>JAVIAB010000125.1:36418529-37018529 GCA_032433765.1 Megaustenia siamemsis
TAGCTCAGATTATGAGCTGATTCACATCCTTAAGATACTTTAGATAGTGAAGAAAAGAGCAATTATGACATATTTAAGGATTTCAATATTAAAAAGAACTGGCTTATAAACATCATTACAGGGGAAATTAAAATATAATGGCCACGTTAAAAGACAGCGAGCTGAAATGAAAAGTAGTGGCAGGCATGGTTCCTGGGCGATGCATCAAGGGCAGACCAAGAAGAAGATGGTTTCAAGACATGAAGGAAACCTTGAGCATGACAACAGAAGAAATGAGATATCTGGTTAGAGAGAGACATTCTTTCAGACGGACTGTGGTGAGTGTGACGTTCTGTGGGGGATCTGGCTGGAGACAGGAATTCTTTAAGACGGACTGTGGTGAATGTGAGGTTCTGTGGGGGATCTGGCTGGAGACAGAAATTATTTCAGACGGACTGTGGTGAATGTGAGGTTCTGTGGGGGATCTGGCTGGAGACAGAGATTCTTTCAGACGGACTGTGGTGAAAGTTACGTTCTGTGGGGGATCTGGCTGGAGACAGAGATTCTTTCAGACGGACTGTGGTGAAAGTTACGTTCTGTGGGGGATCTGGCTAGAGACATATATTCTTTCAGACGGACTGTGGTGAATGTGAGGTTCTGTGGGTGATCTGGCTGGAGACAGAGATTCTTTCAGACGGACTGTGGTGAATGTGAGGTTCTGTGGGGGATCTGGCTGGAGACAGAGATTCTTTCAGACGGACTGTGGTGAATGTGACGTTCTGTGGGAGATCTGGCTGGAGACAGAGATTCTTTCAGACGGACTGTGGTGAATGTTACGTTCTGTGGGGGATCTGGTTGGAGACAGACATTCTTTCAGACGGACTGTGGTGAATGTGAGGTTCTGTGGGGGATCTGGCTAGAGACAGAGATTCTTTCAGACGGACTGTGGTGAATGTGAGGTTCTGTGGGGGATCTGGCTAGAGACAGAGATTCTTTCAGACGGACTGTGGTGAATGTGAGACTCTGTGGGAGATCTGGCTGGAGACAGAGATTCTTTCAGACGGACTGTGGTGAATGTGACGTTCTGTGGGAGATCTGGCTGGAGACAGAGATTCTTTCAGACGGACTGTGGTGAATGTGACGTTCTGTGGGAGATCTGGCTGGAGACAGAGATTCTTTCAGACGGACTGTGGTGAATGTGAGGTTCTGTGGGGGATCTGGCTGGATACAGAGATTCTTTCACACGGACTGTGGTGAATGTGACGTTCTGGGGGGATCTGGCTGGATACAGAGATTCTTTCAGACGGACTGTGGTGAATGTGAGGTTCTGTGGGGGATCTGGCTGGAGACAGATTCTTTCAGACGGACTGTGGTGAATGTGAGGTTCTGTGGGGGATCTGGCTGGAGACAGAGATTCTTTCAGACGGACTGTGGTGAATGTGACAATCTGTGGGGGATCTGGTTGGAGACAGAGATTCTTTCAGACGGACTGTGGTGAATGTTACGTTCTGTGGGAGATCTGGCTGGAGACAGAGATTCTTTCACACGGACTGTGGTGAATGTAACGTTCTGTTGGAGATCTGGCTGGGGACAGAGATTCTTTCAGACGGACTGTGGTGAATGTGACGTTATGTGGGGGATCTGGCTGGAGACAGAGATTCTTTCAGACAGGGTGTAGTGAGTGCAATGTTCTGTGGGAGATCTGGCTAGAGACAGAGATTCTTTCAGACGGACTGTGGTGAATGTGACGTTCTGTGGGGGATCTGGCTGGAGACAGAGATTCTTTCAGACAGGGTGTAGTGAGTGCAATGTTCTGTGGGAGATCTGGCTAGAGACAGAGATTCTTTCAGACGGACTGTGGTGAATGTGACGTTCTGTGGGGGATCTGGCTGGAGACAGAGATTCTTTCACACGGACTGTGGTGAATGTAACGTTCTGTGGAGATCTGGCTGGGGACAGAGATTCTTTCAGACGGACTGTGGTGAGTGAAGGTTTTGTGGGAGATCTGGCTAGAGACAGAGATTCTTTCAGACGGACTGTGGTGAATGTGACGTTATGTGGGGGATCTGGCTGGAGATAGAGATTCTTTCAGACAGGGTGTAGTGAGTGCAATGTTCTGTGGGAGATCTGGCTAGAGACAGAGATTCTTTCAGACGGACTGTGGTGAATGTGACGTTATGTGGTAGATCAGGCTGGAGACAGAGATTCTTTCAGACGGACTGTGGTGAATGTGACGTTATGTGGGGGATCTGGCTGGAGACAGAGATTCTTTCAGACAGGGTGTAGTGAGTGCAATGTTCTGTGGGAGATCTGGCTAGAGACAGAGATTCTTTCAGACGGACTGTGGTGAATGTGACGTTCTGTGGGGGATCTGGCTGGAGACAGAGATTCTTTCACACGGACTGTGGTGAATGTAACGTTCTGTTGGAGATCTGGCTGGGGACAGAGATTCTTTCAGACGGACTGTGGTGAGTGAAGGTTTTGTGGGAGATCTGGCTAGAGACAGAGATTCTTTCAGACGGACTGTGGTGAATGTGACGTTATGTGGGGGATCTGGCTGGAGATAGAGATTCTTTCAGACAGGGTGTAGTGAGTGCAATGTTCTGTGGGAAATCTGGCTAGAGACAGAGATTCTTTCAGACGGACTGTGGTGAATGTGACGTTCTGTGGGGGATCTGGCTGGAGACAGAGATTCTTTCAGACGGACTGTGGTGAATGTGAGGTTCTGGGGGGGATCTGGCTGGAGACAGAAATTTTTTCAGACAGGGTGTGGTGAGTGCAATGTTCTGTGAGAGATCTGGCTAGAGACATAAATTCTTTCAGACGGACTGTGATGAGTGCAACGTTCTGCAAAGGACATGCGACCTGATGATGAACTGGAGATGAAGCTCTAAAGTCAGACTAGACGTTGGCAGTTTGACAACCTAGGATTTTCGACTGTTCTCAAATGCTGACATTTTCTCTCGACATTTAAATTCTGGATTAAAAATTGACGTTAAGAGGTCGAAACTGAAGCTATCGTGCCGAATGTTAAGTTTTAGATTTTAAAAATGAGGTAGTTCTGGTGTTGAAGTTGATATTCACGATTTGAATGTAAACATACGTTTAGAGTCGAGGATGAGCGTTGAGAAGTGTAAAGACTTGGAGCTAACGTCGGAGCTGCTGAAGTTAAAGAGAGTACTTGAGTGATAGTTGAGTCTGAGTTGTAAGATCAGAAACGAAATTAATTATGCATGGGACTGCTGTCTTGAGAGTGGAGATCACAAAAGTTAAATGTGATGTCTGTTAGTCGGGGTTGTAGATTAATACACAAGAGTTGAGTTGGGAGTGAATTCAGTACACGGCAGTAGAAAAACACAAAGTTCTATGAAGACAATTTCAAGATTGTGTGTAATGGCTATAGAAACATTTTCGTTAGCGATCTCTTGCTTACTTTGTGATTTCAGGTTAAAGGGAAGTTATTCTTGATTTATTTTCGTTGGTTATGCTTTTCTGAGTGCATTTTAGTAGTAGCGGTAGCTTGAGGTCAACCAAGAATGACCTACTTCTATTACACCAGGAACGATCAGCTGTTTTATGATCGTTGATCTCTAGGTTAATAAGATCGATTAAAGAGCCTCCGCCACGCCAAGTGGCGTATCGGGAATATGGTGTTAGTGACCCTACATTTTACAGACCTTCAGCACATGATTTTTGGGGCAATGTGGTCGGTATTACGCCCGTGCCGCTTTACTTTCCCAGGAAAAATCAGTTACCCATTTAAGGCTGGGTGAACACGGTGCCGTCGATTGGGATCGAACCCAACCCCTTGTCCTTTGTAGTCCAGTTCACTAACCACTGAGCTATCGCGGCTCTCAATAATATCGAGTACCTAGTCATATTTGAGACGGACTAAACAACGTAGATCCCGTATTCAATTGACCTTTTACAAAAAAATATACTTGGACAGTCGAAAATAAAAAGTAACAAACTATATGCCAATTCATGAATTTCAAATGTCATACCCGTACCATCACTAAAATAGGAAGAGCTAGTGGCCAAGTAGGTTTAACAAGTTGATCACGTGCTTGATGTCGCTGTGTGGTCCAGAGATAAGACGTCGGCCGGTGGAAATAAAAGGCCAAAGGCTCGAATCCTACCGCAAGCATGGCAATTCCCGCTATTCTCTTTTTTTCATGCGTTCGCCAGCTTTCTCCACTAGCGAAGTCCCTAGAGACTAGGAACTGAATTTTCCGTGTTAATCCGTTTTTCCCTGGTAGCCGTGTGCGCAGTGGTCCATCGCCGCACAGGCAGATAACTCCGCCTTCGGAGGTACTCATATTTTGTCCGTCCATGAGTAATTGACGTTTCAAGCCAGATCTCGCTGCTGAGACCAGGGGTGGTTGCCGCAAAGAAAAATCCACAAAGAAAAATCCACAAAGAAAAATCCACAAATAAAAATCCACAAACAAAAATCCACAAATAAAAATCCACAAATAAAAATCCACAACAAAAATCCACAAACAAAAATCCACAAATAAAAATCCACAAATAAAAATCCACAAAGAAAAATCCACAAACAAAAATCCACAAATAAAAATCCACAAATAAAAATCCACAAATAAAAATCCACAAACAAAAATCCACAAACAAAAATCCACAAAAAAAAATCCACAAATAAAAATCCACAAAGAAAAATCCACAAACAAAAATCCACAAACAAAAATCCACAAATAAAAATCCACAAAGAAAAATCCAAACTGGTCCCGGCTGGGAGTTGAACACTCGAGACCGACGACGTCTTGCCTCAAGACCAACCTGTCCCCCATTTCCGTAAAGGTGATTTTTTACTTCTCGGTTCTAGCCCTCCCGGAGAGAAGTGGATAAAAAAAGAAGATAATCTCGTGTTCTCTCTGCCCCAAAAACCATTGCCTGTAAAAGACGAAATAAATATTCAAAATGGCTGCTGCCCGGGCAGAATCTTTCAGCAATTACAGATCTACCCATAGCAAAGACGGATTTGTTTGGCCGAAAAAAAGCAGATATCACGACTTGCCGTAACTTAGCGACACAACGCATCTATCTATCTATCTATTGACCTATCGAGCCGTAGCCGGCCCATAGGGCGTAGACCAAGATACTCCTTCTCTTATCTGAATTTTTGTTCTAGCAGTTTCAATTCTTTTAAAGGTATTTTATCAAATCTCGCCATTTGTCTCTGTTCTGTGCAAGCAGCTCTATCTCATTGAGGGAGCCGATTCCTGCTGCTTTTGCCTCTCTCATCAATGTTCTTCTCAGTATCTCTCTGGGTCTTCCTCTTTTTCTCTTACCTGTTGTTTCCCACATGAGGGCTTGCTTTGCTATTCGGTTATTGTCTCTTCTCATCACATGTCCAACATATGACCATCGTCTTTTCTTTATTACTGAAGATATTAGTTGTTGATTCTCTAATTTCCTCGTTTGTTTTGAATTCGTTCCATGCCTACTCCATGCTATACCAAGTATTTTCCTTAGACATTTATTTTCGAATGCGTTCAACTTTGTTTGTATATCTCTTGTCGTTTTCCACCTTTCACACGCATACGTAAGGGTTGATAGTACATTTGATTTGAATAGTCTTAAGTTGTGTGTTGGTTTGTTTTCCATCTATATTTTGTCGTCAGATGGAATTAAGGTTTTCATGACTTTAGTCTTTATGAATATTTCTGTGTGGAAATAATGTCCCACCTATAACTAAATTTTCTATTAGACATAATTCTATTAATCCTTCTCCATTCTGACTTGTAGTATCACAGCCTTCTCTCCCCATCACATGTTCCACTCCTGCGTTGTCTTTTCCCACTTTGGCGTTGAAATCTCCCATTACAATTAAAAGATCGTGTTCGGGTATTTTGTTTATAAGTTGTTGTAGTTGGTTATAAAAATCGTCCTTAACTTCATCATCAGCTTCGTTAGTAGGCGCATAACATTGAACAATTGAAAGTCTTCCATATTTTGTTTTGTAGTGTGTTCGTATCAGACGGCTATTTACTGGTTGCCATTCTAATAAACTTCTTGCAGCTATGTCTGTCATCATTATGCCTACTCCTTCACGGTGTTTTCCATTTTCCCTTACAGAAAAAACTACTATTTTATTATCAACAGATTTTCTACCTGTTCCAAGCCAGCGCATTTTGCTTAATACTTAAATATATCTAAATCGTATCTATCCATCTCAGCGAGCCGCGATAGCTCAGTGGTTAGTGAACTGGACTACCACGGACAAGGGGTAGGGTTCGATCCCAACTGACGGCTTCCGGGTTCACCCAGCCTTAAATGGGTACCGGATTTTTTTCTGGGAAAGTAAAGCAGCACGGGCGTAATACTGACCACATTACCCCAAAAATCATGTGCTGAAGGTCTGTAAAATATAGGGTCACTAACACCATATTCCCTATACGCCACTTGGCGTGACGGGGGTACTTTACTTTACTTACTTTATCTATCCATCTCGCTCGCGACTTGTTCTTGTTTCGTCGGCGCGGCCATTCTTCACACATTCCAGAATCCTGTTTTTGTTGATGTTTTAGGGCCGAAAAAACTATCACTTTTTTCTACTGCTAATTTACACATTCTGTATCATGTCTACGTTTCATTAACAAACTCGTTTTTACGATAGCAGCTTGTTAAACCTCTGATCAACGGTTCTATAACAAGCAGGAGAAAAAATAATGCCTCCATCTTGGATACAACCGGAAACTTCAGAGGGTGAACGCAACAGAAGAAGGATGTCACTGCTTCTTCCCCCCCCCCTCCCCCCAAGTTAGGGTTAAAGAGTTAAAAGAAATTATAAAAATACGTGCTCTTCTATAGCCAATATAACAACTGAGTTCTATTCTATTCTATTATATTCTATTCTATTCTATTCTATTCTATTCTATTCTATTCTATTCTATTCTATTCTATTCTATTCTATTATTCTATTATATTTATGTTTTGTTCTATTCTATTTTCTTCTGTTCTGTTCTATTCTATTCTATTATGTTCTATTCTTTTCTGTTAATATTGTCAGTTTCGCAGCAGTAGGGATATCCCCTTACCCAATCCACCACCCACCCGAATGTTTCTAGAAGTCTATCTATATCTGACTGTTCCTGTAAGGTTTGGATTGTAGATACATCTGCTTTTCCAGCTAAGCACTCCGGATCGACCAGACCCCCTTTCCGCCTTTAGATTTAGTCGGGTTGATTGAGTCAGAGTGTCGGGTTTTAGTGTCAGAGACACTATTTTATGTTATGTCATCATCTCTGGCATCTTCCTATTGAAACTTATCGCCATCGAATAAATAAATAATTTAAACCCGCGCGCGCGCGCGTGTGTGTGTATGTGTTTGTGTGGAATTTAAATTTAAACAGAAAACCGTCAAGCCTAACATAAACAGAACGGAAAACGTTAATGTCTTACGCAAACATAAATAGAACAGAAAACCGTAATGTCTTACGCAAACATAAATAGAACAGAAAACCGTAATGTCTTACGCAAACATAAATAGAACAAAAATTGTAATGTCTTACGCAAACATAAATAGAACAGAAAACTGTAATGTCTTACGCAAACATAAACAGAAGAAAGTCAAGACCTCAATAAAATGACACAGGGAACAATTGTGTCTGAAAGAAACATAAAACAATTATGTTTGCCTTAAATAAGCATAAACAAAAATAGTCATACTTTATGTGTAAGCATAAACTGAAAACGTACCTCACAAATATAATAAAGTTCATGACATATAAACATAAACACCTTGTAAACCTTGTAAATATAATAACATTCATAACCTATATAAACATCAACTAAAAATAACCCCAGTCAATATAAAAATAGTCAGGTTTACCTAAATCCTGAATTGGAAACAATTTGCTTTTCTATTTTTATTCGCCCTAACCATTGATCGAGACTAATTGTTTTTCTCCGTCGCTCTCTCTCTCTCTCTCTCTCTCTCTCTCTCGCTCGCTCTCTCTCTCAGTGTGTTGTGAGCGTGCACAAATGTAATTCGAACAAGCGATTAGACTCGCACACTTAAGTTAACAACAGCAGTTAGGCGTATTGCACACTTTTTTAACTGTTGCTCCGTGTAAATAAGGAAAGTATCATTTCAGAACCAAATCATGAAGATAAACTAGTTACAGAATGCGAGATAAACTCAGCATATGAAGTAAACTTTGAACATACTCAATGACCGATCTGTTCTTTTATGGAGGCCTCTGTAGCCTGGTTGGGAAAATCACCCGACTAGGGTACCAAAGTTCGGATAACCTGAGTTCGATTCCCGCTGGAAGCAGTGTGAGTTGTACTCGTGGTTGGAAAGAAAATATACCACCGCGATCGACCCAGCCGCTGGCAGAAATGGGTACCAGGGTAGTACTCTGGGAATGTGAGGAATGCCGCCTCCTATCGTGAGTTTTGATGCTTGAAGCAACACTATCTAGAAGTCTCCGAACACTTCTGGATAGGCGGCCGAGCACATATGGGTGGAAACTCGCGTGCTAAGACACTGATTAAGTCTCGTACATTACCGTTAGTAGTAGGTGTGGCTGTTTACCCTCTCTAAAAGTGCACGGACATGCACCGAAAGACAATAGATTTGGCACCGAAACTGCACGAAACTTGCACCGGAAAAAAAAAAAAAAATTTTCCAATTCGCGATTTTTTCGAACTTCATTATTTTTTTTTTTTGGGGGGGGGGGGGAATTTTTTTTTTTTTTTTGGGGTTCGTCAGTTTGTCGAAACGGTCCACTGCGTCTGAGAGATTAACTCAGGTAAATTCAAAAGAGACTCGGCTTATTATCTCGGTGGTCGTGATATGCTCTCGCGGTGTGTTAGATGAAAATATTTGTGAAAGAGTATTTTAAAAGACTATATTTGTGAAAGTAAAAATTCAGAATTATTTAAAAAATATGTATTTGTGAAAGTAAAAAAAAAAACTCAGAATTATTAAAAATAAAAAATAAAAAAATAAATAAAAACAATAAAAAGTCTCCCTTCAGGATTCGAACACGGGTCTACTACGTGACAGGAGGCGACATGTAAAAAAAAATGCTGACAAGCAATGACGTGGAAGGTTAGTTTGTCGAACGGTGTACTGTGTCTGAGAGATTAACTCAGGTAAATTCAAAAGATCGCGGAGTCAAACAGTCCGGCTCAGGATATTTCCGGTAAATTCAAAAGAGACTCGGCTTATTATCTCGGTGGTCGTGATATGCTCTCGCGGTGTGTTAGATGAAAATATTTGTGAAAGAGTATTTTAAAAGACTATATTTGTGAAAGTAAAAATTCAGAATTGTTTAAAAAATATGTATTTGTGAAAGTAAAAAAAAACTCAGAATTATTAAAAATAAAAAATAAAAAAATAAATAAAAACAATAAAAAGTCTCCCTTCAGGATTCGAACACGGGTCTACTACGTGACAGGAGGCGACATGTAAAAAAAAATGCTGACAAGCAATGACGTTGAAGGTTAGTTTGTCGAACGGTGTACTGTGTCTGAGAGATTAACTCAGGTAAATTCAAAAGATCGCGGCGTCAAACAGTCCGGCTCAGGATATTTCCGTTAACCAACTCAGGTAAAACCCCGATTGAAAAGAAAACGGACTTATGTTAAAAATAATAAAATATAATGATGAAAATAAATATTTTTAAAAACTTAAAATGAAGGGACATTTAAAATATAGGCGATCGCGTAAATGATTGGGTCGCGGATCTCGCACTACATTTTTTAGTGATCATGTGCCACCCTCAACACCAGCATCAACCTTCATGCCCTATCATCATCATACCACACAAAGTTTCAAACCGATTATTATTCGACAGCGGTCGGCATGTGAGAAGGGCGGATATTAGACGACAGGAAGCGACATGTAAAAAAAAAATGCTGACAAGCAATGACGTTGAAGGGGTATTGTTACGAAAAGGAAAATACGACTAGCTCGCGGGCGGGAACGAGTTCGTCGGCACATGTGTGTTATTGTAGTATCGCTAACATCATGTGCCAGGATAGCGGTTCTTGGGGAAAGATTATTGGTCGTGTGTGTTATCGCTACCAAAATCATCATGTGTCGTGTAGTAAGGTGTGCTAATATTAAATAGTGACGCTCGATCTCTCTCATTCATGGTAAAGCAAAACAAAATTCTATATTTCTCAACTTTATTAATACATCATATATATATTACTGTCCGGTTGCTGATAATTTTAACCGTCTGGGTTTCCTACACAACCGCCCTCCATTTTGACAAAACCTTGATCAAAGCTAGAATAGGTAATCGGTGACTTTGCTGAAACATCCTGGGCATCCATACTGGCTGCCGGAGCTGTCGTCTGATTAACAAGAGTGAGGTCCCCTTGGTTAACAACAGGCGGCGTGTAGTTGAGGTTAGCATAAGCGTTTTCGAGACTGCCTTAACGCCATCTTTAGACAATGGAACTACCCCCTCTGCCTTCATGTCCTATCATCATCATGTGCCACCCTCAACAACAGTATCAACCCCTTCATGTCCTATCATCATGTGCCACACAAAGTATCAACCCCTTCATGGCCTATCATCATCATGTGCCACCCTCAACACCATCATCTCTTCATGTCCTATCATCATCAAGCCACACAAAGTATCAAACCGATTATTAGTGACACATCATCATGTGCCACCCTCAACACCATCACCCCTTCATGTCCTATCATCATGTGCCACCCTCAACACCATCACCCCTTCATGGCCTATCATCATCATGTGCCACCCTCAACACCATCACCCCTTCATGGCCTATCATCATCATGTGCCACCCTCAACACCATCACCCCTTCATGGCCTATCATCATCATGTGCCACCCTCAACACCATTATCCCTTCATGTCCTATCATCATCATGTGCCACCCTCAACACCATCATCCCTTCATGTCCTATCATCATCATGTGCCACCCTCAACACCATCATCAGCCCTTCAGGTCATATCATCAGCCCTTCAGGTCATATCATCAAGCCACACAAAGTATCAACCAGCGAAATTCTCTCTCTCTCTGTCTCTCTCACATTCATGGTAAACCAAAACAAAATAGGCTCATACTCAAAAAGGCGACCTAAAAATCCCAAAAGCTACTCACATAGTCATACTAGTTAGACACAACGAGCAGGAAGTTATATTCAAGGTCCAAAATATTGGACCAAATCACTAAGATTTTACCACCATAACACACAAATTTAGGGTCATATTTTAAAAAGTCGATCTTAAAACCATACAAATCTACTCACATACTCATAAAAGTTAGACACATCAAACAGATAATTACTTCCAAACTCCAAAAAGTTAGACCAAATCACGCCTCGATCGTTCTCTAACATTGCCACGATCGTTCTTTAACATTACCTCGAGTGTTCTCTAACATTGCCTCGATCGTTCTCTAAAATTGCCTCCAGCGTTCTCTAACATTGCACCAATAGACATCCCCATACCAAAAATTTACTTTGATAATCACTTTTATGATTGATACGCCCCTTACGAAGGCTGATTGTTACGCCCCTTACGAAGGTGCATTGTGCCAAACTGGTTCGCGTGTCAAACTTGTGCATGTTTTTGCACGTTGCTAATCTGGTGCGGTTTTGGTGTAACTTTTAGATGAATGTGGGAGTAGATTTTTATGGTTTTGAGGTCGACTTTTTGAGTATGTGCCTAAATTTGTGTGATCTCAGAGATGAAATGTGTTAGACGAATGACAGGAAACAGTCTGAGAGATAAGCTCAGAAATGAAGAACTGAGAAGAAAGCTAGGAATAGCCCCCATCATAGAATATATAAGGAAACAACAGATAAAATAGTTTGGCTAGGTGACAGGGCAGACAGATCAAAAACACAACGAGCCTTCAGCAAAATTGTTGTGAGAACACCAGACCCAACTGTCGACCACGAAAAAGGATGGGTCGATGTACAATTAGAAGCGCTAGGAAACATACCAGCAGCAGAGGCGAACAGAAGAGCAAGAGACCGCAAATTATATCTCTCCTCGACGCTGTCTTTGTTAAGTCCAGTCCATGGTTCGTTAGTTGATGGTTCGTTAAGTCCATGGTTCGTGGGGTTGTGGTTCGTGGTTCGTTAAGTCCAGGGTTCATGGGGTTGTGGTTCGTGGTTCGTTGTGATTTGGTCTAACATTTTGGACCTAGAATATAACTTCCTATTCGTTGTGTCTAACTATTACGACTATGTGAGTAGCTTTTTGGGATTTTTAGGTCGACTTTTTGAGTATGACCCTAAATTTTTGTGTTCTGGGGTAAAATGTTTCCGATTTGGCGGGACTTTGGATGTAACTATCTGTTCGATGTGTCTAATTAGTATCAGTTTGGAAGTAGATTTTTAGGAATACAACTAGACTGACAATTGAGCCTGAAGAAACACGTAGAGAATCTCACTAAGAAGGCAACACAAAGACTCCAACTAATGAAAATGTTAGAGAACGAGCAAGGGAATGTTAGAGAACGTTGGAGGCAATGTTAAAGAACGATCGTGGCAATGTTAGAGAACGCTCGAGGTAATGTTAAAGAACGATCGAGGCAATGTTAGAGAACGCTGGAGGCAATGTTAAAGAACGATCGTGGCAATGTTAGAGAACGTTGGAGGCAATGTTAAAGAACGATCGTGGCAATGTTAGATAACGCTCGAGGCAATGTTAGAGAACGCTGAAGGCAATGTTAAAGAACGATCGAGGCAATGTTAGAGAACGCTGGAGGCAATGTTAAAGAACGATCGTGGCAATGTTAGAGAACGCTGGAGGCAATTTTAGAGAACGATCGAGGCAATGTTAGAGAACGCTCGAGGAAATGTTAAAGAACGATCGTGGCAATGTTAGAGAACGATCGAGTCGTGATTTGGTCTAACTTTTTGGAGTTCGGCAGTAATTATCTGTTTGATGTGTCTAACTTTTATGAGTATGGGAGTAGATTTGTATGGTTTTAAGGTCGACTTGTTTTAATATGACCCTAAATTTGTGTGTTATGGTGGTAAAATCTTAGTGATTTGGTCCAATATTTTGGACCTTGAATATAACTTCCTGCTCGTTGTGTCTAACTAGTATGACTATGTGGAGTAGCTTTTGGGATTTTTAGGTCGACTTTTTGAGTATGAGCCTATTTTGTTTTGGTTTACCATGAATGTGAGAGAGACAGAGAGAGAGAGAATTTCGCTGGTTGATACTTTGTGTGGCTTGATGATATGACCTGAAGGGCTGATGATATGACCTGAAGGGCTGATGATGGTGTTGAGGGTGGCACATTATGATGATAGGACATGAAGGGATGATGGTGTTGAGGGTGGCACATGATGATGATAGGACATGAAGGGATGATGGTGTTGAGGGTGGCACATGATGATGATAGGCCATGAAGGGGTGATGGTGTTGAGGGTGGCACATGATGATGATAGGCCATGAAGGGGTGATGGTGTTGAGGGTGGCACATGATGATGATAGGCCATGAAGGGGTGATGGTGTTGAGGGTGGCACATGATGATGATAGGCCATGAAGGGGTGATGGTGTTGAGGGTGACACATGATGATAGGACATGAAGGGGTGATGGTGTTGAGGGTGGCACATGATGATGTGTCACTAATAATCGTTTGATACTTTGTGTGGCTTGATGATGATAGGACATGAAGAGATGATGGTGTTGAGGGTGGCACATGATGATGTGTCACTAATAATCGGTTTGATACTTTGTGTGGCTTGATGATGATAGGACATGAAGAGATGATGGTGTTGAGGGTGGCACATGATGATGATAGGCCATGAAGGGGTTGATACTTTGTGTGGCACATGATGATAGGCCATGAAGGGGTTGATACTTTGTGTGGCTTGATGATGATAGGACATGAAGGGGTTGATACTGTTGTTGAGGGTGGCACATGATGATGATAGGACATGAAGGCAGAGGGGGTAGTTCCATTGTCTAAAGATGGCGTTAAGGCAGTCTCGAAAACGCTTATGCTAACCTCAACTACACGCCGCCTGTTGTTAACCAAGGGGGCCTCACTCTTGTTAATCAGACGACAGCTCGGCAGCCAGTATGGATGCCCAGGATGTTTCAGCAAAGTCACCGATTACCTATTCCAGCTTTGATCAAGGTTTTGTCAAAATGGAGGGCGGTTGTGTAGGAAACACAGACGGTTAAAATTATCAGCAACCAGACAGTAATATATATATGATGTATTAATAAAGTTGAGAAATATAGAATTTTGTTTTGCTTTACCATGAATGAGAGAGAGAGCGAGCGTCACTATTTAATATTAGTACACCTTACTACACGACACATGATGATTTTGGTAGCGATAACACACACGACCAATAATCTTTCCCCAAGAACCGCTATCCTGGCACATGATGTTAGCGATACTACAATAACACACATGTGCCGACGAACTCGTTCCCGCCCGCGAGCTAGTCGTATTTTCCTTTTCGTAACAATACCCCTTCAACGTCATTGCTTGTCAGCATTTTTTTTTTTACATGTCGCCTCCTGTCGTCTAATATCCGCCCTTCTCACATGCCGACCGCTGTCGAATAATAATCGGTTTGAAACTTTGTGTGGTATGATGATGATAGGACATGAAGGGTTGATGCTGGTGTTGAGGGTGGCACATGATCACTAAAAATGTAGTGCGAGATCCGCGACCCAATCATTTACGCGATCGCCTATATTTTAAATTTCCCTTCATTTTAAGTTTTTAAAAATATTTATTTTTCATCATTATATTTTATTATTTTTAACATAAGTCCGTTTTCTTTTCAATCGGGGTTTTACCTGAGTTGGTTAACGGAAATATCCTGAGCCGGACTGTTTGACGCCGCGATCTTTTGAATTTACCTGAGTTAATCTCTCAGACACAGTACACCGTTCGACAAACTAACCTTCAACGTCATTGCTTGTCAGCATTTTTTTTTTTTACATGTCGCCTCCTGTCACGTAGTAGACCCGTGTTCGAATCCTGAAGGGAGACTTTTTATTGTTTTTATTTATTTTTTTATTTTTTATTTTTAATAATTCTGAGTTTTTTTTTTACTTTCACAAATACATATTTTTTAAATAATTCTGAATTTTTACTTTCACAAATATAGTCTTTTAAAATACTCTTTCACAAATATTTTCATCTAACACACCGCGAGAGCATATCACGACCACCGAGATAATAAGCCGAGTCTCTTTTGAATTTACATGAGTTAATCTCTCAGACGCAGTAGACCGTTTCGACAAACTGACGAACCCCAAAAAAAAAAAAAAAAAATTTTCCCCCCAAAAAAATAATGAATTTCGAAAAAATCGCGAATTCGAAAATTTTTTTTTTTTTTTTTTCGGTGCAAGTTTCGTGCAGTTTCGGTGCCAAATCTATTGTCTTTCGGTGCATGTCCGTGCACTTTTAGGGTGGATA
This sequence comes from Megaustenia siamemsis, assembly GCA_032433765.1. Lineage (NCBI taxonomy): Eukaryota > Metazoa > Mollusca > Gastropoda > Stylommatophora > Ariophantidae > Megaustenia > Megaustenia siamemsis. The sequence continues at coordinate 36,433,931 of JAVIAB010000125.1, forward strand.
AACAGCCACACCTACTACTACTGTTACCTTTACTGTTCTTTTATTCGCATGCGATCAAATTTTAGCTCTTCAGAATTAACACATGTTCATATTGTTAGACATTCTGTCATAAATGTTATTGTTGAGTTTCACTTGGGAACAACATCAGCATAAATGTTATTGTTGAGTTTCACTTGGGAACAACATCAGCATAAATGTTATTGTTGAGTTTCACTTGGGAACAACATCAGCATAAATGTTATTGTAGAGTTTTACTTGGGAACAACATCAGCATAAATGTTATTGTTGGCACATTTTACTTGGGAACAACATCAGCATAAATGTTACTGTAGAGTTTCACTTGGGAACAACATCAGCATAAATGTTATTGTAGAGTTTTACTTGGGAACAACATCAGCATAAATGTTATTGTTGGCACGTTTTACTTGGGAACAACATCAGCATAAATGTTATTGTTGGCACGTTTTACTTGGGAACAACATCAGCATAAATGTTATTGTTGGCACGTTTTACTTGAGAACAACATCAGCATAAATGTTATTGTTGACACGTTTTACTTGAGAACAACATCAGCATAAATGTTGTTGTTGACACGTTTTACTTGAGAACAACATCAGCATAAATGTTATTGTTGGCACGTTTTACTTGGAAACAACATCAGCATAAATGTTATTGTTGGCACGTTTTACTTGGAAACAACATCAGCATAAATGTTATTGTTGGCACGTTTTACTTGGAAACAACATCAGCATAAATGTTATTGTTGGCACGTTTTACTTGGAAACAACATCAGCATAAATGTTATTGTTGGCACGTTTTACTTGGAAACAACATCAGCATAAATGTTATTGTTGGCACATTTTACTTGGAAACAACATCAACATAAATTTTATTGTTGGCAAGTTTTACTTGGGAACAAAACCAGCAAAAATATTATTGTGACGAGGTTTACTTGGGAACAGCATCAGCATACATGTTATTGTTGAGGAGTTTTTACTTTGGAGAAACATCAGCATGAATGTTATTGTTGACGTGTTTTACTTGGAAACAACACCAGCATAAATGTTATTGTTAGAACGTATTACTTGGGAACAACATCAGCATAAATGTTATTGTTGACGAATTTTACTTGGGAACAACATCAGCATAAATGTTATTGTTGACGAGTTTTACTTGGGAACAACACCAGCATAAATGTGAACCTAAGAACATTGTTTTTCTTTTCTTTTCGTCTTCTTTCCTGCCTCATTTTGCCTTTCAGCGTCGAGGAGAAATTTAGTTTGTGCTCTTTTGATCTTATGTTGGCCTCTGCTGCTGTTTCTGATATTTCATCAATCCATCTTTTTCGTGGTCTTCTCTCGCTGTTCAATGAAGACTCGTGTTGTATTTTTATCTAAGACTCAGTTCTGAGGTTTAACAGATCGTGCCCCGTCAAGAAGTAGGCGTTACCCCAAAACGAACTAACGAATTTAATCTTCTGTCTTATTACATGGCCAAACAATTTTATCTGTTGTTTTCTTCCGTATTCAATTGCCGAGTTATTGCTAGCTTTTTTCTCAGTTCTTCGTTTCTGATTTTATCTTTCAAGTTGTTTCCTGTCATACAACAAAACATTACACTTCCGTAGTGGTTATTTTTCTTATTAAACTTGTAAAAAAAAATAAAAAGAGTCTTGGTCTTGGCATTGATAGCACTACGTTAGGATGAAGATTGCGCATAAGAACATTAGATAAATTATTGTTTACATTTAAATAATGTTATCCAAACCAGTAAAATATCTCGGTAGTTAAAGTGTTAATAAATAATAATAAAGATAGACTACAACATGAAATAGGCAAACTCCGTTATGCTTGTGATTGACAGAACAAGAAAATCAGCACATCAAAGACAGTAACCAGGGAACACAGGGAGCCGTTCAGAAATAGATTTGAAAGTTGTCAGCGAATCATAGCTGATGAAGCATGTAAACCAGAACTATAGAGATCCTACTCCACTTCTTCCAGGCGCCCATGTGAACAAATTAACGAGTCTAGTCTGGTTAAGTGAGTAGGAATCGCGAGAGAAGGCAACTCGGTACTCAAAAATGCCGTGCTGAAATAGGATGTGTTGGGCCGAAATTTGCAAATATCACAATTCTGCTATAAGCAAAAGAGTAAGAAAGATACTGTGTAATCCTTTTTTGACACTAGAAACAAGGAAAAGAGTTTTTACATTTTATGTATACCCAGTCATAACATATAGACGTGGATCATGGACAATAGGACAACAGACAAGAAAATAACTGGAGGCTGTGGAAATGTGGAACCAGTGGATATGCGGTTTTACAGAAAAATGTTGAGAATGCCATGAACAGCTAAGAAGAGTAATGAAAACGTTCTGAAAGAGGCCAAAGCAAAAAGAGACAGCTAATTTCCAATATTAGGAAGAGACAATCATCATTTTTTGACCATGTCATGACAAGGGATCAGCTGAATATATTGTATCAACTGGGAAAATTGAGGGACGAAGAGATAGAGGGAAGCAAGGAGAAAAGATATCAAACAGCTTAACAGAATATCTTGGCAGAAGGTCAACAACAGAAATGATAAATAACTGTCAAGATCGAAAGTTGTGGAGAGATATGATCACCTACGCCAGCAGGCTTGATGATGATTATGATGTTGATTATGTTGATGATGATGATGATGACTGCAAGCCAGAACACAACGTAACCAAGCCCACCTAACGTCCTTTTAAGGACGGATGACAAAGAGGCTTTTTCCTGCAGGCATTTGGTGAACGCAAGCAAGCAACCGTTCAGACAAAGAAACCACTAGCTACACTTCACATTAATTGTAATAGTTCTGGCATGAGCCAGCTCTGTCGGCCTCAACCGTGACCGATCAGATCTGACACCTTGAAACATTATAACTCAATAATGATCGACTTCAATATGAGGCTCTATGCACTAAAACCTCACAAGTAGTGTGTCTGTACCGATGTGTTCCTGTGATATGTCTCCACTACAAAGTGGTAGGTCAACCTGTGTTCCTATATCCATCAAAAGTCGTTTCTATATTCATCAACAATTTTCAATATCCATCAACACTTTTCAATATCCATCAAAAGTCTTTTTATATCCATCAACACTTTTCTATATCCATCAACACTTTTCTATAACCATCAAAACTTGTCTATATCCATCAACACTTTTCTATATCCATCAACACTTTTATATATACATCAAAACTTTTCTTTATCCATCAACACTTTTCAATATCCATCAACACTTTTCTATATCCATCTACACTTTTCAAAATCCATCAACACTTTTTAATATCCATCAAAACTGTTTTTATATCCATCAACACTTTTCAATATCCATCAAAACTCTTTTTTATATCCATCAACACTTTTCAATATCCATCAAAACTCTTTTTTATATCCATCATCACTTTTCTATATCCATCAACACTTTTCTATTTTCTTCAAAACTGTTCTATATCCATCAACACTTTTCTATATCCATCAACACTTTTCTATAACCATCAAAACTTTTCTATATCCATCAACACTTTTCTATATCCATCAACACTTTTCTATATCCATCAACACTTTTCTATATCCATCAAAACGTTTCTATATCCATCAACACTTTTCTATATCCATCAAAACTTTTCAATATCCATCAAAACCTTTTTTATATCCATCAACACTTTTTCTATATCCATCAACACTTTTCTATATCCATCTACACTTTTCTATATCCATCAACACTTTTCTATATCCATCTACACTTTTCAAAATCCATCAACACTTTTCAATAACCATCAAAACTCTTTTTATATCCATCAACACTTTTCTATATCCATCAACACTTTTCTATAACCATCAAAACTTGTCTATATCCATCAACACTTTTCTATATCCATCAACACTTTATTATATCCATCAACACTTTTCAATATCCATCTACACTTTTCAAAATCCATCAACACTTTTTAATATCCATCAAAACTGTTTTTATATCCATCAACACTTTTCAATATCCATCAAAACTCTTTTTTATATCCATCAACACTTTTCAATATCCATCAAAACTCTTTTTTTATATCCATCATCACTTTTCTATATCCATCAACACTTTTCTATTTTCTTCAAAACTGTTCTATATCCATCAACACTTTTCTATATCCATCAACACTTTTCTATAACCATCAAAACTTTTCTATATCCATCAACACTTTTCTATATCCATCAACACTTTTCTATATCCATCAACACTTTTCTATATCCATCAAAACGTTTCTATATCCATCAACACTTTTCTATATCCATCAAAACTTTTCAATATCCATCAAAACCTTTTTTATATCCATCAACACTTTTTCTATATCCATCAACACTTTTCTATATCCATCTACACTTTTCTATATCCATCAACACTTTTCTATATCCATCTACACTTTTCAAAATCCATCAACACTTTTCAATATCCATCAAAACTCTTTTTATATCCATCAACACTTTTCTATATCCATCAACACTTTTCTATAACCATCAAAACTTGTCTATATCCATCAACACTTTTCTATATCCATCAACACTTTATTATATCCATCAACACTTTTCTTTATCCATCAACACTTTTCAATATCCATCAACACTTTTCTATATCCATCTACACTTTTCAAAATCCATCAACACTTTTTAATATCCATCAAAACTGTTTTTATATCCATCAACACTTTTCAATATCCATCAAAACTCTTTTTTATATCCATCAACACTTTTCAATATCCATCAAAACTCTTTTTTTATATCCATCATCACTTTTCTATATCCATCAACACTTTTCTATATCCATCAACACTTTTCTATATTCTTCAAAACTGTTCTATATCCATCAACACTTTTCTATATCCATCAACACTTTTCTATAACCATCAAAACTTTTCTATATCCATCAACACTTTTCTATATCCATCAACACGTTTCTATATCCATCAAAACGTTTCTATATCCATCAACACTTTTCTATATCCATCAAAACTTTTCAATATCCATCAAAACCTTTTTTATATCCATCAACACTTTTTCTATATCCATCAACACTTTTCTATATCCATCTACACTTTTCTATATCCATCAACAATTTTCTATATCCATCATCACTTTTCTATATCCATGAAAACTTTTCTATATCCATCAAAACTCTTTTTATATCCATCAACACTTTTCAATATCCATCAAAACTCTTTTTATATCCATCAACACTTTTCTATATCCATCAAAACTCTTTTTTATATCCATCAACACTTTTCAATATCCATCAAAACTCTTTTTATATCCATCAACACTTTTCTATATATATCAACACTTTTCTATATCTATCAACACTTTTCTATATCCATCAACACTTTTCTATATCTATCAACACTTTCTTGACCAATGCCATCAAGGGGCCACACGAGCCAGACATGTAAAGAGGCTGGGAAAAGGACAAGCGAGGCACAAACATGTTGAAATTGGATGCTCTGATTTACATGTCTAACACAACAGCACAAGGTAATTATCACAATAAAGACTTCACAGTTTAGAAAAAAACGATATGGTTCTCATTTTGTGGAGTCTGGCCACTGTGGAAGTGCCGGGCCCCCTGCTTCGAAAGGGTCCAGCCAATCCCACTGGTGATCACCTTATTCTGCGATTTGGAGTCAAAGCACATAGAGAAAGGGCAAGAGCTATTGACCAAAATACCAACATTATGGGCAGAGAAGGCTCTTGTGGCACTACGCAATGTCATCGCAGCCGATATTATTCAACAATTCTAAAATTAGCATAGCAACACAACAACAGATTTTAAAAAACTATCTTTACGACACCTATTACGATTGCTGGTTTATGCCTGGGGGATGGGGCCTCACGATAGAACCAGATGGATAAAGGCCGCTTGGTCAAAGCAGTCGCCACGACGTGTGAGACTCAGGATTTTTATTTCACCCCCAATAGAAAAAATCCTTTCTGTCTGCCGCGGGGTTTCGACCACCAAACGCCGGCTTTTCAGCCAGCGAAACAGTGATTTTCAGCCTTAAATGGGTACCGGATTTTTTTCTGGGAAAGTAAAGCAGCACGGGCGTATTACTGACCACATTACCCCAAAAATCATGTGCTGAAGGTCTGTAAAATATAGGGTCACTAACACCATATTTCCCTATACGTCACTTGGCGTGACGGGGTAAAAAAAAAAGCAAAAAAAAAAAAAAAAACGGTGATTTTAGCCGCACGGTCACGCGAACCTCCAACAGATGATAAGTATTCTTGGTGCGACTGATATAAATGTCAAACATAAAACGTGTCAAACATGCACAAGAAAGAGAGATGTAACATGTACATTGACAGTGTTGTAAAACAGCAATTAATGTCAACATTAACCACTTTAATGCTGATATAATGATGTGAACTCAACGTGAGCCGTGTGCTTTTAAACCGAAGATGACGAGGGGAATGGGTGGTCTAGAGGTACGATGTGGGCCTCTGGAGAGGAAGGACCAGGGTTCGAATCCTGTCACTGCCGGTGGGAATCATCCTCTCTTCGAATCCGTGGTATCTTCGTGGCTTTACTCTCTACTGGTCTCTGTGTAGAGAGATCCGATGTCTAGCCCTCTCTGATAACGGCGAAAAATAGGATATTCTGTGCGCACGTTAACTTCACACCTCTTTAGCCTGCTTTTAACGCATGCTGTTTCTCGACGGACAAGTTTTGAGGTGAAGTGAGGTCTTGCGCAGTTGTGTGTCGCCAACCTATCGTGACGACCACAATTCTCATTGTTCAGACTGCCATTCAGAAAGGGCAATATTTAAAAAAAAAAGGACATCAACATTGAGTTTTTATTATTAACATTCCGCATAAATCGCACAGCAAAAAAATAAAAAGAAAAAAAAATAAATTAAAAAATAAAGTGACGCGTGCATCTCTTGAGAAAAGAGCCCTAAAGAATTCCATTACTTGCCTACAGCATTCGACGATCGGTATTTAAGTCACACGGAAATAGCAAAAATCATATGGATAGATGAATGGATAGATGGATGTATGCATGGACGGATAGATGTGGCCATGGACATACTAACAACCCGGCAGCTACATCCCGACAAGCCAAACATTTTATGGATGGATAGATGTGGTCATGGACAGATTAACAACCCGGCAGCTACGTCCCGACAAGCCAAACATTTTATGGATGGATATTCCGTTGTTGGAGTTTGCAAATGAAGGAAGGAAATTAAGAACGAAAGAAAAGGGAAGATAGGGGGATAGAAGACAAAGAAAAGGGGAAGGAGAAAGGAAGGGAGGCGGAGGGGGGAGGAAGGAAGAAGGAGAAGGAGAGAGGGAGGGAGGAATGAAGGAAGGAATTAAGGAAGGAAGGAATTAAGGAAGGAAGGAAGGAAATTGAGTTTATCCGGCTAACGCACTAATGTGGACACAAGGAAAAGCTACTACCTGTAGTCTGATAATTGGACTTTGAAAAGGATCGATCACTGAAGTGATAAACCACAAAGGAAAAGAACGACATAGTCATGCACACACGTTATGATAAAGATAGTAGTGCCGCTATTTACAAATGTTGGTGCATTCTATTTTCGTATATTTCAATCTCTCAGTAACCATCCCCCTTCTACTCCCTCCCCCGTACCCACTCTCTCTCTCTCTCTCTCTCTGTTTTTTCCCCCGGGAGATCCCTGTAATGGGATCATACGGACACACTTAGAACACTTCAGAATATTCGTATTAAGAAAGTTCATATTACCTCTCTGTTGATCGTATTCCACCATCTTAAATTGCTTTGTCCCTTCGTGTTTTAAGTCCAGAACTGGGAACCACATTTAGTACTGCATCCTTGATGAATAATTATGAAATAGTCCTACAGAGTTCCAGCAAACAACACGTAACTATCTTTAGGAATATGTCAATTGTTTGTCATATCTTTGAAGATGTTAACAAAACCCATGAGTAATGTAACATGTGCATGCAATCCGTTGTATCTTTCGGTAAAATTTATTTCTTTAAACAATGTTTAGTGTTTTCAGTAATCTGTAGCAAACGTGATTCTTGCCATTTTTTTTATTATAGTTATATTTATGGTTATTTTATTAATTTTTATTTAGTAATCAATAGTATATTTTATTAATTTATAATATCTTTCTTTAAATAATAGGTAGTATCTTTTATCTACACGTCGACTAACATCTTTTAGTTATTTATAGGTGTATCATTTAGCCATTTTTAGAATCTACCTTTGGTAATTTACAAGTTTAGCGTCCCCAAATTATTTATGATAAACGAGTGATCTCCGCTCACTAATCGGACATACTTGAATTACATATAACCAGACATTAGAATTATCAACTGTTTCTAGTTTTTGTTCATTGAATTATGTTTTTTTTTTTCAACAAGGTTTTAAGTTAGATGTAGGCTATACCAAACCTTAAACCTAACTCATGGATCTTCTAGTGGATACATTCAAAAGCGACCGAATAAAGAGCAAGTTACTCCATACAGAAATAATTTGGGACGCTAATCTCGTATATGACACTACCTATAAATGATATGTAGGATCTTTTAGTAATATGTAGTCTATTGTAGGGCCGAACATCTTTTAGCTATTTGCATCAACTTCCCACAGATTATAATTATAGTAGCTTACTTTTAGTAATTTTAATCATCTTTTCATAAATTATATTTAAATTGAGTGTTTGATAGTAAATATTAATATCCTATAAAAATTCTCTTCAATTGTATCTTTAGTTGTAGTAATGTTTAAATTATCCTGAGATTGCATTTTACGCTTGTTACAAGGATACATCGTGTAGCACCAGTTCAACAGAGTTAAGATACAGTAAACTGAACATCTTTCGCTAATACTTAGTTTATTAAAAACGTTTTGGTCTCACTTTTGCTGCTAGTAACGAAAACTAATTTATCACAAGACATTATTGATTTATCCAAAACACACGCTTTCTTTTTAATGTTAGCATTATGTTACATACATTCATTTAAATCAAATGTAAAAAATTCACATCTTGACTAAATCACATTTTGGATTGAACACAATAATGTGAAATTGTTTCTCGTGAAATCACAGCGTGTTTTGTCTTGTGTTGTCAGCTTCTAGGTGCGTGATTGCAAGGCTGGCCACCAGACTGAAGCTCTCCAATAAGAGCGATCAAGAAAGTGTGTGTAATGCACACAGCAAAATCGATTGATTCCCGCACTGTGGGAGACGGGGGTATGGGAGGGCAAGAGAGGAGATTTCGTGAGTACGATTCCTCGGCAAGTTTCCAGAGAATACCGCCAGCCAATATGAGATGTTGAAAGCTAGAGATCATCATCGCAGGAGTTCTTTTCTATTGTTGTATATCGTTATATCAAAAGCAAAAGTCTAATTCATCAACAAATCCACTGGATTTAATTAACAGCTTTAAATCAAAAATATATTAAAGATACCTATACAATACAAGTAAAGAACACATACCAGAAGCTGCTAGAAGAAGAAATTGAGCAATACAAAAGAGAAAATCCTAATGGAAAAGTAACAACCAAATGGCAACGCATAAAGAAAAGCATACAAGAAACCTGCGACACCTTACCCAAAAGAGAAAAGAACAAAAAAACAAAAATGGGTAACTAACACAATCTTAGAAAAATTGGAAGAAAGAAGACAAGCGAAGAACACTGCCCAATACAATAAAATAGATAATGAAATATGCCAAATGTGCAAAAAGGCAAAAGAAGATTGGCTCAGCCAAAAATGTATAGAAATAGAAATTAGGGAAAGCAAACAAGACTTAAGAGGAATGCACACATACATAAAGAGAATGACTAATAACAAATAAAAAAGCCACAGAAGGTGGATGCATTGCAGACAAAAAGGAAAAATGCTAACAGACAATAAAGCTATTATAGACAGATGGCAGGAATATATAACAGAACTATTTCATGATCAAAGGGACAAGAAACCAGTTATAAAATGTACATCAGGCTATAAAATCTTAAAATATAAGGTGGAAAAAGCTATAAAAACAATGAAAAATGGGAAAGCATCAAGACCTGACAGCATACAGATACAGATGATACAGGCACTAGAAGATTTTGGCATTGAAATGATTATATACATATGCAACGATATATACCACACAGGATACATACCAAATGAAATAAAAACATCAACTTTCATTGCATTGCCTAAAGTGAATGGTGCAGTTGAATGCAGTGATTTTAGAACAATAAGCCTAATGAGCTATGTTACAAAAATCTTGCTAAAAGTTATACAGGGAAGGATTCAGAATTAAATCAATACTCCTCATCAAGGCCAGCTCCTTGTCGTGGGGATGGGGCTTAACAGTCACCAGGGACTGAAAACTAAGACTGGCCAGGCCTTCCTACAACCGAGCAAGACCACAGTCTGCTCTAGCAAGTTCAAGTGCTGAAGTCGGAGGCAACCAGCCAAAAGGCGCACAACAATCAGGATGCCACGCACTCAACGCATATGGAAGTATGTCTATAACCGCAAATCGATATGGCACTCGCCCTGTGATGGGCACTCAGGCAGGTGCGGCGCCGGGCCCTAAGCCTCGAAAGGGCCCAACCTCTATTACTGGATGTCCTTCTCAACCGCTCTGTGGAGTCAGGGGGCGAGAGAATAGAGCTACTGGCCAATCCAAAATAAGACCACTAAAAATAATGCACTGGAATGCTGAAGGCATCAACAGCAAAAGAGATGGGTACAGTAAAAAGATAGAATTAGAAAATATCCTGCATGAAGAACAAATAAGCATATGCTGTTTGCAGGAAACCCATCTAAACAACGACATAGCCTTGAAGATTAGGGGATACCAGTGCTACCGATCTGACAGAATAAATAGACAAAAGGGTGGAATACTGACTCTTGTAAGGAACAACATTAATGCATGTCAGATTGAAGTGTATATGGATGGGGCGGAATATCAAATACTGCACCTCAGGACAGGAAATACAGACTTCCATCTACTTAACTATTACTGTCCGAGTGACCGCCCACTAGCACTAGACACAATTACATTAAAAGAAAGAATAATTGTATGTGGAGACTTTAACAGCCACTCACAGAGCTGGGGCTATGAACATATGGACAAGAGAGGTGAAGAGCTTGAAAATTGGCAGGATGACAATGGGCTTATACTATTAAACCAGGCAACAGATCCACCAACATTCTACTCCAGATCATGGCATACCACATCTACACCAGACCTTGCTTTCCATTCACCAGACCTGGATTGGAATATCACACGAATTGTTGGGAAACAACTTGGAGGCAGCGACCACCGACCAGTCTTTTTAGTGGTGCAAAATGAGGCCATCAGGGAGAGCAGCACTCTCTCCAGATGGAATTACAAAAAGGCAGACTGGAAAATGTATCAACACTACACCAATGTACTGACTAAAGATATAAATACAGATAGAGACATCAACAAAATAGTTGATGAATTCAGTAGACTAATAATACAAGCCAAGCTGCCAGTGAAACAATACCTAGAGGGGCACGGAAACACTACAAACCATACTGGAGTAGTGAACTAGAAGAACTGCACAATGACATGGAAACATCTCGAAAGCAAGCAGAAAATAACCCTTGCCAAGAACACCACAACAACTACCAGCATGCTAAAGCCAAATTTCAACGGGCTAAACTACAAGCCAGACGGAGAAGCTGGAAAGAGAAAACAGAGTCCTTGAATCTTGAACGAGACACAAGAAAAGTGTGGAAGCTTGTAAAACAGCTGAATGATGAGGGTACAGAAAGGAACACCAAAATTACACTGAAGAAGGATGGAAACATTCTAACAGGTAAACATGCAGCAAATTACTTTGCAGACTCCTTTGCAAATGACAATAATATTGAAATTAGCCTAGAAAAACGACAAGAGACCCGTTTAAAACAACAAAATGCAAGACAAGAAGAGACCACACATGAAGTAATGGAAACACCCATTACACAAAGAGAGCTAGAGCTGGCAATATGCAAATTAAAAATGAAAAAGTCACCAGGCAGTGATGGAGTGTCCAATGAAATGATTAAGAACTTGGGAACTGCAGCTAAAGCAAAACTACTGCAGATCTACAACATTTGCTGGATCACAGGTAGAGTGCCACAGGCATGGAGAGAAGCAATTATGATACCATTACTAAAGCCAGGAAAAGATGGTTCAATGACATCCAGCTATTGACCAATCAGCCTTACAAGCTGTTTGTGTAAAACAATGGAACGTATAATCAATCTCAGACTGCAGTGGTACCTGGAAAGTGAAAATCTTCTTGTCCCACAACAAGCAGGCTTTAGACAGTGTTACTCTACCGAAGATCAAGCAACCTATCTTTCCCAGGAAATTGAAGATGCGTTTCAAGAAAAGAAACTGGTACTAGCAGCATGGATAGACCTAAAGAAAGCATTTGATAAGGTATGGAAGGAAGGGCTTTTGAAGAAACTGAGAAATTATGGAGTAAATGGCAGGATGTACAAATGGGTCAAAGCATACCTGCATAACAGGAGAGCCAGAGTGCAACTGGATGGTCTTAAGAGTAAGAAGGTCTTATTGCGCCAGGGCGTTCCACAAGGAGGGGTACTATCTCCAACACTTTTTCTGATCTACATCAATGACCTAGTTACTGAACTACCACATGGCATCAAAGTGGCAATGTATGCAGATGACTTGGTAATGTGGTGCACAGAGGAGTATGCAACAGTGGCCTCCAAATTGCTACAAAGAGCTATGAATGCACTGAATTCATGGACAAATAGATGGTGTATCAGCATCAATACAGACAAATGCAGTACTACACTTTTCACACTCTCCCCAAAACAAAAAGCAGGAGCCATCTACATAAACAATGAGCCTGTGAAAGAAGACATACAAGCTACATATCTCGGAGTTACATTTGATAACAAACTATCTTGGAAACAGCAGATAAATAAGGCAACCCAAAAAGCAAGGAGGAAATTGGCTATTCTAAGAAAGTTGTGTGGAACCACATGGGGTGCGAGTGGGAAAATACTCAGTAAAGTTTACCAACAGAGTATACGCCCACATTTAGAATATGGATCATCCGCATGGTGCTCAGCATCAAACACCACATTGCAAGAACTGGATAAAGTACAAAACCAGGCACTTAGGGTCATCACAGGAGCAATGAAATCAACACCAATATTGGAGATGGAGAAATTGTGGAGGATACCAGCACTGAGAGAAAGGAGAGACACAAAGGTGCTGATACAGGCAGAAAAATTTGTATGCATGCCGAGACATCCAATGAAGGACAGATTCCAAAATCTTGCATTGGGACGACTTAAGAGAAGCAGCTTTATCCACCAAGCCAAGCGTATTAGTAGACAAACACCAGACATGCCAAGAGTTGTTAAACCCCTTCTGCCCATACCAGAACAGACTCCCTGGACAGATGAATCAGGATTATCAGTTCAAATACGGACAGAAGTGAAAGGAATAGTTGACAAAGAGGAACAAAATAGTCTACAGCGAAAAATAATAGCTCTCAGTTTCCTGGATGAAGAATACCCACAAGACCAATGGATTCGTGTGTACACAGATGGATCAGCACAGAATGCAGTAAAGAATGAGGGAGCAGGTGCATATATAGAGTACCCAAATAACACTAGGGATATGAATAAAATAGCAACAGGGAAATATTGTCACAATTATGATGCGGAAATACAAGCAATAAAGTTGGCGATAGAAAAACTGCTGAACAGTAATCTTAGCCCACAGCCTGTAGTGTTTTTGACAGATGCAAGATCAGTACTCCAGGCACTACAATCCAGAAAATTACCACATCTGCAGACCTTATTGACTGAACTCTGCAAGCACCACAGGGTTGCCCTGCAGTGGATCCCGTCTCACTGTGGAATACCAGGAAATGAGAAAGCAGATCAGTTGGCAAAGGAAGGTTCAACAGGCACACAACTAGATACACCAGTTACATACCATCATAAGAAACAGATAATCAAATCAATCAGAGGACCACAAGCCCCAAATCAGGATGCCTTTCATAATATGAATAGATATGAACAAGTTATCATTATACGCCTAAGAACAGGACACAATCGACTCCATAGTCACATGTATACAAAATTCAAGATCGGCACATCAACTACTTGTACATGTGGACAGGCACCCCAGACTGCTGAACACATACTTCAAGACTGCACTGAATATAGTAGACTGAGGAAAATCCATTGGCCCATAGATACAACACTACAGACAAAACTATATGGGCCACTGCAGAATTACAAAAGACAGTAAAATTTATACAGGAAACGACATTGCAGATATAGACAATACTTCAGGCGAACGAAAGATAGATAGAAATCAATACTGAATTAGATGAGCAGCAATTTCGATTTAGGAAAAATAGCGGACAAAAGAAGCCATATTCTGAATGAGAACATTAATCGAAAAGTACACAGAAGTAAACAAACCAATATGTGCCTGCTTCATAGACTACACCAAAGCTTTTGATAAAGTACACCACAAACAACTTATAGAATGCCTAAAAGAGATACATCTAGATGACAAGGACAAACGACTAATATGTAATCTATACTGGGAGCAAACAGCAAAAATAAAATATAACAAAGAGAACTCTACACCCATTGATATAAAAAGAGGAGTAAGACAGGGATGCATCCTATCACCAAGCTTGTTCAATCTATACACTGAGCAAATCTTTAAAAACATCATAGAGATGCCAGGTCTACAAAATAATGGCAAGATAATCAATAACCTAAGATATGCTGATGATACTGTACTACTAGCAGAAAATCCTAAAGATCTACAACAATTACGTAATGAAATAAACATGATAAGCAAAAAATATGGACTAGATATGAATATCAAAAAGACTAAAACTGTGATCATAAACAAAAGGAAATACTCAAAACCCACAAATTGATATCAAAATTGAAGGAATAGACCTGGAGACAGTTCAGAACTACAACTACCTTGGACATATTATAACCAGTGATGGAAAATGTACAACTGAAATAAACAAAAGAATAGGAATGGCAAAAAGTAATTTTAATGCCTTGAAGAACATGCTAACATCAAAACAAATAACACCAGGGCTAAAACTAAGAATAGCAAAATTTACATCTTAACAATATTCCTATATGGTGCAGAAACATGGACATTAGCCAAGAAAACAGAACAGAGATTTGAAGCGTTTGAAATGTGGATATATAGAAGAATAGGTATAATTGGATGGAAGGAAAAGAAAACAAACGACGAAGTCTTAAAACAACTAAAAATGAAAAGAGAACTACTAAACACAATTCAAACAAGACAAATGCGATTTTTGGGCCATGTTAAAAGATACAACAGCCTACTAAAAGTAATCCTGGAGGGGAAAATACAAGGTAAAAGAGGCAGAGGCAGACTAAGACTAACATGGACGAGTAACATTAAAAGATGGACAAATTAGCCTGTGACAACCTGCGACATCAAAGCAAGAGACAGAGCAGAATGGCGCTTCATGATAGCCAACCTTCGTTGCAGAGACGGCACTCGATGATGATGATGATATCATTATAGAAGAAAACCGCACTTGTAAGCAAATATCTGGGAACAATGTTAACCTCAGATGGTATATGTACAAAAGATGTGAGATGCAGAATGACTAAGGCAAAAACAGCTTTTAACAAAGTGACGAATATACTGTGCAATGCATTTTTGAGAATAGAAACAAGAAAAAGAGTTCTTAAATGTTTTGTAGAGCCAGTCTTAATATATGGATGTGAATCATGGTCAATATGACAACAGACAAGAAATTCACTAGAGGCTGTAGAAATGTGGTTTTACAGAAGAATGTTGAGAATACGATGGGAAGCTAAGAAGAGTAAAGAAAACGATTAGAAAATGGCCAAAACAAAAATAGAGCTAATTTCCTATATTAGAAAGAAACAGTCATCATTTTGTTGGCGTGGGTGTAGTATTTTGACCAGTCAGTAGACATAAGCAGACCATGATCTTCAAACTCAGAACAAGCCACTGGGACCTCAGAACACACCTACACAAGATATGATTCAGTGACTTTGCAACATGCAATTGTGGAGCATCTAGACAACAGATCATATCCTACAGGACTGCGGCAATCTTAACATCCTAAGAACACAACATGGCCCACAGAAACAACCATACATGACAAATTATAGAGAACCGGTGGAGACTTCAACCCCACTGCCTTCTTCGGAAACCATGCTGGTTTATGTCTAATGCTAAATTTTATGCATATGCTGATAGCTGAAGAAGAAAAGATGAAGAGGAAAATTACGAGTAAAAATGAAATAAACGAAAAGATCAAACGCATAGAAGCACGCATTCGTGGCAGAGAATGAGAGGTTCTGTACACGCACACAGAAATAGATCCATCATGTTAACCTCAGAAAATAAACCCATAACACCTAATTAAATCCGCGAGTGTCCTAATGAAAGACGTTTTATGGAATTATAAAACAGTGGCTTCAAACCTGTGCTATGTTTACCCCACAATTCAGGTCTGAACGTGAAGTATTGCCCTCGACTTTCCTGTTCAGAACCCCACATCGTACCTCTATCTCACCCTACATCTTACCTTTATCTCATCCCACATCTTACCTCTATCTCACCCCACATCTTACCTCTATCTCACCCTACATCTTACCTTTATCTCATCCCACATCGTACCTCTTTCTGACCCCGCATCTTAGCTCTATCTCACCCTACATCTTACCTTTATCTCATCCCACATCTTACCTCTATCTCACCCCACATCTTACCTCTATCTCACCCTACATCTTACCTTTATCTCATCCCACATCGTACCTCTTTCTGACCCCGCATCTTAGCTCTATCTCACCCTACATCTTACCTTTATCTCATCCCACATCTTACCTCTATCTCACCACACATCTTACCTCTATCTCACCCCACATCTTATCACTGTCTCACCCCACATCGTACCTCTATCTCACCCACATCTTACCTCTATCTCACCCCACATCTTACCTCTATCTCACCCCACATCTTACCTCTATCTCACCCCACATCTTACCTCTATCTCACCCCACATCTTACCTCTATCTCACCCCACATCTTACCTCTATCTCACCCCACATCTTACCTCTATCTCACCCCACATCTTACCTCTATCTCACCCACATCTTACCTCTATCTCACCCCACATCTTACCTCTATCTCACCCACATCTTACCTCTATCTCACCCCACATCTTACCTCTATCTCACCCACATCTTACCTCTATCTCACCCACATCTTACCTCTATCTCACCCACATCTTACCTCTATCTCACCCCACATCTTACCTCTATCTCACCCCACATCTACGACTTGTACCGTGAAGTGTTGCAGAGATAAGTTACGCGCATCTGTCTTGACATCAACTTTTTGTGTAATTCGAGAAGTCATCTTTAATGTTTTTTTTAACGACTGCTGATTCCATCTATCCACCACTTCCTTTTTGTTCTTCCTCCTTAAGGCTTGGTATTTTCATGTAGCATGCTCGTGCTGCAGGTCTGTTGGTTTTACTTCTGATTAGATGTCCAGACCACTCAGTCATTTACTGTTGGATTTAATCATTTGCCTTGTTATTTAGGCACGAGAAAACAGTTCCCGATTCTGTCAGTTTGATATCCAGTAATGAGTAACATATTTACTTCAATTGCTTGCGTTCGCCCGATGACTAACGTATCCTAGAGTATTCGCAGACTGTAGAATTCCTCTTCGTCATCCGTCCTTAAAAGGACGTTAAATGGGCGTGTCTGCGTTGTGTTGTGGTTTGCAGTATAACTGTTATATTTGCGCTTTTCGGCCCAACACATCTGACTTCAGCACGACATTTTTGAGTACCGGGTTATCTTCCCTCTTCGATCCCTGCTCGCCTGGCCAGACTAGACAGGTTAGTATGTTACTGGAGGCACCACGGAGGAAGTGTTGTGGGGTCTTTATCAGTTGTTGCTCGCTGATCATAAAACAAATAGTCAAATACGAGTTGCTGGCCGTGTTCAGCTTAGGTGCTGTGGAGCGTCATGATGCTGAGTAGAATTTTTTTTTTAAATCACTGTAATAATAATCTTCTTCAGCGTTCATGTCTTGTGATCATGCGAACTTGACTCGTCGTCTCCTTTCTCATGATGGAGAGAACAACATGACACACGATGAACTGGTCGCTTGGTCATTACTCGAATATGCGCGTGTCTTCTGATTTGTCCCCTAAACCTGCGCCGCGGCTGATACACTGTGTCTTCAGCAGGCTTGTCTCGTCGTTGAACACTTGGCGTGTTTTTTAGTTGATGCAACAGTTCCACCTGTCGCCCCGTCCTAGTAGAAGAGGTCTTCAATCTGCTCTTTGGACAGTAATAATCAATAAGGTGCAAAAAAAAAAAAAAAAAAAGTAAAGTACCCCCGTCACGACAAGTGGCGTATAGGGAATATGGTGTCAGAGACCATAAATTGTATAGACCTTTGATGATTTTTTGGGTAATGTGGTCGGTATTACGCCCGTTCCGCTTTACTTTCCCAGAAAAAAATATCTGACACCCATTATAGGCTGGGTGAACCGAAAGCCGTCGGTTGGGATCGAACCCCATCTCTTGTCCTTTGTAGTCCAGTTCACTAACCACTGAGCTATCGCGGCTCCCAATCAATAAGGTGCAGTTATTGCAAAATCGTAAACTTCTTACCAAGAAGTTAATTATATCTTCCAACCACATACATTCTACTATACGATTAATATAACCAAATTGGCTAACCAATCAAAGAATCAATGATGAAGTAATCAATGAAATTGAGAAAAAGTTCGATGAAACTACAAAAATACACCAATTATATCTGAAGATAAAGAAAAAAAAAGTAATTTCCATTGTCTTTGTTTTATAACATAATATATTACCCTCTACCGAGCTCATCATCATCGAGTGTCATCTCTGTAACGAAAGTTGGCTACCATGGAGCACCATTCTGCTCTGTCACTTGTTTCGATGGTACACGTTGTCTGTCATAGGCTGACTTGTCCATCTTTTGATGGTACTCGTCCATGTTAGTCTTAGTATGCCTCTGCCTCTTTTACCCTGTATTTTCCCCTCCAAGATTACTTTCAATAGACTGCTATGTCTTTTTACATGCCCCAAAAAATCTAATTTGTCTTGTTTGAATTGTGTTTAGTAGTTCTCTTTTCATTTTTAGTTGTTTTAAGACTTCATCGTTTGTTTTCTTTTCCTTCCATCCAATTCTACCTATTCTTCTATATATCCACATTTCAAAGGCTTCAACTCTCTGTTCTGTTCTCTTTTCTAATGCCCATGTTTCTGCACCATCTAGGAATGTTGAGGAAATATAACATTTTGCTATGCTTAGTTTTAGCCCTGTGTTATTTGTTTTGATGTTAGTATATTTTTATAGCATTAAAATTACTTTTTGCCATTCCTATTTTTTTATCATTTCAGTTGTACATTTTCCATCACTGGTTATAGTATGGCCAAGGTAGTTGTACAACTCAGCTAGTGTGTGGTATATATGTTAGTGGTGTTCATATTTGTTTTCCAATAGACAACCTGCGCCATTATAAGCCATCCGGTTAGCAACATTTTTAGGCGTTTCCCTGAATTTCCATTATAAAGATCTTTGGCACTAAATTTCAGAGGATGAATCAATCCTGGAGCTAGAGGTCGAATTCCGACTATCTGGTCATTAATCGGTTGTACTGGCCTTCTTCTTTTCATTCACACTGAAATGTAGCGCTTGCTTCATTTGTGCCGTAATTTTTATTTGTTGAGATATCGATACATACGCTTTCCGTTACACATTTTTAAAAATCTGGTTTGTTTTCTCTTTGTCGATAACTTTTCACTCCAACAATTTTATGATGAAGTTTTTTTGAAGATTTTTTTTCAGCTTATTATAAAATTTTCAACATCAATGTTAAGTCAGTCCTATTATATGGCTGTGAAACATGGAGAACAACAAAATTGACAATCGTGAAGATACAGACCTGCATTAGCGGATGCTTAATAAAAGTTTGGAAATGGCAGGACGAAATCACTAACATAGATTTATGGAAATGTACCAGTCAAATACCAGTGGATAAAGAGATACAGCGAAGACTATGGCGCTAGATAGGACACACGCTGCGGAAGCCAACTGAGCGTATTACACAACAGGCCCTTTTTGGAATCCCCAGGAAAAAAGACAAAGCGGAAGACTAAGGAATTCTTGGAGAAGACAGATAGAAGCAGAGATGAAGATGATGGGGAAGACATGGAATGATCTTAAAAGAATGGCAAGAAACAGAACGACTTGGAAAGTGTTTGTTGAAGACCTATGCTTCACAGGGAGCTGAAAGGTAGAAGAAGAAGGATCTCATGATTACCACATTGATAAAGTAAAGGTCAGGTAGGAGACTTGAATCGGTGTCTTAACATACGAATTTTCACCCGCACGTGCTCGACCGCCTATCCAGAAGTGTTCGGAGACTTCTGGATAGTGTCGCTTCAAGCATCGAAACTCACGATGCGAGGTAGCATTCTTCACCTTCCTAGAGCATGAACCCTGTAGTCATTACTGCCAGCGGCTGGGTCAACCGCGGAGGTATGTTTTTTTCCAACCACGAGTACAATTCACACTGCTTCCAGTGCCATACCAGCAATCGATTACCACATTGATGTGGATGTTTTGGTCAGCTCTGATTTCCTAAGCCTGAATCAGCAGTAGTTCATTAATCACACACTACTATCATCTATTCAACTGCGTATCGTAAGTATCAACTTTTAACTTGAACAAATGAAGCCATGGAGGAATTAGCAATTTGATAGGTTACATACGTGTATCCTAGTTCCGTGAATTGGTCAACTAGAGGACATGAAGTGGTTCGATCGTGTATTTGAGTTCCCTGAATTAGTCAACTGGAGGACTGAAAGGGTCCCGATAGTGTATTTGAGTTCCGTGAATTGGTCAACTGGAGAACATGAAGTGGTTCGATCGTGTACTTGAGTTCCCTGAATTAGTCAACTGGAGGACTGAAGGGGCCCGATCGTGGATTTGAGTTCCGTGAATTGGTCAACTTGAGGACATGAAAGGGGCTCGATCGTGTATTTTAGTTCCATGAATTGGTTAACTGGAGAACATGAAGTGGTTCGATCGTGTATTTGAGTTCCGTGAACTGGTCAACTGGAGAACATGAAGTGGCTTGATCTGTATTTGACTTCCGTGAATTGATCAACTGGAGAAATGAAGTGGCTTGGTAGTGTATTTGAGTTCTGTGAATTGATCAACTGGAGAAATGAAGTGGCTTGGTCGTGTATTTGAGTTCCGTGAATTGATCAACTGGAGAACATGAAGTGGTTCGATCGCGTATTTGAGTTCCCTGAATTAGTCAACTGGAGGACTGAAGGTGGCCCGATCGTGGATTTGAGTTCCGTGAATTGGTTAACTTGAGGACATGAAAGGGGCTCGAGCGTGTATTTTAGTTCCATGAATTGGTTAACTGGAGGACCTGAAGGGGGCTCTATGGTGTATTTGAGTTCCGTGAATTGGTCAACTGGAGAACATGAAGTGGTTCGATCGTGTATTTGAGTTCCGTGAACTGGTCAACTGGAGAACATGAAGTGGCTCGATCGTGTATTTGAGTTCCGTGAATTGATCAACTGGAGAACATGAAGTGGCTCGATCGTGTATTTGAGTTCCGTGAATTGATCAACTGGAGAACATGAAGTGGCTCGATCGTGTATTTGAATTCCGTGAATTGATCAACTGGAGAACATGAAGTGGCTCGATCGTGTATTTGAGTTCCGTGAATTGGTCAACTGGAGAACATGAAGTGGCTCGATCGTGTATTTGAGTTCCGTGAACTGGTCAACTGGAAGACATGATGGGGCTCGATCGATCCTCGACCGTCCAGCCTCTGGATTTACTCTTCACCAAGGCTTGCATTAAAAAAAAACTGTCACCAAATCTGACCATATTATCCAAAAATGGAAAGTTTTTTTAAAAATATCATATAACCATATATTCTATAAAAGATACACTCAAGGTGTGACGAATACCTTTCATCTTCTTATACTGAGTGCAGTTTAGTTTGGTTAAACGTGCTAACACACACTAACTCTTGGGGCTTTCCCATTCACAAATTAATCGCTTCGTTAATAAACATTTCTTGTACAGCTTTTCTGACATTTCATTCAGCTATTTCGATTGTCGAGTGTGCTATTGTTGACTAAATGCGCAGCTACGGCTATTTATTGATCGACTATTTCTGTGTGTTTGTTTCCCGTCCTAGTTATCGATATTTAATATATGGTACTGGTTCAGCGACGACCTTTGATGTATTAGGGGTAGCTTTGACGTCGGACATGGCTTGAGAGTCCACAAGTTATTGATCATTTCCCTAATTTGTGTGTACAGTCTATAAGGTTGTAAACTGTGGATGTCTGGCATACAGAGTTTTAAGAGAGTAATAAAACCTAGTTAGAGAACTAGCTACATTATTCTAGATGTATAGTTAGATTAGTTTGATTTAGTTTAGTTTAGTTTAGTTTAGTTTAGTTTAGTTTAGTTTAGTTTAGTTTAGTTTAGTTTAGTTTAGTTTAGTTTAGTTTAGTTTAGTTTAGTTTAGTTTAGTTTAGTTTAGTTTAGTTTAGTTTGGTTTAGTTTAGTTTGGTTTGATTTAGTTTAGATTAGTTTAGTTTAGTTCCATTTAGTTTAGTTTAGTCGAAAGATCATCTTTGTCGCACAACGGACAACTCCATAGTGCTCAGATTCACCCCCCCCCCCAAGCACTTTCCCCTCCCCAGCACGCTCCCCACTCAGAAATGTGGTGGCTTAACACGTTCGTGATGTTATACGCCTCCCTCTCCAGGATATAGCAGGCTGTGTGAATACCTTTAATAATTCTTCTTATAACAATATCATCATGTTTAGTGTGGCAATGTCTTGACTATGTGATTCTTTAAGTAGTTTTATGTTAAAACATAGTAGAGAAAAAAGGAATTGAAGTCAACGGTCACAGAATAAACAATCAGCAATTATACGGATTATCAAAAGCATTTGATAGTATTCATAGAGATTCTTTGTGGAAAATTCTGAAGCAATATGGTTTACCATCAAAAATCATAAATATTATCAAAGACATGTATGATGGTTACACATGTGCAGTTCGAACAGAGGAAGGACTGAGCGAATGTTTCCCAATAGAAACTGGGGTTAAACAAGGATGTATTTTATCGCCCTTGTTATTTGGAATTGTTATGGACTTCATAATGAAGAAATGCTGCACTGGTAATAAAGGCATCGAATGGATACAAGGAGACCATTTGGAGGACCTCGACTTTGCTGATGACATAGTTCTCATCAGCAGTCAGATAAAAACGATGCAGGAAAACACAAATGAACTATCATCAATAGCCAGCAAAATTGGGCTTGAGGTCAATCATGAAAAGACTAAAGTCATGAAAAGTTTAATTCCAACAAGTGACAAAATATACATGGAAAACAAACCAGTAGAAGAGATCGATCACTTTATCTATCTTGGAAGTCACATTGATCGAGAAGGGGATACGAGCAAAGAAATTAGAATCAGACTGGCTAAAGCAGCAATGTCTTTCAGAAGCCTTGAAAAGTTGTGGAAATCAAAACTCATTAGCACAAACACAAAACTTAGGCTATTCAAATCAAATGTACTATCAACCCTTACGTATGCGTGTGAAAGCTGGAAAACAACAAGAGATATAGAAACAAAGTTGAACGCATTCGAAAATAAATGTCTAAGGAAAATACTTGGTATAGAATGGAACGAATTCAAAACAAACGAGGAAATTAGAGAAATCGCCAATCAACCACTAATATCTTCAGTAATAAAGAAAAGACGATGGTCATACGTTGGACATGTGATGAGAAGAGATAATAATCGAATAGCAAAGCAAGCCCTCATATGGGAAACAACAGGTAAAAGAAAAAGAGGAAGACCCAGGGAGACACTGAGAAGAACATTGATGAGAGAGGCAAGAGCAGCAGGAATCGGCTCCCTCAATGAGATAGAACTGCTTGCACAGAACAGAGACAGATGGCGAGATTTAATAAAATATCTTTAAAAGAAAACTGCTAGAACAAAAATTCATATAGGAGAAGGTGTATCTTGGTCTACGCCCTATGGGCCGGTTACGGCTCGAAAGGTCAATAGATAGAATTATACGGATAAGACAATCTTAATATCATAGACAGACACTGAATTACAAGAAAATAATAGACATAATAGTGAAAGAAAGCAACAAGAAAGGTCTTAACCCGAATAGTAAGAAAATAGAAGTAATGGTCCTATCGAAGAAACAATCATAACTACCATACAACATAAAAATGAACGCGACAAATCTGAAACAAGTGCATAGTGTCAAATACATATAATAATATATTGCAGATATATATATATATATATATATATATATATATATTGCATAATAATAACATCAGACAGAAGATGCTCCACAGAAATAAAAAGTAAAATAGCTCAGGCCTAGATAGCCGTAATAAGGAAATGTGGTATAAGAACGGGTTAGTTATTACTGAAATGTTCGAGGGCGATAACTTATTAAGGAAATGTTGTATAAGGGCGATGAGTTATAAAGGAAATGTTGCATAAGGGCGATGAGTTATAAAGGAAATGTTGTATAAGGGCGATGAGTTATAAAGGAAATGTTGCATAAGGGCGATGAGTTTTAAAGGAAATGTTGCATAAGGGCGATGAGTTATAAAGGAAATGTTGTATAAGGGCGATGAGTTATAAGGAAATGTTGTATAAGGGCGATGAGTTATAAAGGAAATGTTGTATAAGGGCGATGAGTTATAAAGGAAATGTTGCATACGGGCGATGAGTTATAAAGGAAATGTTGTATAAGGGCGATGAGTTATAAAGGAAATGTTGTATAAGGGCGATGAGTTATAAAGGAAATGTTGTATAAGGGCGATGAGTTATAAAGGAAATGTTGTATAAGGGCGATGAGTTATAAAGGAAATGTTGTATAAGGGCGATGAGTTATAAAGGAAGGTAAAGGTAAAGGTAAAGTACGAGACTTGAACCGGCGTCTTAGCACGCGAGTATATACCCATATGTGCTCGGCCGCCTATCCAGAAATGTTCGGATATTTCTGTATAGTGTAGCCTCAAGCATCGAAACTCAGATGCGAAGCGACATTCCTCACCTTCCCAGGATAATATACCCTGGTACCCATTTCTGCAACGGCTGGGTCGACCGTGGGGGTATTTTTTTTTTCCAACCACGAGTACAATTCACACTGCTCCCAGCGGGAATTGAACACGGGTTGTCTGAACGTCGGTAATCTAGTCGGGTGGTTTTCCCAACTAGGCTACCGAGGCCCCCGTTATAAAGGAAATGTTGCATAAGGGCGATGAGTTATAAAGGAAATGTTGCATAAGGGCGATGAGTTATAAAGGAAATGTTGTATAAGGGCGATGAGTTATAAAGGAAATGTGGTATTAATAAAAAGGAACATAACGGAGTTATAGTATTATCTGAGCTGAAAATTAAATGTGGGATATGTTAATAATAAGCTATATAGAGAAAATGTATAACAAATGTAATGTATATGAAAAATGTAGTATGTCTTTATGCCCTTTTTCGAAATTAATGTTATTTATTCTCATAGTTTTTACCGTTTTCTTACATCACTTCTAATGTCTAGTGAGATATAAAGTTCTACTTTTCACTCTTTTGCCAATCTTTCTGACGTCTAGTGATAAATAAAGCGCAGTTTTCACTTTTCACACATCCCTTCTGAAGTCTAGTCAATTATAATGTTCTAGTTTTCACTTTTTTCTATCCCCAACCACTGACATCTGATGCTGCTATCTAGTTATTTAAAAACTAGTAACGCTACCATTGTAATGTATTTGTTGTCATAATTAGTTCTATTTCCCGCGTGTGGAGGCGAAGGCGCGCCCCACCCAGCACCAGAGCTGGAAGTCGTCAGTGACTCATAACTGATGGCTTGCGCCAGGATCGGTGAACCAGAACTATCCAGACCCTGCTACACCTCTCCGCGGTGCCTCCAGAAACAGACTAACCTGTCTAGTCTGGCCAAGCGAGCAGGGATCGAAGAGGGAAGACAAACCCGGTACTCAAAATGTCGGCTGAAGTCGGATGTGTTGGGCCGAAAGGCGCAGATATCACAGTGTTACACTGCAAACTTCAACACAACGTAACTACGTCCACTTAACGTCCTTTTAAGGGCGGATGACGAGGAGGAAGTCTACGGTTCGTATCCGCTAGAATACCTCAAATCATCGGGCGACCGCATCATCATCACCATCATCATCATTTGCCGCGTGTCACTTTCTGTGTACTTCCAGGCGCTGTAGTTATATAGTAATCTATTAGCAGTTAATTCTGCTCTATATCTTCTATATGTACCGTGTATTCCTCCTACAAGCCGTTGGAACTGGCCATGATAGTTTTATAACATCCATTTAGGTATATGAAATTGAGAAACAATGGGTCGATTGCTCCCACTTTCATCCGGCAATCCAATGACAGCCCTTCTCCTCTCCGATAATGAAAGCTCACGGCAGACAGACGGCACGGTTAGCTATGATTGCGTGAAATCCGAACAAACATCTAAACGTCTGTCAGACAAAATAGAAATAACACACACAAAAAACAAATAAAAAACACAAAGCTAGACGTACAAACTTATGGCTTCAGTGGTTTAGACAGTAGGGTGTTTCTTGCAAGCGAAGTATTTGTCTTGGTTATGCTCTAACATTGTAACTCTGCTGCAATATTACTTTAATCCTGACCTTTATTATCCCATCACAACAGTTAACATATTTGCTGCTAATCTTCCAATCTAGAAATATAACAACAGAATAAGGATATCAAATGTATTCGGCTTTTCTTGTTCACATCCTCGTATTCCTTTTTTACTCTCTCTGTCTCTCTGTTTCAAATGCTTACCCTTTCAAACACCTCTTCTTTGTCTCTGTCCCTATCATTCTCATTCTCTCTGTATGACAATCAAACTTTCCAATATAATTTATTGGTTTTGTGTGTATCGTTGTTTACCTTCCACATTCTCACTGTTGCTATATTGGTTATTTCTCTATGATATTGAGCTGTTTTTGCAGTTTAGAACTTGTGAATATGTCTTTCTACGCCACGGACGTTTTATCTATCTATCTATCTATCTATCTATCTATCTATCTATCTATCTATCTATCTATCTATCTATCTATCTATCTATCTATCTATCTATCTATCTATCTATCTATCTATCTATCTATCTATCTATCTATCTATCTATCTATCTATCTATCTATTTACCTACCTACCTACCTACCTACCTATTTATCTGCTTGCCTGCCTACCTGTCAGTCTGTCTGTCTGTCTGTCTGTCTATTTGTCTATGTCTGTCTATCAATCTATCTGTCTGTTTAACTGTCTATCTGCTATTTTTGTGTCTTTCTGTCTGTCCTTGCTTATATGTTTGTCTGCTGTTAACCTTTATGTTTGCGTTAGTGTCTATCTATTTGTTTGTTTATCTGTCTGTATGACTGTCAGTCCGTCCGTCAGTTCGTCTTTCTGTCTGTCTATCTGCTGCTGCCTCTACTTCTATTGATATATCCTTCTCGCATAATTCATTGGATCAGTATTTGCCTCTGTCGGTCTGTGACTCTCTTTTTATCTATCTAAACAATGTTGGTTCTTATCCATCATTTAATTAAATTGTGTTTTCAGTTTTGCTGTTCACCAGCATCGCTCTCTTTCGACTCTCTCTCTCACTCTCTCACTCACTCTTTAACAAGACTAATTTTCTCTGTAGCTATAAATATATCCCTAATATGCCTCTCTCTCACTCACTCTTTAACAAGACTAATTTTCACTGTACCTATAAATCTCTCCCTATTATGCCTCTCTCTCTCTACTTACTATCTTTTCCTCTTTGACAAATTACTGTAGTACATTGATATAGCCTCTTCACCATTTCCCATTCCTATTTTGCTAAATTAAACTTTACGATGTGCAGACCACTTTATTGATTTTGTTTAGCTTAATATTTAAATAGACCTTACAACATTAAATTTTGTGCCTTCGACTATAACACAGGCTTCTAAATAACGAGGAGGATCTAATACAGTCAATAATATAAGTGGTACTGGAGTAGGCTAAATGTAATTGTACAAATAGTATATCATCATCATGTACCATACCGGTTGGCGTAGGCGATCATGTCCTTCCACAATCTTTTATCTATAGTGCATCGTATCAGTTCTGTTGTTGACTGTTTTCCGTGCCATGACAACAAGCTATCCAGTATTTTCTCTCTTTGTCGCCCGCGATCTCTCTTTCCTTTTATTTTGCCAGTTGTAAACAAGTATCCCAACTTTCCTCTTCTCATGATGTGCCAGAAAAATGGTGATTGTTTCTTTCTGATATTTTTTAATTAGTTCCCTTTCTGTGTTGACCTCTTTGAGAATTCCTTCATTGTTTTTTTTAGCTGTCCAGGGAACTTTCAAAATTTTTCCTGAGAAATCACATTTCTGTGGCCTCTATTCGTCTTTTCATTTCTTTGTCTACTGTCCATGATTCGCTTCCATAGGTCAGAATTGGTTCTATATATCACCGATGAACTCTCTTTCTCACTACTATTGACATAGATTTGTTGCAAAAGATATTTTTCATTTTCTGAAATGCTATTTAGGCCTGAGCTATTCTACTTTTTATTTCTATGGTACATCTTCCATCTGATGGTATTATTGTGCCCAAGTGTTTGACGCGTTGCACTTGTTTCAGATTTATCCTGTTTATTTTTATACCGCATGATGGTGATGATTGTTTCTTTGTTGTGACCATTAGTTCTGTTTTCTTACTATTTAGGCTGGAACCTTTTTTTTTGTTGCTTTCTTTTACTATTATGTCTAAAATTTCTTGTAGTTCATTCTCTGTCTCTGCTATTAAGACTGTATCATCCGCATATCGAAAATTATTTATATTGTGTCCGTTGACTTCAATACCTTTTTTGTCTACTATTGATCTCATAATATGTTCACTATAAAGTGAAAACAAATCCGGCGACAGAACACAGCCTTGTCTGACTCCTTGTTTTATATATTGGGTTGCTAATTCGTATAGCTGCTGTTTGTTGCCAGTACATGTTTTTTTTTTTTTTTATGATTCGCAGATACTTGCCATCAATGTTTCATTTCTCCAGCATATTTATTATTTCCACATGCTTTACTTTGTCAAATGCTTTTGTGTAGTCTATAAAGCACATATAAAGATATTTCTTTACCTCTATAGATCTTTCTATCAATGTTCTTAATTAAGATGTATATTGGATTATTGGTGCCTTTTCCTTCCACAAATCCACATTGTTCCTCACTTATTTCTGGTTTTATTTTGTTCCTTACACGTGTCTTGCTGATTCTTAGTAATATTTTCGTCATATGGCTCATGAGACTAATAGTGCGATGGTCTTCACAATCAGTGGCGCCTGACTTCTACGGTATGGCTACAAAGATAGATTTTAGTAAATCTTCGGGTTCTTTGGAGTCCAGTGTTATATATGTCACTGAGTAGTTTTATTATGACGTGTACATCCAGCTCTCCTACTGCATTTATCTCTTCGATTGTTACATTGTCGGAATCTGGAGCTTTGCCGCTTTTCATGTGTTGAATTGCATCTTCCACTTCACTCTGCATTATTGGTGGTTCTGTGTCTTTGTTGGAATTGTTTAGCTCTGGTCTTTCATCGTCATAGAGTTGACTGATATAATCTGTCCATCTTTCCATTGTCTTCTCCTGTCTCATTATTATATTTCCTTCCTTTGATTTCACACACCCTGAAACTTTGACTTCTTTTCTTCCTGTTAATTCATTTAACTGACTGTGCATACATTTTGCATCTTTCTTTTGCTGTTTTTCCATTTCTTCACATTTCTGCTTTAACCATCCTTCCTTTGCTTCTCTGCAGTTGTTCTGGATCTCTTTGTGCAATATTTTGTATGTCCGTTCTTCTTTCTTATGTTTTCGTCTTTCGTCCATTAGCTCTAATATTTTCTCTGTCATCCATTTATTTTTGTTGATTCATTTAGTCACTGGTATTACTTCTTTTGATGTTTGTTGAATTGATTGTTGAGCATTTCCCACTGTTCCTCGATGTCCTGTATTTTCTCAATAGCATTATATCTATTATGTACTATCGTGCTGTACTTATCACTCATCTGTCTATTTACTCTAAGCATATCTAGTTCTAATTTTATATTTCTTGGGGATTTCTGTGTCTTCCGTAGTTTTATTCTTATCTTTCCAACTACTGGTACATGGTCACTATTGCAATCTGCTCCTGGTCTTGTTTTAACAGATGTTAGCCCATTCCTGAATCTTCTCTGTACAGGAGTAGACTAAATGTAATGGTGCAAATAGTACAGGTTAAATATAATGATAGAAGTAGTACTGGAGTAGGCTAAATGTAATGATACAAGTAGTACTGGAGTCGGGTAAATGTAATGTTGCAATTATAACTGGACTAGGCTAAATATAATGAAATAATTAGTACTGGAGTAGGTTAAATTAGTGTGATAAGTAGTACTGGAGTCAGTTAAATGTAAAGGCGCATGTAGTATTGAGTAGGCTAAATGCAATGATAAACGTAGCATTGGAGTAGACTAAATGTAATGATACAAGTATTGCTGGAGTGGGCTAAATGTAATGATATAGGTAGTAATGGGGTAGGATATCACCATGAGACGTGTAAGGAACAGAACAGAATCTATCTATCTATCTTTCGTTCGCCTGAAGCATTGTCTATATCTGCAATGTCGTTTCCTGTATAAATGTTACTGTCTTTTGTAATTCTTGCAGTGGCCCATATAGTTTTGTCTGTAGTGTTGTATCTATGGGCCAATGGATTTTCCTCAGTCTACTATATTCAGTGCAGTCTTGAAGTATGTGTTCAGCAGTCTGGGGCGCCTGTCCACATGTACAAGTAGTTGAGGTGCCGATCTTGAATTTTGTATACATGTGACTATGGAGTCGATTGTGTCCTGTTCTGAGACGTATAATGATAACTTGTTCATATCTATTCATATTATAAAAGGCATCCTGATTTGGGGCTTGTGGTCCTCTGATTGATTTGATTATCTGTTTCTTATGATGGTATGTAACAGGTGTATCTAGTTGTGTGCCTGTTGAACCTTCCTTTGCCAACTGATCTGCTTTCTCATTTCCTGGTATTCCACAGTGAGATGGGATCCACTGCAGGGCAACCCTGTGGTGCTTGCAGAGTTCAGTCAATAAGGTCTGCAGATGTGGTAATTTTCTGGATTGTAGTGCCTGGAGTACTGATCTTGCATCTGTCAAAAACACTACAGGCTGCGGGCTAAGATTAATGTTCAGCAGTTTTTCTATTGCTAACTTTATTGCTTGTATTTCTGCATCATAATTGTGACAATATTTCCCTGTTGCTATTTTATTCATATCCCTAGTGTTATTTGGGTATTCTATATATGCACCTGCTCCCCCATTTTTTACTGCATTCTGTGCTGATCCATCTGTATACACACGAATCCATAGGTCTTGTGGGTATTCTTCATCCAGGAAACTGAGAGTTATTGTTTTTCGCTGTAGACTATTCTGTTCCTCTTTATCAACTATTCCTTTCACTTCTGTCCGTATTTGAACTGATAATCCAGATTCCTCTGTCCAGGGAGTCTGTTCTGGTATGGGCAGTAGGGGGTTAACAGCTCTTGGCATGTCTGGTGTTTGTCTACTAATACGCTTGGCTTGGTGGATAAACTGCTTCTCTTAAGTCGTCCCAATGCAAGATTTTGGAATCGGTCCTTCATTTGATGTCTCGGCATGCAAGCAAATTTTTCTGCCTGTATCAGCACCTTTGTGTCCCTCCGTTCTCTCAGTGCTGGTATCCTCCACAATTTCTCCATCTCTAATATTGGTGTTGATTTCATTGCTCCTGTGATGACCCTAAGTGCCTGGTTTTGTACTTTATCCAGTTCTTGAAGTGTGGTGTTTGATGCTGAACACCATGCAGATGATCCATATTCTAAATGTGGGCGTATACTCTGTTGGTAAACTTTACTGAGTATTTTCCCACTCGCACCCCACGTAGTTCCACACAGCTTTCTTAGAATAGCCAATTTTCTCCTTGCTTTTTGGGTTGCCTTATTTATCTGCTGTTTCCAAGATAGTTTGTTATCAAATGTAACTCCGAGATACGTAGCCTGTATGTCTTCTTTCACAGGCTCATTGTTTATATAGATGGCTCCTGCTTTTTGTTTTGGGGAAAGAGTGAAAAGTGTAGTACTGCATTTGTCTGTATTGATGCTGATACACCATCTATTTGTCCATGAATTCAGTGCATTCATAGCTCTTTGTAACAATTTGGAGGCCACTGTTGCATACTCCTCTGTGCACCACATTACCAAGTCATCTGCATACATTGCCACTTTGATACCATGTGGTAGTTCAGTAACTAGGTCATTGATGTAGATCAGAAAAAGTGTTGGAGATAGTACCCCTCCCTGTGGAACGCCCTGGCGCAGTAAGACCTTCTTACTCTTAAGACCATCCAGTTGCACTCTGGCTCTCCTGTTATGCAGGTATGCTTTGACCCATTTGTACATCCTGCCATTTACTCCATAATTTCTCAGTTTCTTCAAAAGCCCTTCCTTCCATACCTTATCAAATGCTTTCTTTAGGTCTATCCATGCTGCTAGTACCAGTTTCTTTTCTTGAAACGCATCCTCAATTTCCTGGGAAAGATAGGTTGCCTGATCTTCGGTAGAGTAACACTGTCTAAAGCCTGCTTGTTGTGGGACAAGGAGATTTTCACTTTCCAGGTACCACTGCAGTCTGAGATTGATTATACGTTCCATTGTTTTACACAAACAGCTTGTAAGGCTGATTGGTCTATAGCTGGATGTCATTGAACCATCTTTTCCTGGCTTTAGTAATGGTATCATAATTGCTTCTCTCCATGCCTGTGGCACTTTACCTGTGATCCAGCAAATGTTGTAGATCTGCAGTAGTTTTGCTTTAGCTGCAGTTCCCAAGTTCTTAATCATTTCATTAGACACTCCATCACTACCTGGTGACTTTTTCATTTTTAATTTGGATATTGCCAGCTCTAGCTCTCTTTGTGTAATGGGTATTTCCATGACTTCATGTGCAGTCTCTTCTTGTCTTGCATTTTGTTGTTTTAGAACGGTCTCTTGACGTTTCTCTAGGCTAATTTCAATATTGTTGTCATTTGCAAAGGAGTCTGCAAAGTGATTTGCTGCATGTTTACCTGTTAGAATGTTTCCATCCTTCTTCAGTGTAATTTTGTGTTCCCTTCTGTACCCTCATCATTCAGCTGTTTTACAAGCTTCCACACTTTCTTGTGTCTCGTTCTAGATTCATGTACTCTGTTTTCTCTTTCCAACTTCTCCGTCTGGCTTGTAGTTTAGCCCATTGAAATTTGGCTTTAGCATGCTGATAGTTATTGTGGTGTTCCTGGCAGGGGTTATTTTCTGCTTGTTTTCGAGATGTTTCCATGTCATTGTGCAGTTGCTCTAGTTCACTATTCCAGTATGGTTTGTAGTGTTTCCGTGCCCCTCTGGGTATTGTTTCACTGGCAGCTTGTATTATTAGTCTACTGAATTCATCAACTATTTTGTTGATGTCTCTGTCT
This sequence comes from Megaustenia siamemsis, assembly GCA_032433765.1. Classification (NCBI taxonomy): domain Eukaryota; kingdom Metazoa; phylum Mollusca; class Gastropoda; order Stylommatophora; family Ariophantidae; genus Megaustenia; species Megaustenia siamemsis. The sequence goes on from JAVIAB010000125.1 coordinate 36,467,704, forward strand.
GTATTTAGATCTTTAGTCAGTACACTGGTGTAATGTTGATACATTTTCCAGTCTGCCTTTTTGTAATTCCATCTGGAGAGAGTGCTGCTCTCCCTGACGGCCTCATTTTGCACCACTAAAAAGACAGGCCGGTGGTCGCTGCCTCCAAGTTGTTTCCCAACAATACGTGTGATATTCCAATCCAGGTCTGGTGAATGGAAAGCAAGGTCTGGTGTAGATGTGGTATGCCATGATCTGGAATAGAATGTTGGTGGATCTGTTGCCTGGTTTAATAGTATAAGCCCATTGTCATCCTGCCAATTTTCAAGTTCTTCACCTCTCTTGTCCATATCTTCATAGCCCCAGCTCTGTGAATGGCTGTTAAAGTCTCCACATACAATTATTCTTTCTTTTAATGTAATTGTGTCTAGTGCTAGTGGGCGGTCACTCGGACAGTAATAGTTAAGTAGATGGAAGTCTGTATTTCCTGTCCTGAGGTGCAGTATTTGATATTCCGCCCCATCCATATACACTTCAATCTGACATGCATAATGTTGTTCCTTACAAGAGTCAGTATTCCGCCCTTTTGTCTGTTTTTCCTGTCAGATCGGTAGCACTGGTATCCCCTAATCTTCAAGGCTATGTCGTTGTTTAGATGGGTTTCCTGCAAACAGCATATGCTTACTTGTTCTTCATGCAGGATATTTTCTAATTCTATCTTTTTACTGTACCCATCTCTTTTGCTGTTGATGCCTTCAGCATTCCAGTGCATTATTTTGAGTGGTCTTATTTTGGGTTGGCCAGTAACTCTATTCTCTCGCCCCCTGACTCCACAGAGCGATTGAGAAGGACATCAGTAATATAGGTTGGGCCCTTTCGAGGCTGAGGGCCCGCGCTGCACCTGCCTGAGTGTCCATCACAGGGCGAGTGCCATATCGATTTGCAGTTATAGGCATGCTTCCCATTGGCGTGAGTGCGTGGCATCCTGATTTTTGTAGTGCGCCTTTTGGCTGGTTGCCTCCGACTTCAGCACTTAAAATTGCTAGAGCAGACTGTGGTCTTGCACGGGTGTAGGAAGGCCTGGCCAGTCTTGGTTTTCAGTCCCTGGTGACTGTTAAGCCCCATCCCCACGACAAGGAGCTGGCCTTGATGGGATCCCCACGACAAGGAGCTGGCCTTGATGGGGATCCCCACGACAAGGAGCTGGCCTGAATGACAGAACAGAACAGAATGAGAAATAGGTAAGGAATAATGTGGAGTTTGGGAGGAAAAGAGCATCAATAATGCAATATACATCCTGAGAACATTGATAGAAATAGCTATAGAGAAAAAGAAAGATCTATATATATATATATATATATATATATATATATGTATATATATAGATATATATATATATGCTTTAAAGACTACAAAAAAACATTTGACAAAGTAAAGCATGTGGGAATAATCAATATGCTGAAGAAATTAAACATTGATGGCAAGGATCTGCGAAGCATAAAAAACATGTACTGGCAATAAACAGCAGCCATAAGAATTAGCAACCAAACTGGACAGTTTCAATATATAAAACAAGGAGTTAGACAAGGCTGCGTTCTGTTGCCGGATTTTCACTTAACATACGAAGATATTATGAGATCAATAGTAGATATAAAAGGAATTTAAGTCAACTGTCACAACATAAATAATTTGCGATAAGCGGGTGACACAGTCTTAATATCAGAGACATAGAATGAATTACAAGAAATGATAGACATAAAGGTAAAATAAAGCAACAAGAAAGGTTTAAGTCTTAATAGTAAGAAAACTGAAGTAATGGTCATGTCGAAGAAACAGTCAGCACCACCATTCAACATAAAAGTAAACAGGACAAATCTGAAAAAAGTGCAAAGCGACAAATACCTGGGCACAATAATAACATCAGATGGAAGATGCACCACTGAAATAAAAAGCAGAATAGCTCTGGCCAAAAGAACATTTTAAAAAAGATAAGCATCTTATGCAACAAGTCTATGTGAATAGAAGTGAGAAAGAGAGTTCATCAGTGCTATATAGAACCAATTCTGACCTATGGAAGCGAATCAGGGACAGTAGACAAACAAATGATAAGACGATTAGAGGCCACAGAGATGGGATTTCTCAGAAGAATGTTGAAAGTACCCTGAACAGTTAAAAAGACCAAGAGGAAATTCTCAAAGAGGCAAAAAAAAAGGGAGCTCCTAAGAAGCATTAGAAAGAAGCAATCAAAAATTTTTGGGCACATCATGGGAAGAGGAAAGTTGGAATACTTGGTTACAACTGGCAAAATAAAAGGAAAGAGAGATCGCGGACGACAAAGAGAGAAAATACTGGATAGCTTGGTGTCATATCCAGCGCCATCGTATTCGCTGTATCACTTTATCCACTGGTATTTGACTGGTACATTTCCATAATTATATGTTAGTGATTTTTTCCTGTCATTTCCATCCTTTTATTCTGCGTGAGCATCCATTAATGAAAGTCTGTATCTTCGTGATTGTCAATTTTGTTGTTCTCCATGTTTCACAGCCATATAATAGGACCGACTTAACATTTGAGTTGACATTTTTTATTTTTGTATTTAACCTAATTTCTTTGGATTTCCATTTTTCCCAGTGCAATGAAAGCTCCTCTTGCTTTTGATATCCTTTTTTTGGTATCACTTTCTGTTCCTCCTTCTTTATCTATATTACTGCCCAAATATATGTAAGATTGTACGTCTAGTAGAGGTATTTCTCTTAGTTTTATTTGGTTATTGCCAACTGTATTAATTCTCATAACGTAGGTCTTATCTCTATTAATCTTCAGTCCTAGCTGTTGTGATCTCTAATCAAGTATGCTCATTTTATCCCGCATCTGTTGATGGCAGTGTGATAGGAGAGCTATGTCATCAGCAAAGTCTAAATCATCAAGTTGCTTGGTCAGTGACCACTGGATTCCATTTCTGTTGTTTTGAGTTATTTTCATAATCCAAACTATGGCCAGTAGAAAGAGAAATGGAGACAGAAGGCATCCCTGCCTTACTCCTGTTCTTATTTCAAATGCTTCTGTAAGCTGTCCTTCATGCACCACACTACATTTCGTTCCTTCATACATTGTTTTTATCAGGTTAATAAACTTTATGGGGATTCCGTAATGACTCAGCAACTTCCAAAGCATTCTTCTGTCTAAACTATCAAATGCCTTTTCGTAATCTATGAATCCAATATAAAGTGGGATTTTAGTTCTAAACTTTGTTCAACTATTATACGTAGAGTAGTTATTTGATCAGCACATGATCTGTTCTTCCTAAAACCTGCTTGTTCATCTCTCAAGTGTTTCTTTATAGCCTCCTTTAGTCTCTCAAGAATGATTCTGCTTAATATTTTTCCTGGCACTGATAGTAGCATAATTCCACTATAATTTGTGCACTCCTGTAAACTTCCTTTCTTTGGTGGTTTGATCATATAACCTTCTCTCCAGTCTTTAGGTATTTCTTCCCTCTCCCAAATTTTATCCAATAGATCATGTAACATCTTGGTAGAGGTGTTAATATCTGCTTTGATGGCTTCCGAAGGAATTTCATCTGGTCCTGTGGCTTTACCATTTTTTAATAGTTTGATGGCTTTCATTATTTCTTCTTTGCTTGGTTTTCCACAGTTACCGTGTAACTCTTCTTCTGCTGGTAGTATATCTGGAGGATTATTTGAGCCGGGTCTGTTCAAAAGTTCTTCAAAATGCTCTTTCCATCTCTCCATTTGTCCCTTATATTACTAAGCAGATTACCTTTCTTATCTTTAATAAAGGCATTGATCTGTTTGTATTTTCCACTTCATTCTTTGTGCTGCTGTACAGTTCTTTCATATTCCCTTTATTTGCTGCTTCTTATGCCTCTTTAGCTAGTTCATCTATATATTTCCTCTTATCCCTTTTAATGCATCTTCTCACTTCTTTGTTCACCTCTGTGTAGACTTCCTGTGTCTTGGCTTTATTACTTCTCGTTTTGCTTTTATTTATGTCTGCTTTCTTGTTCTTTCTTTCTTTAATTTTATCCAGGGTCTCTGCTGTCATCCATGACTTATTCTGGCGTTCTCTTTTCCCCAGCGTTTCTTCGCATACCTCTTTCCATATATCTTTTACCTGTTTCCAATGATCTTCTATATTTATTGTATTTTCTAGTTGTTGGAGGACTTGGTATTTGTTCGATATTGTGACTGCGAATTTATCTTTAATTCCTTGTTCTTTAAGAAACCCTGCATTGAAATACTTTCTACCCTTATTCGTTGTGGTATACCTTTTTAGTTTAATTTTAAGTTTGGCTATCAGAAGCTGATGATCAGAAGTTACATCTGCCCCTCTATATACTTTTACATCCTGTAAGGATGACTTAAACTTATTATTAATACATATGTGATCAATTTGATTTTCCGTTCTATGATCTGGTGACACCCATGTAGCTTTGTGTATTCTGTTATGTTGGAATATTGATTCTCATAGGCTCACTTGATTAAGGGCACAAATATCTCTCCATTCTCTTTTATATCTCCAAGTCCATGTTTCCCCTTAATCTCTTTGAAGCCTCTGTTGTCTGATCCTACTTTAGCATTTAGGTCTCCCATCAAGATTATAATACCTTGGCTCGTCTTACATCCATCTGACATTGTAGCTGTTTATAGAAATCATCTTAAACTAAATCATCCTTATCTTTGGTTGTTGCATAGCATTGGATAATGTGTAATTTTATTTTCTTTTTGGTTGTTTTAGATGTTGTGCTCATTAGTCTTGGTCCTACTGCTTCCTATTCTATTAATGTCTTCTGTGATAGCATTATAGCTACCCTTTCACTATGTTGTGCTCCAGGTTCCTGGTGTCCTGACGATACAATCATCTCTCCTGTATTTAATTTTATTCTTTCAGTTCCTAGCCATCTTATTTCACACATTCCCAGAATATCTATCTTGTAGTTTGTCATTGTCAGATACGTTTGTTTACTTTAGCTGCCCAAGATATTCTGAGTTTGTTTTCTAACACTTACATTCAAAGATGTTAATGGACTTTAAGCAGATCTGTTGATAATCCCCGATGTACTGCAATATGTTGCCATGAGTAATTTTCTTGCATACACACAATTAATCGATAACGTTTTGAGCACAGAGTACAATAAAGAGTAGAATATGCAAACTATTGCATGTTTAAGAGAACATACAACACAAAATTTAAAAACAAAACTTAGCCCGCGATATAAAGAGGAGAATCACATTGATGTTTGTTACAAATAATATTATTCCACAAAATGACGACTGGGAGTCAATACATTTTCTTCTGTTAAATGGTAAGTTTAGTTTCTGTTTTAAGAACTTGTACTTTCTCGTAAACGTTGAATGAATTGTAACCGTCTACAAGTCTCAGACTAAGTTATATCAACATTTCCCTGGATACTTCTATCTATCTATCTATCTATTGACCTTTCGAGCCGTAGCCGGCCCATAGGCCGTAGACCAAGATACACCTTCTCCTATCTGAATTTTTGTTTTGGCAGTTTTCTTTTAAAGATATTTTATCAAATCTCGCCATATGTCTCTGTTCTATGCAAGCAGCTCTATCTCATACTCTGGATACTTCGTTATAGCAATAATAAATTAGCCTCCATTTTGACTAATCCAGGTACAAGGCAATAAATAAGCTTTACTTTGTTGTCCGTATCGCTAGAGTCATTGAGGGAGTAGACATGCTCAATAACACATCCCCACGAGGTCATATGACGGCAGAAGCGTAGAAAGGAATTTCAGGGCCCGGGGACAAAGAAAGTTTTTGCGTCCCCTCGTGACAGGGTGTGAGCTATATTGGAGTCCATCATGCTTTCCCGCAATTGTGAGCTTTAGAGCATGAAAACCTGCATTTCGTGACATGTTTGTGTATGGAAAGGATGAAAAAAACGGAAAATAATTAAGACAACACTGGTAATTTGGCACTTCTAGATTCTGCATACGGGGACAAATGTCTCCCCTTGCGCACCTCCCCCGCCCTGTCTCATAGCTACGCCACTGTATGGCGGAACAATGCAAAAGTACTTTATCGAGTTGTATCCCTTATGTTTCCTGTCTCTGAAAGCGTTCCTTCAGTTTTACTATTTTTACAATTTGATGGGTTCACATAGTGCACAGTTTCATGTGATTACTTGTCAGGTCTATGAAATGTTTTATATAATTATTAATATACAGAGCGTTATTCATTACAGTCACAACAGTCCGGTATACCATCAGTACAGTCCTCAACTTTACAACGCATGTAATGCTTTGTTATATTTTCTTTTTGAATATAATTTTTTTTAAAAATAGTCATAATATGACAAATATAATACTAATTTCAATGTAGGTACACCCAAAATTGAGAGGTCTGGTGTATTACGATTTTCACGTTCTATGAGAAAGCGTTGAACTGGGCTACAAACACAAGAGGTCGGGATCGATGCCGATCGATAGGCTTTCGGGTTCACTCTGCCTTAAGTGGGTACCGGATTTCTTTCTGGGAAAGTAGAGCGTATTACCGACCACATTACCCCAAAAATCATGTGCCTAAGGTCTGTAAAAATGATGGTCACTAACACCATATTCCTTATACGCTACTTGGCGTGACCGGGCTCTTTACTTTTTTTTTTTTTTTTAATGAAATAGTGTTCCAGTAATTTAAAAAGTCACACACGCCATACTAACACACACACGCACACACACACACACAAACACACACACACACAAACACACACATACACACACACACACACCACACACACTGGAAGGCACCCGCTCTCTGAACGAATTGATACAACCCTAAGCTTCCTTCGGAAGAAATATCCACACACGAAGAGAGTAATGTAAACAAATAAACATATTATTGCTCATCTCAACTGAGAATCTGACGATAAATTATTATGATTATATTCGGCTTGTAAGAGTGATTGCATCTATAGTATTGGGCATGTTGCGTTTTGCTTGAATATGTCATGGACATGGTAATCTATAGATAATAAACACTATTAACATGAGTAATAATTAATACTTATATTCAACATTTGAAAACGCACTTCAATATTAGAGACCACATTGAACATCATTTTAATAACCGAAATTTACAGTTCTTTGTTTGATATTATTATTATGTAACCTGTGGAAGCGAATCATGGACAGTAGATAAACAAATGAAAAGACGATTAAAGGCTACAGAGATTGGATTTCTCAGAAGAATGTGGAAAGTTCCCTGGGCAGCTGAAAAGACCAATGAGGACAATCTCAAAAAGGCCAACACAAAAAGGGAGCCTCTAAAAAACATAAGAAAGAAACATTTTTCGGGTACATCATGAGAAGATGAGAAGTGGAATACTAGGTTACAACAGACAAAATATAGGGAAAGAGAGATCACGGACAACAAAGAGCAGAAACTAGATAGCTTGGTGTCAAGGCATGGAAAACGGTCAACAACAGAACTGATACGATGTACTATGGATAAAAGATTGTGGAGGGACATGATCGTCTACGCCGACTGGCATGGCACATGATTATTATTATTGAATATTTTATTTCTTTACCTAGCAACAACATGTAACTAATGTCCCTTATTAAAATCGTGAAAATAAAGTGGCGTTTATCTATAAATACGATTAGAAATGTTAACTTGAGAAAAATGGTGGGTGTAACACAGTCAAGAACACCAGACCCAAGGGGCGGCCACGGAAAAAATGGATTGACGGAATATTATAAACACTAAGAAACACACTAAGAAACATAACAGCAGTAGAGGCGAACAAAACAGCAAAAGACCACAAATTATATCTTCCCTCGACGCTAAAAGGTAAATGAGGAAGGAAAGAAGAAGTACACAGGCTCTGAACAACGAGTAGTCCAATAGTTTTGACCTTTATTTAAATTTAAATGCGAACGACCTTTCGAGCCGTAACCGGTCCATAGGGCATAGATTCACATACTGTTTCCCTGTTTCGAAATGTTCTTTCTAGCAGTCTCAGTCAGTGCAAAGAAGTGTTCTATCTAGCAGTCTCAGTCCGTGCAAAGAAGTGTTCTATCTAGCAGTCTCAGTCAGTGCAAAGAAGTGTTCTATCTAGCAGTCTCAGTCAGTGCAAAGAAGTGTTCTATCTAGCAGTCTCAGTCAGTGCAAAGAAGTGTTCTATCTAGCCGCCTCAGTCCGTGCAAAGAAATGTTCTATCTAGCAGTCTCAGTCAGTGCAAAGAAGTGTTCTATCTAGCCGCCTCAGTCCGTGCAAAGAAATGTTCTTTCTAGCAGTCTCAGTCAGTGCAAAGAAATGTTCTTTCTAGCCGTCTCAGTCAGTGCAAAGAAATGTTCTTTCTAGCAGTCTCATTCAGTACAAAGAAATGTTCTATCTAGCAGTCTCAGTCAGTACAAAGAAATGTTCTATCTAGCAGTCTCAGTCAGTACAAAGAAATGTTCTATCTAGCAGTCTCAGTCAGTACAAAGAAATGTTCTATCTAGCAGTCTCAGTCCGTGCATAGAAATGTTCTATCTAGCAGTCTCAGTTCGTGCAAAGAAATGTTCTATCTAGCAGTCTCAGTCAGTGCAAAGAAATGTTCTATCTAGCCACCTCAGTCCGTGCAAAGAAATGTTCTATCTAGCAGTCTCAGTCAGTGCAAAGAAATATTCTATCTAGTAGTCTCAATCCGTGCACAGAAATGTTCCATCTAGCAGTCTCAGTCCATGCACAGAAATGTTCCATCTAGCAGTCTCAGTCGTGCACAGAAATGTTCCATCTAGCAGTCTCAATCCGTGCACAGAAATGTTCCATCTAGCAGTCTTAGTCCGTGCACAGAAATGTTCCATCTAGCAGTCTCAATCCGTGAACAGAAATGTTCTATCTGGCAGTCTCAGTCCGTGCACAGAAATGTTCTATCTAGCAGTCTCAATCCTTGTAACGATCCTTTATCGAATCTCACCATTTATCTCTCTTTCTGCGCAAGCATCTCGATGTCATTGAGGGAGGCGATTTCTGCTGTATTTGTCTCCTTGATCAATGTTCTTTTCAATGTTTCTCTGGGTCGGCCTCTTTCCTTCTACCAGTTGTTTCCCAGAACAGGCTTGCTTTGTTATTCGGTTATTATATCTCCTCATCACATCTCCACCATATGTCCATCGTCTTTTCTTGATTACTGATGATATAAGTGGTTGATTGGCGATTTCTCTAATTTCCTCGTTTGTTTTGAATTCATTCCACACTATACCAAGTATTTTCTTTAGACATTTATTTTCTAATGCGTTCAACTTTGTTTCTTTATCTCTTGTTGTTTTCCAGCTCTCACATGCACACATAAGTGTTGATAGTATATTTGATTTGAAGTCTAAGGTTTGTTTTAGGACTGATGAGTTTTGATTTTCATATCTTTTCAAGGCGTCTGAAAGACATTGCTGCTTTAGCCATTCTGATTCTAATCTCTTTACTTGTAGCCCCTTCCCGATTAAAGTGACTTCCAAGATACATAAAGTGATCGATCTCTTCCATTGTTTTGTTTTCCATGTATATCTTTTCATCTGTTGCAACAATTAAATGGAGATGATAAAAATATATATTCATTATCTCCATTGAATTATAGTCTGTTGATATGCATCCTGTGAAATATTTAACATTTATATGGTACATATTAAGAGATCTGTTGATTTTTTTCCATACGGGTGTAATTACCCACCACCCATCCATGGTAAAGGGACACAAACACGAAAGGAATGTAAAGGGATACAACTCCAATGATTTATATCGCATTTTTATTCAAAAATTCTGAATTAATAGTAAATTCAATGCAATTCAATGATATACTATTCTATTGATAACCCATCTACGCTGAAATGGAAAATGAGGAAGGACAGAAGAAAAATTGATAATAGAATTTACACTTATGGCTAATATTTCGCCAATTAAAACTGCAGTCTCTTACGGTCTATTCTATTATGCTTTATATTTTATTCTTTACATTATCAGTAACTCAAACAGCTAGGGCTTTGCTTAAATCCTATAGGAAATCATACATTATTTTGTAGTGTTGTGTAGTGTAGTATATATATGCCACGATTTCTGACACCCTCTCCCTTCCTTAATATATATTGCATTGTATGAGATTAAAAGGCACTCGTTCAAGGTTGGCAAACCGTTTTATTTGTTTCCTTGCTTTGTATTAAAGATTGATTTTATACCGACTCTCTTGTGATCCCATTTCTATGTGTGTGTTGTACACCTCCGTTGCTTTTCTTAAACATCCTATTTCTATTGTGACTAATCTCTGTCCGAGTTTGTGAGTTCGCTCGGATAGCATATGGTGTTAAAGAGATTCCCCCCCCCCCCCCGCCCCCGCCCAGCCGTGAGTTTAGGTACTTAACTGTGTTATAGGAATGGAGCTAACTATCCTCTGTATACGATTTACTTTACTGCGTCTTATGTTTGTTTCTGAATGCCTTTGACAAAATTTAAGAGAATGTTGTTCCCAGACATTTAAAATTTGCTATTTTTTTACTTGGTTATAACAAACAAAAGTACAAAGAAACAGAGATCGCGGACAACAAAGAAAGAAAGTGCTAGGTAGCTTTGTGACGTGGTATGGTAGGTCAACAATAGGATGGATTGATTGTATGGACTGGGGCCTTACTAATGGCCGCCAACCGACAATGCAAAATCAAAATGGCTGCATGTCGCCCTGTTTCTATAGAGTGTAACGCAGTTGCTTAAACCGTTTTCAGTTGTTTTGTTTGTTTTGAATGTGTGTTTTCGAGGAAACTGGTGTAAGCAAGTGACTGTGCACTCTCTACACGATGGAAGTCGTTTGGAATCGTCACCTGCGTGCCGAGATTAGGACTGCTCGGTAGTCGACCATGTTAACCAAATTTTTTCACCGCGATTTGGCGGGAGTCGTGACATAAGTGGAGCGGATATGGGTAATTTCTTACTGCATTTATACTGATTCCATGAACAGAGCAGAACTGGGGACAGAGAATTGTAGAAGAATATGATCGCCTTCGTCAGCCGGTGTGGCACATAATGATGATCTCTCTTATATTTATCATTTGTTTGTTTGAGGTAAACAAATCGCGGACTGACACAAGATGAAGATGACAACAAGTTTAACAAAACAGCAGACAGCGTGAGCGTATTGCATCAAAAAGCTAGCTCCGCTCTGATGAATGTCACCTGCCGTCTGTGCTGTCTCCTAACATGTCGATTTAACGAACAACATTAATAATAGCACGTGGAAAAGTACACTGATCATTAATCAAGAATGTCATGGCAAAATAATTATTGAACACTTCCTGTTAACATAATCGTGCGACATTTATTGTAGTATGTGCACAATGATACTGCTATTATCGATTGTGTGTATTTGAACCGAAATTCAGTTGAAATGAATGCGTTTATCATTCAACTCGATTCTAACTGGCGGAGACGGCCTGTCAGCGCCCAGGACTGAAAACAGCCAGTGAATCATAGCTGACTGTTTGCGCTAGGATCGGTGAACTAAAACTGCACAAGTTCTACTCCGCCTCTACGCTGTTCCACTAGTAACAGCATAGCTTGTCTTACAAAACGACTAGTAGATCGACAGGTAAGACAACTCGGTTCTTACAAATGTCATGACTGACCAGTTGGATCACAGGTGCGAATGCCGCAATTTTCTGTAAACTACAACACGGTGTATCAACGCCCACTCCAGATCTTTTTTAAGAACGGATGATCTTCTCTTCTTCTTTTCTCTTTCACTGATACCTAAAAGGCGTCGTGGTTATACCATTTGTCGTTCTTGTGCTGCTCGAATTGTCTGAATTAGTGATTTTCCTTTGTTGTTACATGTCTCTGTCACTGCATCTATCCATCTTCTTCTGGGTCTTCCTCTTGGTCTTTTTCCATGCATTCTCGAGAAGAACGCCCTTGATGGTGATTGTTAAGGATTCATTCTAACCAGGTGGCCAAACCATTTAAGTTGTTGTTGTTCTATATATTATTGGCAGGGTTTTGTTTCTACCATTTTTCTTATGGTTTCATTTGGTATTCTATGTCCTCGTGTGTTGTTTATTACTTTTCTCAAGCATCGCATCTCACATGTATTGATCTTTCTTAATTGTGATTTAGAAAGGGTCCATGTTTGACTTTCATAGCACAAAGTTGCTATGAAAATGCTATTTATCATTTGTTGTTTAGCTGGCATAGAAATGTTTGGATGTCTTAGCAATGGTGAAAGCTGGTATGTGACAGCATTTGTCTTTTGTATTCTCATGTCAATTTCTCTGTCTATTTTTCCATCTTCCGTGAACATTGTGCCCAAATACTTGAATTCTTCTACTTGTTTTATTTCTTTATCTTTGATCTTAATGTTTAATGGGTGCCTTAATTTGCTTATTCTCATAGCCACTGTTTTTGCTGTGTTAATTTTCATACTGTAGTTTGTGCAGCTTTTATCTAGAGATGTTATATGTTGTTGTAGCAGGTTTTCGTCCTCATATAATAGGCATTGGTCATCTGCTAATAGTAGCTCGTTGATGTTGGATGAATTTTCCTTATTTAAGAACGGATGATAAGGGGGATTAATCATCGGATGTACGTAGTAGCAGAAGAAGAAGAAGAAGATATCAAACACAAAATTGTAATGAAAACATCTGGTGAGGTTTATTTCAAACACTTGTTTGATTGTTATTAGTTTCTGACACTAAAAAAATAAAAACATCGTGAAAGATTCTTAACAGCATCAAGTGAAGCATCACAACAGTTCTCACAATTTATCTCATGACATTAACAACATCGAATGACACATCGCAACAGTTCTGACAATTCATCTCATGGCATTAACGTCATCCATTGAATCATTCACACAATTAATCTCATGACATTCACAATTCATCTCATGACATTAACTACATCTAATGACACATCGCAACATTTCTGACAATTCATCTCATGGCATTAACGTCATCCATTGAATCATTCACACAATTCATCTCATGACATTAGCATCAAATGACACATCACAGCAGTTCTCACAATTCATCTCATGACATTAGCATCAAATGAAACATCACATCATTTCTCACAATTCATCTCATGACATTAACATCAAATGACACATGACCACAATAAATCTCAAGACATTACCATAATCAAATGACACATCTCTAAAATTCTTATCTCATGACATCAACATCAAATGAGATGTCCTCAATCTCCTCGTAGCCCTCTTGAATCTAGGCAACATCTCTCCTGATAAACATAGAACTCCATGAATCATACCAGGGCTGGAAAGTCACGCAGAAAACGTCATCATCTCGCCCTTCATCGCGAGAGTACGGTCGGTGTAGGGATATGCGTTCGTCAATCACGATGACGTATACGTGCTTCAGGTTGGTAAACGTCATGAAGAGGAGATCCAGACACTATAGAAACGTCCGTTGTGCATTGAAGATGGTCTGTCGACTAAACTAAATGTCACCAAATGACTTCTCCATATGTGAATGTGACTGGGAACATCTGGTGAGTGATCGCACATCATGAAGAGCATGTATAAGGAACGGCATAACATCATTTGAGACTATGCTAAGGCAAAACTTAGAAGAGAAAAGACTCATGAAAAAGGTTGGAAAACACTTTGGACCAGTGGGCGTGACTTGTTCATTCTGTGACCGCGTGTGTTTGTCAAACATTGGTAGAATTAGCCAAGAGAGAAGCTATTCGACAAAAACAAAACCTCAAAAAAATACACAATAGCCTCCACTAGACCGTCTGACAAGACGAAAAGGGCCATACCAAACTACTGAGTAGAAGCATTTGGATTCGTCTATTTGTTTTAATTACTTGTCGCATGTCTCTATACTCCTATCGTGTATTTCTTTGAAAATATTCATCACTTTTATTATGCATCATAACGATTTCGTGTGCCTGTATAATTTTGTTTATTCGCGTGTCCTTGAAATTGACAATTGCACCAAACTAATTAAACATTAAACAAACCTTGAAATTGACAGTTACACCAAACAAAATCGACCTCATTAAATCGACATATAACGAAAAATGACTTTAACTCGTACACTTTATTCTTCTTCTACTCCTTTCCTTCCTCATTTGCCTTTCAGCACCGAGGGGAGATATAATTTGCGGTTCTTTTCGCCTCTGCTGTTGTTATGTTTCCTATTGTTTATATTACTCCACCAATCCATCTTTTTTGTTGTTGTCCCTTGGGTCTGGTGTTCTCGCAGCGTTTATTGAAGAGTCGTTGTGTTTTGTTTTAATTTTGTGCCTTATCACGTGACCATTTTGTTTGTTGTTTCTTAATATATTCTATGGCGGGAATTATTCCAAGATTTGTTCTCAGTTCTTCATTTCTGATCTTGTCTCTCATGATGTCTCTATCATTCGTCCAACACATTTCATCTCAATGGAAGTTATTTTACTTATAGTTCTTGCATCTAGGGCTGTAATTGGTAGCACAACGTTGGGATGAAGATTGTTCACAACATAATTGTAGGGGCACAGGCGCCAGACAGAAACAGAGCTGAAAGTTGTCAACGAATCAAAGCTGATGATGGCTTACGTCAGGATCAGTGAACCAGACACAACTCCGCCTATTCACGGCCTCCCTGTTTAGCCTGACCGAGCGAGTAGGGGTCGAGAGGTAAGATAATCCAGTTCTCAAAAGTGCCGTGCTGAAGTCGGAAGTTTTGGGACAGACATGCTCAAATATCACAATTCCACTTAACTACAAACCACAGAACAACATACACAAGCCCACTTAACTACAAACCACAGAACAACCTACACAAGCCCACTTAACGTCCTTTTAAGTGCGGATGACAAAGTCATCGAGTGAACGCAAGCTAGAAAACATAACTAATTAATGCAGTTAATTTTGATATATAAGGACACGCGTCACATGCGCGTCAATTTTTTAATTTCTCTCTCTCTCTCTCTCTCTCTCTCTCTCTCTCTCTTTCTGCGACCAGGACTCAATCAAAGTAGGATTCCAGACTCTCACATGAAGACAGCTGTCTGTTTAAGTGAATTGATCGACCCCACAGACAGAACATCATAATTAGAGTCTGTTAGATCCACTCTGATTGAATACCTGTTAAAACGTTGCACTGTGTTCTGCGCCAGTAGCCCAGTGCATCCGATTTCAGCCAGCATTTTATTCAGGTTTGCTTTTCTTAGCCTTGTATTGTCCCCAATCTTCCTGCAAGGCTGCAGATTGTCTTTTCTGTAGGGGGATTCTGCCCTTAGATGGTCGGCCCTCCCAGGTTTACGAGCACCATCTGCCCGAGTCACTAGAGGTGACTAACACAGACATGCACACACAAAGATATGAGATGTGACTAACACTGACATGCACACAATGATATGAGGCATGACTAACACTGACACACACCAAAATATGAGATATGACTAACACAGACACTCCCTGGACATGTATATCCCTGGACATGCGGGAGTACGGGGAAATGAAAGAGCTGACAGGTTGGCAGCTACGATGTCGTTGCGGACGGGCAACCAATGGATCGGGCGGACATCATCAATACCCTCCGAGATGTGGGAAGAGCACAGGACTTCGACAAACATAGATCCACGTCACTTCTTCGGATGATGGAAATGGGAGTTAAGATGGGCACAGCCAGAAATGAGAAACTTAGTGGCCGTGTAAGAAGACTTATCAACCAACATAGAACTGGAGTCGTCAGTCGCTGGACACTGCGGGACTTGCTGAGGAGGAGATCTGATCACCTATGGAGATGTTCGAAATGCAATGATGATGACCCGCAAATAACTCAATAACTCAATAACAGACACACAGACACTAAGATATGAGATGTGACTAACACAGACACACTCTAAAATATGAGATATGACTAAACACAAACACACAAAGATATGAGACATGAATAACATAAACATGCATTCACAAAGATAGGAGATGTGACTAACATAGACATACACACAAATATTTGAGACATGACTAACATCGACATGTAAACACAAAGGTATGAGATGTGACTAACATAGACATGCACACACAGATATGAGATATGACTAACACAGACATGCACGCACAAAGATATGACACATGACTAACACAGATACACACTAAGATATGAGATATGACTAAACATAGACATACAAAAAGATTTGGTTATTTGATTATGGAAGGCCCCGGTATCACTGCAAACGAACTAAAATCCATAATTGTTCAACCTCCCGTGCCAGCGTAATCATCCGAACTAACATCTCATCTCCCAAACAAAGAAAGGTAACTGTAGTCCCCATCGTAGCAGTCTCATCACACGCCAAAAGCCATAAGGCGAAACCGCGCAGAAAGTGAACACAGCCAACCGTTCCCCGTCATACGAATTCATCATTCATCGCAAACAATTGGAATATCGAAACACGATCAAAACGGATGAGACACACCGCTAACGGTGTGCACAGAGCACTAAACTCAGCAGCTCCTGCAACAAGCCGGACCCGGAGTATGAGGAAATTGCAACAAGGAACACTTTTCATGCATAGATTTAAATTGTTTCCGCCGCCTATCCACCATATACCGGAAGTTCACGTCCACTTGAAAATGATGATCGTCGTATTTTTTTTTTTAATGTATAGCGATGACGTAGCACACAAAAATGTCAGACACACAATTTCGCTCCCTTTAGATTCCTAATTACTCTAGTGAAAGCAGCTTACGACGAACAAAACACAGTGCAAATATCCTAAAGAGATAAAACAGTGGCTAACGAATTACTTAACATTAATAAGTAATATGGAAATAACTTGCGTCAAGGAATTCCAACAACGGTCAATTTTTAAATTACTCATTAAATTTATAACGAAAATGAGGCTGTTAGAAGTAAAGAAAAATATACGCACATATGTAAATATATATGTAGAGTTTAAATATGAGTTGGGAGTATCAATACGTATTCGTATGGCTTGACGATAGTGGGAATCATTAGCTTGATCTCAGCCTGACTTATAGCCGTGTTCTTATATATTACTTGGTATATGACACAACGCAATATATTCAACATTGAACAAACTTTGATGCGTTAAAAATCAGTCATCATTTATTATACATATGTATACACTATCAGACTATAACATCTCATATCGTCTTCTTCTTCTTCTACCTTTTTTAGCTCCCAGTGGAGCATAGCTCTTCAACAAACACTTTCCAAGTTGTTCTGTTTTTTGCCATTCTTTTAAGATCATTCCATATCTTCCCCATCATCTTCATCTCTGCTTCTATCTGTCTTCTCCAAGAATTCATTGGTCTTCCTCTTTGTCTTTTCCCCTGGGGATTCCAAAAAAGGGCCTGTTGTGCAATACTCTCAGTTGGCTTCCGTTGGCGTTCAGTGTGTGTTCTATCCAGCGCCATCGTCTTCGCTGTATCTCTTTATCCACTGGTATTTGACTGGTACATTACCATAATTCTATGTTAGTGATTTTGTCCTGCCATTTCCATCCTTTTATTCTGCGTAAGCATCCATTAATGAAAGTCTGTATCTTCGTGATTGTCAATTTTGTTGTTCTCCATGTTTCACAGCCATATAATAGGACCGACTTAACATTTTAGTTTAACATTTTTACTTTTGTATTTAACCTAATTTCTTTGGATTTCCATATGTTTCCCAGTGCAATGAAAGCTCCTCTTGCTTTTGATATCCTTATTTTGGTATCATTTTCTGTTCCTCCCTCTTTATCTATATTACTGCCCAGATATATGTAAGATTGTACGTCTAGTAGAGGTATTTCTCCTAGTTTTATTTGGTTATTGCCAATTGTATTAATTCCCATAATGATTGTCTTATCTCTATTAATCTTCAGTCCTAGCTGTTGTGATCTCTCATCGAGTATGCTCATTTTATCCTGCATCTGTTAATGGCTGTGTGATAGGAGAGCTATGTCATCAGCAAAGTCTAAATCATCAAGTTGTTTAGTCAGTGACCACTGGATCCCATTTCTGTTGTTTTGAGTTATTTTCATAATCAAATCTATGGCCAGTAGAAAGAGAAATGGAGACAGAAGGCATTCCTGCCTTACTCCTGTTCTTATTTCAAATACTTCTGTAAGCTGTCCTTCATGCACCACACTATATTTTGTTCCTTCATACATCTCATATCGTCTCTGTAATTAATTGTTCAATCTGTCAATCATTTTTTGGCCACTGAAGTACTTCGACTACCGTCGGTGTTGTACCTCAGCTTTTCGTATAGTGGCTAATCTGCTGTGAGTCTATTCATTGATTTCCTGCTCTAACTCCCTACACTGGTACTGGGGTTTCTAGCTCTCTCTAACTAGCGCTTTCTTGCCTGTGTCTTCTGTTTCTAACTTTCTCCTATGGCTAACTTCTAAATTCTAGTCCTCTACTTCTGGTTTGTAGTTCTAATCTCTAGTTCTAATCTCTAGTTCTGATCTCTAGTTCTAATGCCTGGCTAGCTTCTAAGTTCCTGTGGCTATCTCTAGTTCTAATGCCTGGCTAACTTCTAAGTTCCTGTGGCTATCTCTAGTTCTAATGCCTGGCTAACTTCTAAGTTCTTGTGGCTATCTCTAGTTCTAATGCCTGGCTAACTTCTAAGTTCATGTGGCTATCTCTAGTTCTAATGCCTGGCTAACTTCTAAGTTCATGTGGCTATCTCTAGTTCTAATGCCCAGCTAACTTCTAAGTTAATGCGGCTATTTAGTTCTAATGCTGGCTAACTTCTAAGTTCCTGTGGCTATCTCTAGTGTTAATGCCCAGCTAACTTCTAAGTTCATGCGGCTATCTCTAGTTCTAATGCCCAGCTAACTTCTAAGTTCATGCGGCTATCTCTAGTTCTAATGCCTGGCTAACTTCTAAGTTCCTGTGGCTATCTCTAGTTCTAATGCCTGGCTAACTTCTAAGTTCATGTGGCTATCTCTAGTTCTAATGCCTGGCTAATTTCTAAGTTCCTGTGGCTATCTCGGTGCCTATCTCTAGTTCTCCATCTCTCGTTCTAGTCAGTGTGTCTCCTTTGTGTCTCCTAAGTCTCTCGTTATATACTCCTCTCTTTTAACCGACAGTAAACCTGATTTCCTGCTCTCTTTGTCCATTCATCGTGACAGATTTTAGAACCAAGACCTGGGCTTTCCCAAAGTTCAGTCAGTCAGGTTCACATCTGTTACTTTCTGAGCTGGACGTGACTTTTCTAAACTAAGGACTTTTGCCAGTTCTTTGTATCTAAGTACTTTGTTATCGTGGGGGCCTCGATAGCTCAGTGGTTAGTGAACTGGACTACCACGGTCAAGGGGTAGGGTTCGATCCCAACCGACGGCTTCCGGGTTCACCCAGCCTTAAATGGGTACCGGATTATTTTTCTGGGAAAGTAAAGCAGCACGGGCGTAATACTGACCACATTACCCCAAAAATCATGTGCTGAAGGTCTGTAAAATATAGGGTCACTAACACCATATTTCCCTATACGCCACTTGGCGTGACGGGGGTACTTTACTTTGTTATTGTGTGACGTGCTTGATTCGCATTTCTGGTTAAACTTCTGCTTGAGATCTGTGTACTCTAATCTAACCCTTTGAACTCTTGGGTAAACATTAACATTCTTTCAGGTCAAGATTCCCAAGAAAGAACTAAGGTCATTTGCAGTTTGCTCCCTTGTAACGAGTTCTACACTAAGCAAATTCTAAATTGTATCCAGGGGATCAACATTGGGCCAGTCACATCAGTTTTATATCTTATTTGCTTCTTTAGTTATCTCCCTATGTTAAATTTGTCTGGTCGTTACTTTGTCCTAAGTCCTCGCTTAATTATGATCTAAATATGTCTGCATCATCATTCACGGTTACATGACTATCTTCTGTCAATCCAGGTGAGATAGAGAGAAGAGGTAACTGTTTCACTGTTTTGGAAGGGTAATAAAAGCGATGAACGCTCACGTCACAACCACTTTCACTTCTAAATACAGGGGTTTTGTGCGGTTAGGTTTTTATATTTCACTCCCCTATATTATTAGCGCATGTAGAAATACAGTCGCTAAGTGTCAAACAGGTGTAGAATTTAACTTCAATGGAATATTATTACAAGTTGTGACTATGGTTCAATGAACTCATAACGTTGTATCATATGGTATTATACACACACACACATACACACACACACACCTGTTAGATCGATGCGTTAATATATCCAGACCAGACTCTTTGAAGCATATCCGGAGTGATAGTTTTGTTGTTACAATTACTTGAAATCGAGGAGCGTTTTTACGCTCACACGGTATGCAGCATTAAAAATGAGGAAGATACTATGCAATCCATTTTTGACAATAGAAACAAGAAAAAGAGTTCTCAAATGTTACGTAGAGCCAGTCTTAACATATGGATGCGAATCATGGACAATAGGACAACAGACAAGAAAATCACTGGAGTCTGTAGAAATGTGATTTTACAGAAGAATGTTGAGAGTACCATGGACAGCTAAGAAGAGTAATGAGGATGATCTGAGAGAGGTCAAAGCAAAAAGAGAGCTAATTTCCAATATTAGGAAGAAACAATCATCATTTTTTGGCCATGTAATGAAAAGAGAACAACTGGAATATATTGTAACAACTGGAAAAATTGAGGGACGGAGAGATAGAGGGAAGCAAAGATAAAAAATAAAAGACAGCTTAAGAGAATGTCTTGGCAGAAGGTCAACAACAGAAATGATAAATAGCTGCCGAGATCGAAAGTTGTGGAGAGACTTGATCACCTACGCCAGTAGGCCCGGTACTTGATGATGATGATGATGATGTATGCAGCATTAGGGAGCATTCGCTTTAGTAAATACTTGCGTGGCATGTTTTAAACTACGTTACAGCGTAGAGAACTTCGTCAAGAAAACTACTATCCCACAATCCTTTTAACGCAATGATAACGCTTGTCAAATCATCGGACAGATGGCACTACTGTTAAATAGATACACAGCCCTAGAGGCAAAAGGAACAGTCTAAAACACAATCTTCACTCTAAGTGCTTAAACAAGACCTAGACGCCAGACTAAAAAAAAAAACAATAAGAAAAACAATCATCACCAAAAATAAAGGTCTTAGAATCATGGCAGGAAACTTAGAGATAAGACCAGAAATGAAGAACTGATAAAAGACCTAGGAATAATTTGTGCCATTGAATACACGAAGAAGCGGACTTCTGTTGTCAAGGTGGTGGATCTAGGTCACGTTCTCTCAATCGCTGCAGAAAGTGTATTCGGGGTCTGACTAATTTCGGTTCTCCATTGCACTTTTCTGCGTTAAAGTAAAAATGATGATCTACTTATTACATCTGCGCCGCTAAAGCGAAGTCGTACGCCGCAACAGTCCAGTTTTGATAAATCAAGTGTTGTGAATGTTACCTTCCACCGTCTAGAATTGATCTGCGTTTTACGTTACATTGGTGCTGTTCAAGACCGTTGTTGGAATTCCTTGACGCAAGTTATTTTCATGTTATTCATTAATGTAAATTAATTCGTCAGCTACTGTTTTATCTCTTTAGGAAATTTGCACCGTGTTTTGTTCGTCGTAGGCTGCTTTCACTAGCGTAATGAGGAATCTAAAGGGAGCGAAATTGTGTGTACGACAGTTTTGTGTGCTACGTCATCGTAATGGCTCATCGTAAATCCCTAGACCCGCCTTACGCTAATCTAACGGTCTGTTGTTTGATGTGCGACAGGGATATCCTGACGACTAACTGTGTGTCTATATGTTCGGAATTGGAGTCAACAACGATGGCTTAACATCATCAAGCACTATACATTTTTTTTTTACAAAATACGACGATCATCATTTTCAAGAGGACGCGAACTTCCGGTATATTGAGGATAGGCGGCGGGAACAATTGAAGGCTATGCTCGAAAAGTGTTCCTTGTTGTAGTTTCCTCATATTCCAAGTCCGGCTTGTTGCAGGAGCTACTGAGTCAAGGTGCTCTGTGTACACCGTGAGCTGTGTGTCTCATCCGTTTTGATCATGTTTCGATATTCCAATTCTTTACGATGAATGATGAATCCGTATGACAGGGAACAGTTGGTTGTGTTCACTTTCTGCACGGTTTCACCTTATGTCTTTTGGCGTGTGCTGCGAGGGGGACTACAGTTACCTTTCTTTGTTTGGGAGATGAGATATTAATTCGGATGATTATGCTGGCGCGGGCGGTTGAGCAATTATGGATTTTAATTCGTTTGCAGTGATACCGGAGCCTTCCATAACCAAATAACACGAAGAAGCCACAGATAAAAAGGTTTGGCCACGTGTAAGTCAGAGCAAAATAGACACAACGAGCCTTCAACAAAAGCTGCGAGAACACCAGACCCAAGAGCTGACCGAAAAAGTAGTTGGAATAGGCATTGCTGCTGCGGTAAAGCTGGTAAGTGAAGAATGAGGTATACAAATAGAAAGGGTTGTAATAGCTTTACTAATAAATGGACGATACAATTTCTTTATCCTTTAAGTAAAGCTGATACAATTATTATATGGCTGTGAAACATGGAGAACAACAAAATTGACAATAATGAAGATACAGACTTTCATTAATGGATGCTTACGCAGAATAAAAGGATGGAAATGGCAGGACAAGATTACTAACATGGAATTATGGAAACGTACCAGTCAAATACCAGTGCATAAAAAGATACAGCGAATACGATGGCGCTGGATAAGACATACACTGCGGAAGACAACTGAGAGTATTTCACAACAGGCCCTTTTTTAGAATCCCCAGGGAAAAAGACAAATGGGAAGACCAAGGAATTCTTGGAGAAGACAGATAGAAGCAGAGATGAAGATGATGGTGAAGACATGGAATGATCTTAAAAGAATGGCAAGAAACAGAACGACTTGGAAAGTGTTTGTTGAAGGCCTAAGCTCCACAGGGAGCTGAAAGGTAGAAGAAGACGAAAGCCGTTACAATACATTTTATTTGTTCACCATGTTCTTCGCGAAAAAAAAAAACGAATTCGTAGAATATTAGAACTAGCGAAGATGACAGTGAGAGAATAAAAAAAAAAGAGTAACTTTTATCTCCACTCGATGCTGAAAGGTAAATAAGGAAGGACATAAGAAGAATAAAGCTACAGAAGATAAGCTGTAGATAATGGCAGTGTGTCAGTTTTACCTACAAACATAGAAGAAGCATGGAAACAGTTTAAAGAAGGTCTAATAGAGTCAACACAAGAGAAATGCGGTCTGAAAAATATAGGAAAGAGCAGAAAGAAACTAACAAGATGGTGGAATGAAGTAGTAAAATCAGCAGTGAAACACAAGAAAGAAAAGTATAAAACGTGGCAGAAGACAAAAACAACAGAAGACTACAATCACTATAGACAAGCCAGAAATGATAGCAAAAAGATCCTAGAACAAACAAAAGCAGACTCATGGAAAGCATTTGGTGAAGAATTAGCAAAAACATGTAGAGAAGAACCAAGAGAATTTTTCAAAAGTGTAAAAGCAATGAGAGTAAGAAATAATGATTATAACTCAACCACTATAATAAACGACAAGAATGGTGGACCAATCAGCAGCAGGAAAAACATAATAATCAGATGGAGAGAATACTTTAAGGAACTATTAAATCAGGGAAATACAAACGGAAATACAGAGTTTAAACATAGACAGTATAATGAACAGGAACCAATTATACTTAAAGCAGAAGTAGAATGGGCATTGAAACAGAATAAAAAGAACAAAGCAGCTGGTATAGATGGAATAGCAACAGAAATGCTACTAGCCTGTAAGGAAACAGCTATAGATTGGCTTACTATAATATTCAATATGGCTCGGGAAGAAAGAAAAGTCCCAGACGATTGGCAAAAAGCTATCATTGTCCCATTTTGGAAGAATAAGGGAAGTAAAAGGGAGTGTGAAATGTACAGAGGAATATCCCTATTGAGTCAAGTTGAAAAATGTTTGCTAAAATATTGGAGAGGAGAGTAAGATACATAATAGAACCTCAATTAAGTAATAATCAATTCGGATTCAGAAAAGGCAAAAGCTGTACTGATGCTATATTTACATTGAGACAACTATGTGAAAAAACAATAGAATATGACAGAAACCTAAATATAGTGTTTATAGATCAGGAAAAAGCGTTTTATCGTGTGGACAGGAACAAACTTTGGCAAACTTTAGAAACCTACGGCGTAGTAGGACAACTAGTAGATAATATAATGGCATTATATAAAAACAGTCAAAGTGCCGTTAGAACATCGGATGGTCTGTCAGAATGGTTTCAGGTTACAACAGGAGTAAGACAAGTATGCGTCCTCTCACCATTCCTCTTCATCATATATATGGACAAAATAAATCAGGAAACAACCAACAACAAGGAAAAATCAAATAATAACATAGAGGTAGAAAACTCCATCAACGAGCTACTCTTCGGAGATGACCAATGCCTAATATATGAGGATGAAAACCTGCTACAACAGCATTTAGCATCTCTTGATAAAAGCTGCACAAACTACAGTATGAAAATTAACACAGCAAAAACAGAGGCTATAAGAATAAGCAAATTAAGACACCCATTAAACATCAAGATCAAAGATAAAGAAATAAAACAAGTAGAGGAATTCAAGTATTTAGGCACAATGTTCACAGAAGATGGAAAACTAGACAGAGAAATTGACATGAGAATACAAAAAGCAAATGCTGTCACATACCAGCTTTCACCATTGCTAAGACATCCAAACATTTCTATGCCAGCTAAACAACAAATGATAAATAGCATCTTCATAGCAACTTTGTGCTATGAAAGTCAAACATGGACCCTTTCTAAATCACATTTAAGAAAGATCAATACATGTGAGATGCGTTGTTTGAGAAAAGTAACAAACAACACAAGAAGAGATAGAATACCAAATGAAACCATAAGAAAAATAGTAGGAACAAAACCCTGCCAAGAATATATAGAACAACAACAACTTAAATGGTTTGGCCACCTGGTCAGAATGAATCCTCACAAATCACCATCAAGGGCGTTCTTCTCCAGAATGCATGGGAAAAGACCAAGAGGAAGACCCAGAAGAAGATGGATAGATGCAGTGACAGAGAAATGTAATAACAAAGGAAAATCACTAATTCAGACAATTCGAGCAGCACAAGAACGACAAATGATATAAACCACGACACCTTTTAGGTATCAGTGGAAGAGAAAAGAAGAAGGAGTCATAGTTAACTATTCAGGCCTTGTTCGTGTTTATCTTCTTCTTGGCTATGCACGGATCCGTTCTATCTTGTGTCTTTTAGGTTGTACAAGATTAAACCGCAACTGTCATTTACAAATATGTAATGAAAAGATATATTTGTTGTCAATGTAGCCTTGTTACAAGTCGATGCAACACTGTCTAAAACTATTGGAACTTTTATTCCACTCTGGGGTGTGTTGTTGGATGGATTTTCTTTGAACTGGAGAATGAAGGTCTCATGTCTAGTGCTTTCGTTGCTCGGTGCTCGGTGAGAGTTTCTATTTAAAACTCGATTTTAAACAAAAATTGTTGTCCACTCTATCGTGAATTGAGCCCGTCATCATGTGCCGTACTGGTTGGCGTAGGCGATCTTCCACAATTTTCTATCTACAGTTCATCGTATCAATTCTTTTGAAGACTTATTTCTATGCTATGATACCAAGCTATGGAGACAAATAATAATAAATGAATATTATTATCTAGGGAAACTTCTGAGGCGATAATCAGAGAGTCAATTCATAGGAAGAGGTATGTTTACAGCACTCGGAAAAAATGACAAATAATCAACAACAGAAAACAAATATGGACCAAGGCAGGAACGAACTCGTACTCAGTGGCACCGTTTGGCTTTTCGTGGCAAGGCGCTATGCCACTGAGTACGGGTTCGATCCTGCCTTGGTCCATATTTTTTTTCTGTTGTTGATTATTTGTCATTTTTTCCGAGTGCTGTAAACATACCTCTTCCTATGAATTGATACCAAGCTATCTAGCATCTTTTCTCTTTGTCGTCCGCGATCTCTCTTTCCTTTTATTTTGCCAGTTGTAACCAAATATTCCAACTTTCATCTTCTCATGACGTGCCCGAAAAATGTTGATTGTTTCTTTCTGATGTTTTCTTAGGAGCTCCCTTTATGTGTTGGCCTCTTGAAGAATTTCCTCGTTGGTCTTTTTTTAGCTACCCCGGGAACTTTCCACATACTTCTGAAAAATCTAATCTCTGTGGCTTTTAATCGTTTTTTTTTTTTTTTTGTTTACATTGGTGTGTCTACAGTCCATGATTCGCTTCCATAGGTCAGAAATGTTTTTTTTTTCAACTTTTATTGGCATAGACTTGTTAAATAAGACGTTTTTCATTTTCTGAAATTCTACTTTAGCCTGAACTGTTCTGCTTTTTATTTCTGCGGTGCATCTCCCATCTGATGTTATTATTGTGCTCAAGTATTTCAAATGTTACACTTGTTTCAGATTTGTCCTGCTTATTTTTATGCTGCATGGTGGTGATCAATATTTTTTATATATGACCATTACTTCTGTTTTCTTACTGTTCAGACTGAGACCTTTATTGTTGCTTTATTTTACTATTATATCTATCATGTCTTGTAGTTCCTTCTCTGTCTCTGCTATTAAGACTGTGTCATCCGCATATCGCAAATTATTTATGTCATGACCATTGACTTCAATTTCTTTTCTTTTTTTTTCTTTTTACACAACCTTGTCTGATTCTTTATTTCATATTTTTGAATTGTCCTGTTTGGTTGCTAATTCTTACGACTGATGTTTGTTGCTAGTACATGTTTTCTTTTTATTATTCGCAGCTCCTTGCCATCAATGTTTAATTTCTCCAGCATATTGATTATTTCCACATGCTTTACTTTGTCAAATATTTGTGTGTAGTTTATGAAGCACATATATAGATATTTCGTTGCCTCTATAGCTCTTTCAATCAACCACCCACACTTTTCTTATTTAGGAGAAGGGCAGGTTTATTGTCACATGCATAATGTTTCGTTAGTATGTGCAAACTAAATCTAAATTGCCCGTTTCTGTAGCCAATCGACCCAGGCAGAGTATAATGAAACACTACAAAGGGAACTGTTTGTACTATGACACACACAAGCTAGGGTAGTACTCTGGGAGGTTGAGGAATGTCGCCTCGCCTCGTGAGTCTCGATGCTTGAAGCGACACTGTCCAGAAGTCTTCGAACACTTCTGGATAGCCCGACAAATAAGGGTGAAAACTCGCGTGCTAAGACGTCGATTCAAGTCTCGTATTTTACCTTACCTTATACAAGTTAAATACTTTTCAATTAGCTCATTAATTTAAATCGAGAAGACGAGTCGCTGTGTGTGTTAAACTTGTCACCAGGTGTGTACAGCTATTAAGGACGACAATCTTTACATCAATCGATGTGTGACTCACCAACAAACCTACGCTTTGTTAGTGAGTCTTTTCTTTGTCCGAGATGTAGTTGCCTTGATGCTCTTTTGAATCTTTGTTGTTGACCCTAAACATATTAATTATACTTCAAACATAGTGTGTGTGCTCAGACATGTATCTTGCAACTAAAATCCCGAACATCGTGTTTATAGAACTCAGTAATATTGATATTTAGGCTCTCCTCATTCTGAACACTATTTTAACACATTTGACTGTTACGTTGTTTTAATGAAGACATTACTGGCTCTCTTTATATCATCTTATTAGCTACAATCGAAATTTTTTTTTTTTTTTGGTTCGTCAGTTTGTCGAAACTGTCTACTGTGTCTGAAAGATTAACGCAGGTAAATTCAAAAGATCGTGACGGCTTATCGTGCTGGTACGGTGATCCCCTCTCGCGGTGTGGCGTGACGGTGATCGGCGCCTCGCTTGTGGTGTGCGTGAAAGAGTATTTTAAAAGAGTATATTTGTGAAAGTAAAAATTCAGAATTATTTTTAAAAATATGTATTTGTGAAAGTAAAAAACTCAGAATTATTAAAAATAAAAAAAAAAAATTTTTAAAAGTCTCCCACCAGGATTCGAACACGGGGTCTACTACGTGACAGGAGGCGACATGTAAAACTTGTGCATGTTTTTGCACGTTGCAAATCTGGTGCGGTTTTGGTGTAACTTTTAGATGAATGTGGGAGTAGCTTTTTATGGTTTTGATGTCGACTTTTTGAGTATGTGCCTAAATTTTTGTGATCTCAGAGATGAAATGTGTTAGACGAATGGCAGGAAACAGTCTGAGAGATAAGCTCAGAAATGAAGAACTGAGAAGAAAGCTAGGAATAGCCCCAATCATAGAATATATAAGGAAACAACAGATAAAATAGTTTGGCTAGGTGACAGGGCAGACAGATCAAAAACACAACGAGCCTTCAGCAAAATGTTGTGAGAACACCAGACCCAATTGTCGACCACAAAAAGGATGAGTCGATGAACAATTAGAAGCGCTAGGAAACATACCAGCAGCAGAGGCGAACAGAAGAGCAAGAGACCGCAAATTATATCTCTCCTCGACGCTGCCTTTGTTAAGTCCAGGGTTCGTGGGGTTGTGGTTCGTGGTTCGTGAGTTGATGGTTCGTTAAGTCCGTGGTTCGTGGGGTCGTGGTTCGTGGTTCGTGAGTTGATGGTTCGTTAAGTCCATGGTTCGTGGGGTTGTGGTTCGTGAGTTGATGGTTCGTTAAGTCCATGGTTCGTGGGGTTGTGGTTCGTGGTTCGTTAGTTGATGGTTCGTTAAGTCCATGGTTCGTGGGGTTGTGGTTCGTGGTTAGTGAGTTGATGGTTCGTTAAGTCCATGGTTCGTGGGGTAGTGGTTCGTGGTTCGTGAGTTGATAGTTCGTTAAGTCCGTGGTTCGTGAGTTCGTGGTTCGTGGAGTCGTGGTTCGTGGTTCGTGAGTTGATGGTTCGTTAAGTCCATGGTTCGTGGGGTTGTGGTTCGTGGTTCGTTAGTTGATGGTTCGTTAAGTCCATGGTTCGTGGGGTTGTGGTTCGTGGTTCGTGAGTTGATGGTTCGTTAAGTCCATGGTTCGTGGGGTTGTGGTTCGTGGTTCGTGAGTTGATGGTTCGTTAAGTCCGTGGTTCGTGAGTTCGTGGTTCGTGGGGTCGTGGTTCGTGGTTCGTGAGTTGAACCATCAACACATGATGATGATGATAGGACATGAAGGGATGATGGTGTTGAGGGTGGCACATGATGATGATAGGACATGAAGGGTTGATGATGGTGTTGAGGGTGGCACATGATGATGTGTCACTAATAATCGGTTTGATACTTTGTGTGGTTTGATGATGATAGGACATGAAGGGATGATGATGATAGGACATGAAGGGATGGTGATGGTGTTGAGGGTGGCACATGATGATGATGATAGGCCATGAAGGGATGATGCTGTTGTTGAGGGTGGCTCGTGATGATGATAGGACATGAAGGCAGAGGGGGTAGTTCCGTTGTCTAAAGATGGCGTTAAGGCAGTCTCGAAAACGCTTATGCTAACCTCAACTACATGCCGCCTGTTGTTAACCAGATGAACTACACGCCCTTTTTTGTTAACCAAGGGGACCTCACTCTTGTTAATCAGACGACAGCTCCGGCAGCCAGTATGGATGCCCAGGATGTTTCAGCAAAGTCACCGATTACCTATTCCAGCTTTGATCAAGGTTTTGTCAAAATGGAGGGCGGTTGTGTAGGAAACCCAGAAGGTTAAAATTATCAGCAACCGGACAGTAATATATATGATGTATTAATAAAGTTGTGAAATATAGAATTTTGTTTTGCTTTACCATGAATGAGAGAGAGCGAGCGTCACTATTTAATATTAGCACACCTTACTACACGACACATGATGATGTTTGTAGCGATAACACACACGACCAATAATCTTTCCACAAGAACCGCTATCCTGGCACATGATGTTAGCGATACTACAATAACACACCTGTGTCAACCAACCTGTTCCCGCCCGCGAGCTAGTCGTATTTACATAATCCTTTTCCTAACAATACCCCTTCAACGTCATTGCTTGTCAGCATTTTTTTACATGTCGCCTCCTGTCGCCTAATACCCCCCCACCCCCCTTCTCCCTTCTCACATGCCGACCGCTGCCGAATAATAATCGGTTTGATAATTTGTGTGGTATGTTGGTGATGATAGGACATGAAGGGTTGATGATGGTGTTGAGGGTGGCACATGATGATGATGATAGGACATGAAGGGTTGATGCTGGTGTTGAGGGTGGCACATGATCACTAAAAAATGTAGTTAGAGGTCCGCGACCCAATCAGTTACGAGATCGCCTATAATTTTTAATTTCCTTTCATTTTAAGTTTTTAAAAATATTGATTTTTCATCATTATATTTTATTATTTTTAACATAATTCCGTTTTCTTTTCAATCGGGGTTTTACCTGAGTTGGTTAACTGAAATATCCTGAGCCGGACTGATTGACGGCCGATCTTTTGAATTTACCTGAGTTAATCTCTCAGACACAGTAGACCGTTCGACAACCTAGCCTTCAACGTCATTGCTTGTCAGCATTTTTTTTACATGTGCCTCCTGTCACGTAGTAGACCCCGTGTTCGAATCCTGGTGGGAGACTTTTTTTTTTATTTTTTTTTATTTTTAATAATTCTGAGTTTTTTACTTTCACAAATACATATTTTTTTTAATAATTCTGAATTTTTACTATCACAAATATACTCTTTTAAAATACTCTTTCACGCACACCACGAGCGAGGCGCCGATCACCGTCACTCCACACCGCGAGAGGGGATCACCCTACCAGCACGATAAGCCGTCACGATCTTTTGAATTTACCTGCGTTAATCTCTCAGACACAGTAGACCGTTTCGACAAACTGACGAACCAAAAAAAAAAAAAATGTTCCCCCCCCCCAAAAAAAAAAAAATAATCAATTTAAAAAAAATAGCGAATTCAAAAAAAATTTTTTTTTTTTTGGGTGCATGTTTCGTGCAATATCGGTGCCAAATCTATTGTCTTTCGGTCCATACACGTGCACTTGTAGATTGGGTTCACTGCCACCTATACTACTAACATTTGTCTCTAATGATGTCCTTCCTTTTGTATGACATGATTGAAGTCAAGAGCGGGTAATACACTTCCAAATAACATCCTCATTACTAAGAGGGGAGGGGGGCGCACTACCATAGGGTATATTAAACTAAATGCATATTTTCATATTTTAGCCGAATAGAATTAACAAGAATTTCATTAAGTAGGCAAGCCAGGAATTTTTAAGCCGGAAAGGCCCGGGACGCATATGATGATTTATTAGGTCTTGAACGTACTTTAGAAGTACATGTAATTAAAAACTATAATTGCCGCTAATTTATATGTTCACGTTATGGTCGTTAACAACCAAAATACAATTGTTAGTGTAGCGGAGCTTCAGAAACACTGTTTATATATATATATATATATATATATTGTTATCTTTTTATCGTGTTATCTTTTTATATTTTTATCTTGCTATCTTGTTATCTTTTCCATGACATCGAGTAACAGAGCTCCGGTATTTCTTATAAGAAAAAACATCACTAGTGCAGCAAAAAAGGAGATACACACAATCATATCTGACAGATATACTCACCGATAACAGTGAGATGAACACACTGATAATAGACAGATGATACAGCCAGATGATCATGTAATCAAACAAGATCGATAAACATTTACAAATCATATACTGCCATGCAGGGCACTGCCCTGCTTAGAAGATATAAAAGAAGGAAGTTAAGAATAACCTGGCAGAAGACAGCGGAAGCAGAGATGATAAGTGTGAGCCATACATCGGGCATCCAGAGAAAGATGTCAACGAACAACATGTCGTGGAGAAACTGTGTTGCTGCTCAAGAAGACGACATAATGAGCACCAGTCATTGGCTGCTTTCTCGACACGTGACCAAGGAAAAGAAGAGGACCGTGCATGTTTGAACGAGACAACAGTCTGCATATATTGCATGAACGTGACAACAGTCTGCATATATTGCATGAACGTGACAACAGTCTGCATATATTGCATGAACGTGACAACAGTCTGCATATATTGCATGAATATGACAACAGTCTGCATATATTGCATGAACGTGACAACAGTCTACATGTATTGCATGAACGTGACAACAGTCTGCATATATTGCATGAACGTGACAACAGTCTGCATATATTGCATGAACGTGACAACAGTCTGCATATATTGCATGAACGTGACAACAGTCTGCATATATTGCATGAATATGACAACAGTCTGCATATATTGCATGAACGTGACAACAGTCTACATGTATTGCATGAACGTGACAACAGTCTGCATATATTGCATGAACGTGACAACAGTCTGCATATATTGCATGAATATGGCAACAGTCTGCATATATTGCATGAACGTGACAACAGTCTGCATGTATTGCATGAATATGACAACAGTCTGCATATATTGCATGAACGTGACAAGATTCTGCATATATTGCATGAACGTGACAACAGTCTACATATATTGCATGAATATGGCAACAGTCTGCATATATTGCATGAACGTGACAACAGTCTGCATGTATTGCATGAATATGACAACAGTCTGCATATATTGCATGAACATGACAACAGTCTGCATATATTGCATGAATATGACAACAGTCTGCATATATTGCATGAACATGACAACAGTCTGCATATATTGCATGAATGTGACAACAGTCTGCATATATAGCATGAACGTGACAACAGTCTGCATATATTGCATGAACATGACAACAGTCTGCATATATTGCATGAACGTGACAACAGTCTACATGTATTGCATGAATATGACAACAGTCTACATATATTGCATTATCATGACAACAGTCTGCATATATTGCATGAATATGACAACAGTCTGCATATATTGCATGAATATGACAACAGTCTGCATATATTGTATGAACGTGACAACATTCTGCATATATTGCATGAACGTGACAACAGTCTGCATATATTGCATGAACGTGACAACAGTCTACATGTAGTGCATGAATATGACAACAGTCTACATATATTGCATTATCATGACAACAGTCTGCATATATTGCATGAATATGACAACAGTCTGCATATATTGCATGAACATGACAACAGTCTGCATATATTGCATGAACATGACAACAGTCTGCATATATTGCATGAATGTGACCACAGTCTGCATATATAACATGAACGTGACAACAGTCTGCATATATTGCATGAACATGACAACAGTCTGCATATATTGCATGAATATGACAACAGTCTGCATATATTGCATGAACATGACAACAGTCTGCATATATTGCATGAATATGACAACAGTCTGCATATATTGCATGAACATGACAACAGTCTGCATATATTGCATGAATATGACAACAGTCTGCATATATTGCATGCACGTGACAACAGTCTACATATATAGCATGAATATGGCAACAGTCTGCATATATTGCATGAACGTGACAACAGTCTGCATATATTGCATGAATATGACAACAGTCTGCATATATTGCATGAATATGACAACAGTCTGCATATATTGCATGAATGTCACAATAGTCTGCATATATTGCATGAATATGACAACAGTCTGCATATATTGCATGAATATGACAACAGTCTGCATATATTGCATGAATATGACAACAGTCTGCACATATTGCATGCACGTGACAACAGTCTACATATATTGCATGAATATGGCAACATTCTGCATATATTGCATGAACGTGACAACAGTCTACATATATTGCATTATCATGACAGCAGTCTGCATATATTGCATGAATATGGCAACAGTCTGCATATATTGCATGCACGTGACAACAGTCTGCATGTATTACATGAAAGTGACAACAGTCTACTTATATTGCATTATCATGACAACAGTCTGCATATATTGCATGAATATGACAACAGTCTGCATATTTTGCATGAATATGGCAACAGTCTGCATGTATTGTATGAACGTGACAAGAGTCTACATGTATTGCATGAATATGACAACAGTCTACATATATTGCATTATCATGACAACAGTCTGCATATATTGCATGAACATGACAACAGTCTGCATATATTGCATGAACGTGACAACAGTCTACATGTATTGCATGAATATGACAACAGTCTGCATATATTTCATGAACATGACAACAGTCTGAAAATATTGTATGAATGTGACAACAAGCTGCATATATTGCATGAATATGACAACAGTCTGCATATATTGCATGAATATGACAACAGTCTGCATATATTGCATGAACATGACAACAGTCTGCATATATTGCATGAACATGACAACAGTCTGCATATATTGCATGAATATGACAACAGTCTGCATATATTGCATGAATATGACAACAGTCTGCATATATTGCATGAACGTGACAACATTCTGCATATATTGTATGAACGTGACAACAGTCTACATATATTGCATGAATATGGCAACAGTCTGCATATATTGCATTAACGTGACAACAGTCTGCATGTATTGCATGAATATGACAACAGTCTGCATATATTGCATGAACATGACAACAGTCTGCATATATTACTTGAATATGACAACAGTCTGCATATATTGCATGAACGTGACAACAGTCTGCATATATTGCATGAACGTGACAACAGTCTACATGTATTGCATGAATATGACAACAGTCTGCATGTATTGCATGAACGTGACAACAGTCTACATATATTGCATGAATGTGACAAAAGTCTGCATATATAGCATGAACGTGACAACAGTCTGCATATATTGCATGAATATGACAACAGTCTGCATATATTGCATGAACATGACAACAGTCTGCATATATTGCATGAATATGACAACAGTCTGCATATATTGCATGCACGTGACAACAGTCTACATATATAGCATGAATATGGCAACAGTCTGCATATATTGCATGAACGTGACAACAGTCTGCATATATTGCATGAATATGACAACAGTCTGCATATATTGCATGAATATGACAACAGTCTGCATATATTGCATGAATGTCACAATAGTCTGCATATATTGCATGAATATGACAACAGTCTGCATATATTGCATGAATATGACAACAGTCTGCATATATTGCATGAATATGACAACAGTCTGCACATATTGCATGCACGTGACAACAGTCTACATATATTGCATGAATATGGCAACATTCTGCATATATTGCATGAACGTGACAACAGTCTGCATGTATTGCATGAAAGTGACAACAGTCTACATGTATTGCATGAATATGACAACAGTCTACATATATTGCATTATCATGACAACAGTCTGCATATATTGCATGAATATGACAACAGTCTGCATATATTGCATGAATATGACAACAGTCTGCATATATTGTATGAACGTGACAACATTCTGCATATATTGCATGAACGTGACAACAGTCTGCATATATTGCATGAACGTGACAACAGTCTACATGTAGTGCATGAATATGACAACAGTCTACATATATTGCATTATCATGACAACAGTCTGCATATATTGCATGAATATGACAACAGTCTGCATATATTGCATGAACATGACAACAGTCTGCATATATTGCATGAACATGACAACAGTCTGCATATATTGCATGAATGTGACCACAGTCTGCATATATAACATGAACGTGACAACAGTCTGCATATATTGCATGAATATGACAACAGTCTGCATATATTGCATGAACATGACAACAGTCTGCATATATTGCATGAATATGACAACAGTCTGCATATATTGCATGCACGTGACAACAGTCTACATATATAGCATGAATATGGCAACAGTCTGCATATATTGCATGAACGTGACAACAGTCTGCATATATTGCATGAATATGACAACAGTCTGCATATATTGCATGAATATGACAACAGTCTGCAAATATTGCATGAATGTCACAATAGTCTGCATATATTGCATGAATATGCCAACAGTCTGCATATATTGCATGAATATGACAACAGTCTGCATATATTGCATGAATATGACAACAGTCTGCACATATTGCATGCACGTGACAACAGTCTACATATATTGCATGAATATGGCAACATTCTGCATATATTGCATGAACGTGACAACAGTCTGCATGTATTGCATGAAAGTGACAACAGTCTACATATATTGCATTATCATGACAGCAGTCTGCATATATTGCATGAATATGGCAACAGTCTGCATATATTGCATGCACGTGACAACAGTCTGCATGTATTACATGAAAGTGACAACAGTCTACTTATATTGCATTATCATGACAACAGTCTGCATATATTGCATGAATATGACAACAGTCTGCATATTTTGCATGAATATGGCAACAGTCTGCATGTATTGTATGAACGTGACAAGAGTCTACATGTATTGCATGAATATGACAACAGTCTACATATATTGCATTATCATGACAACAGTCTGCATATATTGCATGAACATGACAACAGTCTGCATATATTGCATGAACGTGACAACAGTCTACATGTATTGCATGAATATGACAACAGTCTGCATATATTTCATGAACATGACAACAGTCTGAAAATATTGTATGAATGTGACAACAAGCTGCATATATTGCATGAATATGACAACAGTCTGCATATATTGCATGAATATGACAACAGTCTGCATATATTGCATGAACATGACAACAGTCTGCATATATTGCATGAACATGACAACAGTCTGCATATATTGCATGAATATGACAACAGTCTGCATATATTGCATGAATATGACAACAGTCTGCATATATTGCATGAACGTGACAACATTCTGCATATATTGTATGAACGTGACAACAGTCTACATATATTGCATGAATATGGCAACAGTCTGCATATATTGCATTAACGTGACAACAGTCTGCATGTATTGCATGAATATGACAACAGTCTGCATATATTGCATGAACATGACAACAGTCTGCATATATTACTTGAATATGACAACAGTCTGCATATATTGCATGAACGTGACAACAGTCTGCATATATTGCATGAACGTGACAACAGTCTACATGTATTGCATGAATATGACAACAGTCTGCATGTATTGCGTGAACGTGACAACAGTCTGCATGTATTGCATGAACGTGACAACAGTCTACATATATTGCATGAATGTGACAAAAGTCTGCATATATAGCATGAACGTGACAACAGTCTGCATATATTGCATGAATATGACAACAGTCTGCATATATTGCATGAACATGACAACAGTCTGCATATATTGCATGAACGTGACAACAGTCTGCATATATTGCATGCACGTGACAACAGTCTACATATATAGCATGAATATGGCAACAGTCTGCATATATTGCATGAACGTGACAACAGTCTGCATATATTGCATGAATATGACAACAGTCTGCATATATTGCATGAATATGACAACAGTCTGCATATATTGCATGAATGTCACAATAGTCTGCATATATTGCATGAATATGACAACAGTCTGCATATATTGCATGAATATGACAACAGTCTGCATATATTGCATGAATATGACAACAGTCTGCACATATTGCATGCACGTGACAACAGTCTACATATATTGCATGAATATGGCAACATTCTGCATATATTGCATGAACGTGACAACAGTCTGCATGTATTGCATGAAAGTGACAACAGTCTACATATATTGCATTATCATGACAGCAGTCTGCATATATTGCATGAATATGGCAACAGTCTGCATATATTGCATGCACGTGACAACAGTCTGCATGTATTACATGAAAGTGACAACAGTCTACTTATATTGCATTATCATGACAACAGTCTGCATATATTGCATGAATATGACAACAGTCTGCATATTTTGCATGAATATGGCAACAGTCTGCATGTATTGTATGAACGTGACAAGAGTCTACATGTATTGCATGAATATGACAACAGTCTACATATATTGCATTATCATGACAACAGTCTGCATATATTGCATGAACATGACAACAGTCTGCATATATTGCATGAACGTGACAACAGTCTACATGTATTGCATGAATATGACAACAGTCTGCATATATTTCATGAACATGACAACAGTCTGAAAATATTGTATGAATGTGACAACAAGCTGCATATATTGCATGAATATGACAACAGTCTGCATATATTGCATGAATATGACAACAGTCTGCATATATTGCATGAACATGACAACAGTCTGCATATATTGCATGAACATGACAACAGTCTGCATATATTGCATGAATATGACAACAGTCTGCATATATTGCATGAATATGACAACAGTCTGCATATATTGCATGAACGTGACAACATTCTGCATATATTGTATGAACGTGACAACAGTCTACATATATTGCATGAATATGGCAACAGTCTGCATATATTGCATTAACGTGACAACAGTCTGCATGTATTGCATGAATATGACAACAGTCTGCATATATTGCATGAACATGACAACAGTCTGCATATATTACTTGAATATGACAACAGTCTGCATATATTGCATGAACGTGACAACAGTCTGCATATATTGCATGAACGTGACAACAGTCTACATGTATTGCATGAATATGACAACAGTCTGCATGTATTGCATGAACGTGACAACAGTCTACATATATTGCATGAATGTGACAAAAGTCTGCATATATAGCATGAACGTGACAACAGTCTGCATATATTGCATGAACGTGACAACAGTCTACATGTATTGCATGAATATAACAACAATATACATATATTGCATTATCATGACAAAGGTCTGAATATATTGCATGAACATGACAACAGTCTGCATATATTGCATGAACGTGACAACAGTCTGCATATATTGCATGAATATGACAACAGTCTGCATATATTGCATGAACGTGACAACAGTCTACATGTATTGCATGAATATAACAACAATATACATATATTGCATTATCATGACAAAGGTCTGCATATATTGCATGAACATGACAACAGTCTGCATATATTGCATGAACGTGACAACAGTCTACATGTATTGCATGAATATGACAACAGTCTACATATATTGCATTATCATGACAACAGTCTGCATATATTGCATGAACATGACAACAGTCTGCATATATTGCATGAATGTGACAACAGTCTGCATATTTTGCATGAATATGACAACAGTCTGCATATTTTGCATGAATATGACAACAGTCTGCATATATTGCATGAATATGACAACAGTCTACATATATTGCATGAATATGGCAACAGTCTGCATATATTGCATGCACGTGACAACAGTCTGCATGTATTACATGAAAGTGACAACAGTCTACTTATATTGCATTATCATGACAACAGTCTGCATATATTGCATGAATATGACAACAGTCTGCATATTTTGCATGAATATGGCAACAGTCTGCATGTATTGTATGAACGTGACAACAGTCTACATGTATTGCATGAATATGACAACAGTCTACATATATTGCATTATCATGACAACAGTCTGCATATATTGCATGAACATGACAACAGTCTGAAAATATTGCATGAACGTGACAACAGTCTACATGTATTGCATGAATATGACAACAGTCTGCATATATTGCATGAATATGACAACAGTCTGCATATATTGCATGAACATGACAACAGTCTGAAAATATTGTATGAATGTGACAACAAGCTGCATGTATTGCATGAATATGACAACAGTCTGCATATATTGCATGAATATGACAACAGTCTGCATATATTGCATGAACATGACAACATTCTGCATATATTGCATGAATATGACAACAGTATGTATATATTGCATGAACGTGACAACAGTCTGCATATATTGCATGAACGTGACAACAGTCTACATGTATTGCATGAATATGACAACAGTCTACATATATTGCATTATCATGACAACAGTCTGCATATATTGCATGAACATGACAACAGTCTGCATAGATTGCATGAATATGACAACAGTGTGCATATATTGCATGCACGTGACAACAGTCTACATATATAGCATGAATATGGCAACAGTCTGCATATATTGCATGAACGTGACAACAGTCTGCATATATTGCATGAATATGACAACAGTCTGCATATATTGCATGAATATGACAACAGTCTGCATGTATTGCATGAATGTCAGTATAGTCTGCATATATTGCATGAATATGACAACAGTCTGCATATATTGCATGAATATGACAACAGTCTGCATATATTGCATGAATATGACAACAGTCTGCATATATTGCATGCACGTGACAACAGTCTACATATATTGCATGAATATGGCAACAGTCTGCATATATTGCATGAACGTGACAACAGTCTGCATGTATTGCATGAAAGTGACAACAGTCTACATATATTGCATTATCATGACAACAGTCTGCATATATTGCATGAATATGACAACAGTTTGCATATTTTGCATGAATATGACAATAGTCTACATATTTTGCATGAATATGACAACAGTCTGCATGTATTGCATGAACGTGACAACAGTCTGCATATATTGCATGAATATGACAACAGTCTGCATATATTGCATGAACATGACAACAGTCTGCATATATTGCATGAACATGACAACACTCTGCATATATTGCATGAATATGACAACAGTCGGCATATATTGCATGAATATGACAACAGTCTGCATATATTGCATGAACGTGACAACAGTCTGCATATATTGCATGAACGTGACAACAGTCTACATGTATTGCATGAATATGACAACAGTCTACATATATTGCATTATCATGACAACAGTCTGCATATATTGCATGAACATGACAACAGTCTGCATATATTGCATGAATATGACAACAGTCTGCATATATTGCATGAATATGACAACAGTCTACATATATTGCATTATCATGACAACAGTCTGCATATATTGCATGAACATGACAACAGTCTGCATATATTGCATGAATATGACAACAGTCTGCATATATTGCATGAACGTGACAACATTCTGCATATATTGCATGAACGTGACAACAGTCTACATATATTGCATGAATATGGCAACAGTCTGCATATATTGCATTAACGTGACAACAGTCTGCATGTATTGCATGAATATGACAACAGTCTGCATATATTGCATGAACATGACAACAGTCTGCATATATTGCATGAATATGACAACAGTCTGCATATATTGCATGAACATGACAACAGTCTGCATATATTACTTGAATATGACAACAGTCTGCATATATTGCATGAACGTGACAACAGTCTCCATGTATTGCATGAACGTGACAACAGTCTACATATATTGCATGAATGTGACAACAGTCTGCATATATAGCATGAACGTGACAACAGTTTGCATATATTGCATGAATATGACAACAGTCTACATATATTGCATGAACATGACAACAGTCTGCATATATTGCATGAACGTGACAACAGTCTGCATATATTGCATGAATATGACAACAGTCTGTATATATTGCATGAACGTGACCACAGTCTACATGTATTGCATGAATATGACAACAATATACATATATTGCATTATCATGACAAAGGTCTGCATATATTGCATGAACATGACAACAGTCTGCATATATTGCATGAACTTGACAACAGTCTACATGTATTGCATGAATATGACAACAGTCTACATATATTGCATTATCATGACAACAGTCTGCATATATTGCATGAACATGACAACAGTCTGCATATATTGCATGAATGTGACAACAGTCTGCATATTTTGCATGAATATGACAACAGTCTGCATATTTTGCATGAATATGACAACAGTCTGCATATATTGCATGAATATGACAACAGTCTACATATATTGCATGAATATGGCAACAGTCTGCATATATTGCATGCACGTGACAACAGTCTGCATGTATTACATGAAAGTGACAACAGTCTACTTATATTGCATTATCATGACAACAGTCTGCATATATTGCATGAATATGACAACAGTCTGCATATTTTGCATGAATATGGCAACAGTCTGCATGTATTGTATGAACGTGACAACAGTCTACATGTATTGCATGAATATGACAACATTCTACATATATTGCATTATCATGACAACAGTCTGCATATATTGCAT
The DNA here is from genome assembly GCA_032433765.1 of Megaustenia siamemsis. NCBI lineage: Eukaryota > Metazoa > Mollusca > Gastropoda > Stylommatophora > Ariophantidae > Megaustenia > Megaustenia siamemsis. Next base: position 36,509,803 of record JAVIAB010000125.1, read on the forward strand.
GAACATGACAACAGTCTGCATAGATTGCATGAACGTGACAACAGTCTACATGTATTGCATGAATATGACAACAGTCTGCATATATTTTATGAACATGACAACAGTCTGAAACTATTGTATGAATGTGACAACAAGCTGCATATATTGCATGAATATGACAACAGTCTGCATATATTGCATGAATATGACAACAGTCTGCATATATTGCATGAACATGACAACATTCTGCATATATTGCATGAATATGACAACAGTATGTATATATTGCATGAACGTGACAACATTCTGCATATATTGCATGAACGTGACAACAGTCTACATGTATTGCATGAAAGTGACAACAGTCTACATATATTGCATTATCATGACAACAGTCTGCATATATTGCATGAACATGACAACAGTCTGCATAGATTGCATGAATATGACAACAGTCTGCATATATTGCATGAACGTGACAACAGTCTACATGTATTGCATGAATATGACAACAGTCTGCATATATTTCATGAACATGACAACAGTCTGAAAATATTGTATGAATGTGACAACAAGCTGCATATATTGCATGAATATGACAACAGTCTGCATATATTGCATGAATATGACAACAGTCTGCATATATTGCATGAACATGACAACAGTCTGCATATATTGCATGAATATGACAACAGTATGTATATATTGCATGAACGTGACAACAGTCTGCATATATTGCATGAACGTGACAACAGTCTACATGTATTGCATGAATATGACAACAGTCTACATATATTGCATTATCATGACAACAGTCTGTATATATTGCATGAACATGACAACAGTCTGCATAGATTGCATGAATATGACAACAGTCTGCATATATTGCATGAACATGACAACAGTCTGCATATATTGCATGAACATGACAACAGTCTGCATATATTGCACGAATGTGACAACAGTCTGCATATATTGCATGAATATGACAACAGTCTGCATATTTTGCATGAATATGACAACAGTCTGCATATTTTGCATGAATATGACAACAGTCTGCATATATTGCATGAATATGACAACAGTCTACATATATTGCATGAATATGGCAACAGTCTGCATATATTGCATGCACGTGACAACATTCTGCATGTATTACATGAAAGTGACAACAGTCTACTTATATTGCATTATCATGACAACAGTCTGCATATATTGCATGAACATGACAACAGTCTGCATATATTGCATGAATATGACAACAGTCTGCATATATTTCATGAACATGACAACAGTCTGAAAATATTGTATGAATGTGACAACAAGCTGCATATATTGCATGAATATGACAACAGTCTGCATATATTGCATGAATATGACAACAGTCTGCATATATTGCATGAACATGACAACAGTCTGCATATATTGCATGAATATGACAACAGTATGTATATATTGCATGAACGTGACAACAGTCTGCATATATTGCATGAACGTGACAACAGTCTACATGTATTGCATGAATATGACAACAGTCTACATATATTGCATTATCATGACAACAGTCTGCATATATTGCATGAACATGACAACAGTCTGCATAGATTGCATGAATATGACAACAGTCTGCATATATTGCATGAACATGACAACAGTCTGCATATATTGCATGAACATGACAACAGTCTGCATATATTGCATGAATGTGACAACAGTCTGCATATTTTGCATGAATATGACAACAGTCTGCATATTTTGCATGAATATGACAACAGTCTGCATATATTGCATGAATATGACAACAGTCTACATATATTGCATGAATATGGCAACAGTCTGCATATATTGCATGCACGTGACAACAGTCTGCATGTATTACATGAAAGTGACAACAGTCTACTTATATTGCATTATCATGACAACAGTCTGCATATATTGCATGAATATGACAACAGTCTGCATATTTTGCATGAATATGGCAACAGTCTGCATGTATTGTATGAACGTGACAACTGTCTACATATATTAAATGAAAGTGACAACAGTCTACTTATATTGCATTATCATGACAACAGTCTGCATATATTGCATGAATATGACAACAGTCTGCATATTTTGCATGAATATGACAACAGTCTGCATATTTTGCATGAATATGGCAACAGTCTGCATGTATTGCATGAACGTGACAACTGTCTACATATATTGCATTATCATGACAACAGTCTGCATATATTGCATGAACATGACAACAGTCTGCATATATTGCATGAATATACCAAACAAAGGACTAGAAAAAAGTCTCTTCATCCAGCAGCCATGACGGAGAGATGAAACAGCAACGAGCAAACAAAACAAACAAAAAATCAGCCTCTTAGGAATGTCAGTCTTAAAGAAAATGTTAGAAAATGAGTGCCAAAGAGAAGAAATTCATTTTTAAAGAATCAGGATGACTAATAGATATACATTTTGACCATGGAATCCATAGATGAAGTTTCTGAGACATTCATTACTCAGATTGAAAATAATGCATACTAAACAAATCATGGCTGTTACATCAAAGAACGACCATCAACAGATGCAAGAATAAATGAGCATACTTGATAAGAGATCACAACAGATGGGACTGAAAATAAATAGAGATAAGACCAACATTATGAGAATTAATGCAGTTGGCAATAACCAAATAAAAATAGGAGAAATACCTCTACTAGACGTACAATCTTATATATATCTGGGCAGTAATATAGACAAAGAGGAAGGAACAGAAAATGATACCAAAATAAGGATATCAAAAGCAAGAGGAGCTTTCATTGCATAGAGAAACATTTGGAAGTCCAAAGAAATTAGGTTAAATATTAAAATAAAAATTGTCAACCCCAATGTTAAGTCAGTCTTATTATATGGCTGTGAAGCATGGAGAATAACTAAAATGACAGTCATGCAGGTACAAACTTTCATTAATGGATGCTTACGCCGAATAAAAGGATGGAAATGGCAGGACAAAATTACTAACATAGAATTATGGAAATGTACCAATCAAATACCAGTGTATAAAGAGATACAGCGAAGACGAAGACGCTGGATAGGACACACACTGCGGAAGCCAACCGAGAGTATTACACAACAGGCCCTTTTTTGGAATCTCCATGGAAAAAAGACAAAGAGGAAGACCAAGGAATTATTGGAGAAGACAGATAGAAGCAGAGATGAAGATGATGGGGAAGACATGGAATGGTCTTAAAAGAATGGCAAGAAACAGAACAACTTATAAAGTGTTTTTTGAAGACCTATGCTCCACAGGGAGCTGAAAGGTAGAAGAAGAAGAAGACATCAAAGAATGAACAATAAGAACACACGCAACCAATACTCGGTAGAAGGTATAAGAACAAAGGAGGAGAATGGAGAATCATTTCAGGAAAAGAGGTATGTTTACAGCACTAGGAAACAAAAATACAAATAATCAACAAGAGAAAAATAACAAATAACAGTGGATGGTTCGAAGCAGGATCGAACCCGTACTTCTCGGCACAGCGCCTTGCCAAGAGAAACCAAACGCTAGTGCTGAATTGGACAAGTTCGACCCTGCTTCTGACAATCAATTGCTTTTCTATTTTTTGTTTTTGTTGTTTTTTTTTGTTCTGTTGTTGATTATTTGTGATCTTTTTCCGAGTGCTGTAAATATACCTCTTTCCCTGAAATTAGTATCTGATCTTTCGCCTCTGAAGATTTCCTCCATAATCATCATCATCATCAAGTACCGGGCCTGCTGGCGTTAGTGATCATGTCTCTCCACAACTTCCGATCTCGACAGTTATTCATCATTTCTGTTGTTGACCTTCTGCCAAGCCATTCTCTTAAGCTGTCTGCTATTTTTTCTCTTTGCTTCCCTTTATCTCTTCGTCCCTCAATTTTCCCAGTTGTTACAATATATTCCAGCTGTTCTCTCCTTATTACATGACCAAAAAATGATGATTGTTTCTTCCTAATATTGGAAATTAGCTTTCTTTTTGATAATAATATTCTCCATGGTCTTGGATCTGGTGTTCACGCAACGTTTATTGAAGGTTGTGCTTTGTTTTGATATTTCTGCCTTGTCACGTGGCCAAACCATTTTATCTGTTTTTTTTTTTAAATATATACTTGGGGGGGGGAATTATTCTTATATTTTTTCTCAGTTCTCCATAATAATATTCATGTATTATTATTTATCTCCGGGAGAGAATGGATACGGTTTAAGGTAATTTCCTAGTTTGATCAGATATATTATTTCAGTTGGAAGAGTGATGTCCCCTAAAATATGTCTGCCAAAATACAGTGGTTTCTACGCATTCTTGGCGTTGGGGTCATTACGCTGGCATGTAATCATTTCGGAGTATCTGTTGATTGGGCGTTGGGTCCAGGGGTTAGGTTAGCTTTAGTGTTAAATATTTATAAATATATTATAACGCGTGACAAAAACGACGCCACTCGGCCTAATTATGATCTTCACACATGCCAGCGTAATGACCCCAACGCCAAGAATGCGTAGAACCACTGTATTTTGGCAGACATATTTTAGGGGACATCACTCTTCCAAACTGAAATAATATATCTGATCAAACTAGGAAATTACCCGGTTTAATAATCCATTAATAGATATGTTGTTCACAAAAATTGGTGTCACAGGAAAATCAAACAAAATATACGGGAGCACATTCTCAAGTCTGCTTCAAGGACGGCATCGATATGTCTGATCTGAAGACTTATCAATGAGCATGCTTTCTCCTTCAACGTGGGCGGTTGGGAGGGGCGGGGGCGCGGCTGAAGTGTCTGTGGCGTGTTCGCAACATCAGTGTCGGTGGCATACAGGCTGTCAAGATCTATCCTCGACCGCCATATCGGTCGCCCCTGGTAACAGTCTGCGTCAAAACAAGCCGGCTAACAGAAGCTATAGCTCATTTCAAATCATTTGCCCAACTTTTAAAATCGATATCTTTGTAATCTCTTTTTGTAATTTTTTTCAAAATTTGCATGTAAAGTTATAATGATTAGAACCAACAGGGAATTAATTTCATTAAAAAAAACATTTGGTTATTATTGTTGCTTATTTGATTTATATAAATTTATAACGACCCATTGATGTAGTCAAACTTAATGTTTACAGTATTTTAAACTAAAAATAGCGAGTACAAATCTATACACTGTAGAATTGACGTATTTCCACGCTTTCCCCGTGAGTTGTCTGACACAATTAGACACTTGTAGAAAACACGAGGCATTGTGTGTTCCATTTCCGTTCATGCATAGGTATAGACGTGGAACGGTAACATTTATCATGAGTCTTAAAATGAAATTCTGCAGTTTACAAAACATCGCAATAAAAATGTATGACTATTTTTGCAAAGAGGCTAAACGAGGAAGATTATTTCATTCTTTAGAAAACCCAGAGAATAGGACAAGACACATTTTGGATTTATCTAAACGGTCATTTAATCGCTGGATTCAAGCACGTGACCGTCAATGTTCAAAATATACAAAATCACAAGGAAGAGCAAAAATGTTGGATAATTTCGACAGTGAACTTATTAGAAGTGAAATTCGCAAAATGTTGGGTATGAATGAAACTGTTACAATAAGAAAATTAAAAGTATCGCTGAAAAAGAACAACAGTATTGAAATATCAAAGTCTACATTATGGAGGAATGTGAGAGCTGCAGGCTTTACATTCAGAAAGTATTCCAATGGACGAAACATCATCTGTGAGAAGCCACATTTAGTAGTCATGAGAAGCAAGTACTTACGTGAAGTAAAAGAGGTGCGCAAGCAAGGTTATGATATTGTGTACTTGGATGAAACATGGATCAATGCTCACCACACTAACCTAAGGGAATGGCAGTCATCAGATGGAAAGATTAAGAGATTAATACCTAGCAGCAAAGGACAGCGCTTGATAATTGCTCATGCAGGTAGTCGACAACATGGACTAATACAGAATGCAGAGCTCATTTTTCTTTCAAAATCCATAGACAATCGGGATTATCACTCTGAGATGAATGGTCACATATTTAGACATTGGATTGAAAATTCTGTTCTCCCATCACTAGATCGACCATCTTGCCTAATAATGGACAATGCAGCGTACCACAACATTGTTGCACTTGAAGATAAAGTCCCGACGTCATCCAGTACAAAAGATGCTATTAAAATATGGCTCACAAAGTAGCACATACAATTTAATAACATGTACTTAAAACCTGAATTACTATCTCTAGTAAAGCAAAAACAAAGTTTTTCAAATAGATAAGATTATCCAAGAGCACGGTCATATAAGTTTGAGGCTGCCACCTTACCATGCTCATTTAAATCCAATAGAACTAATCTGGGCAAAATTAAAAGGACAAGTGGCAGATGAAAATACAACATTCAAAATATGCGATGTAAAGACTCTTGCTAATCTCGCTTTATTAAATATAGACAAAGATTATTGGGCTAAATGTGAAGACCACGTCTTAAAACAGGAAGAGAAATATTGGAAAAATGATGGTTTGTGGAATGTTCAACCCCAAACAGTTATTAATCGTTTAGACTCGTCTGATTCAGAATGAAAGTATATAGCCCCCACAATGTTGGCCCCTATATTACCTTAAATTATTTCAACAAACGGTCCTTTTCAGGACCACACAACTATGAAAATTGGACATACAGGTATACCTTGATATTATCGTCCGTCCTCGAACTGAGCAGACAATAATTCTCCTGGTGTTTTGTTTTATCCAGTTATTTCCCCATTACGGCCACGCCTTTACCTAGTGAAAATTAATCGTAGACCAGCAACTACGGTAATTTCTATTCTTTAGGGCTTCACAATTTACAATTTTGACAAACATCAAAGAAATATCGCCGCTTTAAGAAACTGCAACTGCAAGATATTTGTTAAATATAGATTTAAAGGGTCTTTTGCATTCTAATAACATTTGGAAAATTTCAAAAGTATTTAACAAACGGTTAGAGAGTAATAGCGTTTTGAAGTTGGGCAAATGTTTTGAAACGAGCTATAGTATCGCCGTGTTTCCTGTAGTGGAGGCTCTTACTGATAAAAGACCTATTGTTATAGTACCACTAGGCAGGACACGTCACACAGTTTTCCAGTTATAGCCTTGAACTTGAACTTCTCCAGTACAAGTTGGGAATGTCATGAAAGTCATTGCGACCCGCCACAATCTGTGAATTAAGAGCTTCAGCTCGTGTCAACTCGTGGCATTACATTTAACAACAAAAGCTTCTTCCTCGTGTACTCCGTTAACTGCGTTGTACAGGGGTGTGCACCTTCATCATCATCATCTCCTTCTTCTTCTTTCCTTCCTCATTTGCTTTTCAGCGTCGAGGGGAGATATAATTTGCGGTTGTGCTCTTCTGTTTGCATTCCTAGTGCCTCTAATATTCCATCAATCCATCTTTTTCGTGGTCGGCTCTTGGGTCTGGTGTTCTCACAACGTTTATTGAAGGGTTGTTGTGTTTTACTTTGATATTTCTGCCTTGTCGCGTGTCCAAACCATTGTATCTGTTGTTTATATATATATATATATATATATATATATATATATACTATGGCGGGATTATTCCTATATTTTTTTCTCAGTTCTTCATTTCTGATCTTATCTCTCAGGCTGTTTCCTGTCATTCGTCTGGCACATTTCATGTCAGTAGAGGTTATTTTGCTTATTGTTCTACCCAGGACTGGCACTTGCAGCACAACGTTGAGATGAAGATTGTATTGTCGAGTGCCCGTTTTGCCTCTAGAGTTATTTCCTTGTTGGAAAAATAGTGGTGATAGCTGTCCAAAAGATTTGACAAGTTTTACTGCATCTTGGGTCTATTTCTGCTGTTTGTGAATTGCCGTTTGCCACTAGACTTCCTAGGTATTTAAATTCCTCTACTTGTTTTAGTTGCCTGCCTGCTTTAGTTATGTTGATGTTCTGCTTCTATTTAGCGATATCCACGACTTCTGTTTTGTTGATGTTGATTTTCATGTTGTATTTTGTGCTTGTGCTGTTAAGTCTATTTAAATGTTCACGTAGGTCTTCTATTTTTCCGTGTATTATAGTGCCTCATCGACTGCAAATAGAAGCTCGTTAATCTCCTCTGTCTTCGATGGGTTGGCTAACTTGCATATGTAGTCCAATATGTGGTCGCAAGGTCAGTAATTGTATATGAGCGTATGCTGGTCGCATGGACAGTACTTGTATGTGAGCGTGCGTCTTGATTTTCCACCTTAACACGCGCCATGGTTGACACACAACCTCGGCAGGCTGGATCTTTGTTTGATGAATGAGTTTCCCTTCTCGTAGGGTGATGCATCCCAGGGCTGTTCAGTCCATCCTGACCGTGGTTTCTGTCTGGGTAATGTCCCATAGCTTTTTCTTCTCCCGATGGTAACTGCTAGGCAGCAGTATTTTATTTTTCGGGATATCCTTCCCCGTGGATAGAACTTTGAAAGTTGCCATTACTCGCATAGCTTGTCCTGTCGCTGGACAAACGGGGCGTTTTTTAACTGATGCAACAGCTCCACATGTTGCAACCACTTCGTTCTGGTAGGAGAGGTTTTTCGTCTGGTCTTTGGTTCATAGGTCAGATCTGCAGTCCCGTTTCCATGTTGATACTCCCAGTAAGTGGCTCTATAGAACATCCTTCACAGTAACCCACGTAGATCACACTTAATTGCTGGACATTCAGTGGAGTGCCACATCATTATCAAGTGCTGTGCCTGCAGTTCTTGAAAATTATGTTTGTGCGCCATTTTCTGTTTCTATAAATGTTAATACAGTATGCTTCTGAATACCAAGCTCTTCTCATAAACAGGTCTGCTGTTTTATCTCTGTTTTTTTCCCTCCACTTCTTCTTACTGTAGTTTTTCTAGTTGTAACTATGTCCTTCAGTTTACTTATTATTACAAGAAAGAATTTTTTTTTAATGAAAAAGCCCCGTCCCTTTCACGTGGCGTGTAGGGAATATGGTATTAGTGTCCATATCTTGTATAAACTCTCAGCACATTATTTTTGGATAATATTACGCCAGCACCGTTTTTCATTCCGCCGGAGAAAAATATCCTGTACCCATTTATGTCTGCGTGAACACGAAAACTGTCAATCAAGACTGAACCTAACCTCTCGTCCTTTGTAATCCAGTAAACTAACCACTGAACTATCGCGACTACCTTCTCATTACTTTGCCGGAGAATTATGATTGTCTTCCCTGATGTTGGTAATAAGCTTTAATTCAGATAACATGTTGAGCTAACGCTCGAGATATCACTTGAAACAATCCCACTGCAACAAGCAAGGGCTGACAGCACTCGAGACGATAATGGAATATGTGCATTTGAAACAAAGGCTAATTAATTGTTCTTCTTGTAACTCCTAACAACTGGGCTGATAGCTGAGGCTGCTTTAATTCCACGGGTCAGCTCAAAGCATCTAGGATGAGGTAGCGGGCCTCAATCGTATTCTTCATTTCTCAAGTTCAGATAAAGAAGTTCATATTTGCCTACCCTAAAAGTACCGCAATATTAGGTCTTGCACATCAACGTACCACACCGGCGCTGAAAATAAGGCGATCACAACACCATCAAACTCTGGGAGGTGAAGTGGGGTCTCGATCAGCTTTGGGTTGCTTGCTCTCGCCAGATCCTGATAATAAATTAATGTAATTGAAGAAACCTCGAGTCGAACTTTCAGTAATTAGAACGTATTCAGTGAGAGCAAATAGCCGCGATAGCTCAGTGGTTAGTCAACTGGACTACAAAGGACAAGAGATCGAGTTCGATCCTGATTGACGGCTTACGGTTTCATCCAGCCTTAAATGGGTACCAGATTTTTTTTTTGTTGAGAAAGCAAAGCAGCACGAGCGTAATACCGACCACATTACCCCAAAAATCATGTGCCGATGGTTTATAAACACTATGGTCACTAATATTCCCTATACGTCTCTTTTTTTTTTTTTTTTTTTTTTAACAGTGAGAGAAAATGTTCGTTGGTTAGGTGCCTACATTAAAGCGCAACCCTTATCCCGTGCCCTCTGATAACAAACAGATACACACACTGATAGCACAGAGAAAAACACACATTGATAATCCTTCTGACTTAAATCCACATCAATTTCTTAACGTAACGGTTATATTGGATAAGGAATTGAAGTCAACTGTCACAACATAAACATTTTACGATATGCGCATGACACAGTCTTAATAGCAGAGGCAGAGAATGAACTAAGAGAAATGATAGACATAATAGCAAAAGAAAGAAACAAGAAAGGTCTCAGTCTGAATAGTAAGAAAACAGTGTAGTGGTCATATCGAAGAAACAATCATCACCATCATGCAGCACAAACATAAACAGAACAAATCTGAAACAAGTGCAACGCGTCAAATACTTGAGCACAATAATAACATCAGATGGAAGATGTCATCATCAACATCATCAAGTACCGGGCCTGCTGGCGTAGGTGATCATGTCTCTCCACAACTTTCGATCTCGGCAGCTATTTAACATTTCTGTTGTTGACCTTCTGCCAAGTCATTCTCTTAAGCTGTCTGCTATTTTTTCTCTTTGCTTCCCTTTATCTCTTCGTCCCTCAATTTTTCCAGTTGTTACAATATATTCCAGTTGTTCTCTTCTCATTACATGGCCAAATAATGACGATTGTTTCTTCCTAATATTGGAAATTAGCTCTCTTTTTGCTTTGACCTCTCTCAGAACATCTTCATTACTCTTCTTAACTGTCCATGGTATTCTCAACATTCTTCTGTAAAACCACGTTTCTACAGACTCGAGTGATTTTCTTGTATTTGTCATATTGTCCATGATTCACATCCATATGTTAAGACTGGCTCTACGTAACATTTAAGAACTCTTTTTCTTGTTTCTATTGTCAACAATGGATTGCTTAGTATATTCCTCATTTTTTGGAAAGCTGCTTTTGCCTGAGCCATTCTCCATCTCACCTCTTTTGTACATCTTCCGTCTGAGGTTAACAATGTTCCCAAATATTTAAATCCATTTACCTATTTTAATATTGTTCCACTTGTCTTTATTTTGCACTGAGGTGATGTCTTTTTCTTTGTTGTTACCATTACCTCTTGTCTTTTTGCTATTAAGGCCGAGTCCTTTATTTTTGCTTTCTTTCACTATAATGTCCAACATTTCTTGTAACTCATTTTCACTCTTAGCGATTAAGACTGTATCATCAGCATACCTTAAATTATTTATATTATGACCTCCAATTGTTAATCCAGGCATGCCCCTTATGGATCTTAAAATAATATCACTATAAATATTACCAAATCTGGTGACAGCACACAACCTTGTATGGGAGATGTACCACAGAAATAAAAATCAGAAATGATCAGGCCAAACTAGCATTTCTGAAAATGAAAAAACTTCTTATGCACTAAGTCTATGCCAATGGAAGTGAGAAAGGGAGTTCATCGATGCTATATAGAGCCAGTTCTGACCTATCGAAGCGAATCATGGACAGTAGACAAACAAATGAAAAGACGATTAGAGGCCACAGAGATGGGATTTCTTAGAAAAATATTGAAAATTCCTTGGATAGCTAAAAGGACCAACGAGGAAATTCTCAAAGAGGCCACACAAAAGGGAGTTCTTTAGAAAATATCAGAAAGAAACAACAAACATTTTTCGGGCACATCATGAGAAGAGGAAAGTTGGAATACTTGGTTACAACTGGCAAAATACAGGGAAAGAGAGATCACGTACGACAAAGAGAGAAGATACTATAACTATAGCGAATATTATTATATTATATATAATGCTATTATTATAGGTAGCTTGTTGTCATGGCATGAAAAACAGTCAACAACAGAATTGATACAACGCACTGTGAAAAGAAGATTGTGGAAGGATATGAACGCCTGCGCCAACCAGGTATGGCACATGAGTTATATGTTATCTCTCCTCTGTGTGTGTGCGTGCGCGCGCCCGTGCACGCTTGTGTGTGTGGCCTTTCACGTCTTGACAGACTGTCGGTAGTAATCTATCATGATAAGTCAGTACTTTGATATAATATTAGTGTGTTATCCTGGATGCTGTTTTGCTGAACAGCTTCTCTCGTAGCTGAATCTGCCAATATTGGATAGACAGATTCGACCGCAGAATGAACACAATGTATTTGTTATATATATATATATATATATATATATATATATATATATATATATATATATATATATACGCACCACAATATACAAGCCAACAAGCTATATGATAATAACAAATAACACAAAAAGTGTCCACTTTACATAAACACGACAGTATTCAGTGATATATTTTTTTTTTACATAGCACTGCAGATGTCATTAGCAGATAAAGCAATTATTGAAGGTAGATATAAACCATATATATATGAGGAACACAACTCAACTTAATGACAAATTAAACAGTCAGTATAGCACTAGATTGATAATACAGAACTTCTGACGCTGTGCCCTAGAAACATGACAACAAATACTTTCTACAGGATTGCCCCCAGTACATAGACCTAACGAGGTAAATGTGGCTCACACCCACCTCCCTGGTGGAGGGGTCAATCTAATCACTGAAACATAGAGCAGCCTTCATAAGAGAATCCGGAGTCCTGATCTGAATGAGCCATGAGCGCAGAAGAAGAAGAACAAGAACAAGAAGAGGAAGAACAACAACAGCAACAACAACAACAAAGAAGAAGAAAAAAGAAAACTTTGACACAAATCAAAAGCCGGCCTCAACATAAAAAAAAAGTAAAGTACTCCCGTCAAGCCAAGTGGCGTATAGGGAATATGGTGCTAGTGGCCATAAATTTTACAGACCTTCGGCGCATGATTTTTGGGGTAATGTGGTCGGTATTACGTCCGTGCTGCTTCACTTTCCCAGAAAAAAATCCGGTACCCATCAAAGGCTGGGTGAACCAAAAACCGTCGGTTGGGATCGAGCCCTACCTCTTGTCCTTTGTAGTCCAGTTCACTAACCTCTGAGCTATCGCGGCTCGGCCTCAACATCAGACAACTAATAATTAAAGACAATGGAAAGTGCATGACGCGGAGATGAAAGGATGTTATACTCATCATCCATTTTTTTCACATGAACTACATACTTCCAGCTTCTTATATAGTTGCCATGCGTTCTTGGTCGAAAGTCTCTCCAATTTGTACGTAAAATTCTTCGTAGACATTTGTTCCTGAAGGCATATAGTCTCTTATCTAGAGCTTGTATGGATTTCCAACTCTCGCTATCTCGTATTTGTAAGAAATGGTATCATACAAAACTTGAGCTAGTCTATTCTATTCATGGAATCAGTTTCACTGCAGCCGGGGCATCTCCATTTCTGCTCCACAGCACGTCCCAGCATTTCTCGTAGCGTATGCAAACTCATTCTTACTGTTGGGTATTGATTGTAGATACATCTGCTTTTCCCACTAAGCGCTCTGGATCGATCCCTTTTCCACCTTTAGACTCATCGGTCTATCAATATTATGTGGTTCATGCGCTTGGTATGTATTTTTTACTCTCTAAACACTTGGATGTTTGTTAAATTCACTTGATACCAACAGGTCACAACTTCAGCTGTTGTAATAGTATGTATAGAAAAATAATAATTTTAATTCCATGAAAAATATCATCATCAAGTACCGGGCCTAGTGGCGTAGGTGATCATGTCTCTCCACAACTTTCGATCTCAGTCAGCTATTTATCATTTCTGTTGTTGACCTTCTGCCAAGTCATTCTCTTAACCTGTTTGTTATTTTTTCTTTTTGCTTCCCTCTATCTCTTCGTCCCTCAATTTTTCCAGTTGTTACAATATATTCCAGTTGTTCTCTTCTCATTACATGGCCAAAAATGATGATTGTTTCTTCCTAATATTGGGAATTAGCTCTCTTTTTGCTTTGACCTCTCTCAGAACATCTTCATTACTCATCTTAGGTGTCCATGGTATTCTCAACATTCTTCTCTAAAACCACATTTCTACAGACTCCGGTGATTTTCTTGTATGTTGTCCTATTGTCCATGATTCACATCCATATGTTAAGACTGGCTCTACGCAACATTTAAGAACTCGTTTTCTTGTTTCTATTGTCAAAAATAGATTGCATAGTATTTTCTTCATTTTCTGGAAAGCTGCTATTGCCTGAGCCATTCTGCATCTCACCTCTTTTGTACATCTTCCGTCTGAGGTTAACAAAGTTCCCAAATATTTAAATTCATTTACCTGTTTTAATATTGTTCCACTTGTCTTTATTTTGCACTGATGTGATGTTTATTTCTTTGTTGTTACTATTACCTCTGTCTTTTTGCTATTAAGGCTGAGTTCTTTATTTTTGCTTTCTTTCACTATAATGTCCAACATTTCTTGTAACTCATTTTCACTCTTAGCGATTAATACTGTATCATCAGCATACCTTAGATTATTTATATTATGATCTCCAATTATTATTCCAGGCATGCCCCCTATGGATCTTGAAATAATCTCACTATAAATACTAAACAAATCTGGTGACAGCACACAACCCTGTCTAACACCCTGTTTTATTTGTTGAAACATTCCCAAGTGGTTTCCAGTTCTTATGGCCGCTGTGTGTTGCCAGTACATGTTCTATATTATTCTTAGATCTTTGCTGTCTATGTTTATGCTTTCTAAAATGTTGATTATTTCTTGGTGCTTTACTTTGTCAAATGCCTTGGTATAATCATGAAAAATATACTAACATCAAAACAAATAACGCTAGGCCGAAGCTAAGAATAGCAACATGTTATATCTTTTCAACATGCTTATATAGTGCAGAAGAAACATGGACATTAGACCAAAAAAAAAAAAAAAAAAAAAAAAAAAAAACTTAAGCATTTGAAATGTGGATTTATAGAAAAATAGGTAGAATTGGATGGAAAGAAAAGAAAACAAATTAAAACAACTAAAAGTTAAAAGAGAACTATTAAATACAATTCAAACAAGACAAATGTTATTTTTGAGGCATGTTAAAAGACACAACAGCCTACTAAAAGTAATCTTGGAAGGAAAAATAGAAGGTAAAAGAGGCAGACCAAGACTAACTTGGATGAGTAACATCAAAAGATGGACAAGTCAGTCTATAACAATCTGCACCATCAAAGCAAGAGACAGAGCGAAATGGCGCTTCATGGCAGCCAACCTTCGATGCGGAGAAAGCACTCAATGATTAGAACTATCAATTCTTTATAAATTCCTGCATATTTATTGTCAAATTGTCATGAGTAGTAATCTTAGCCCACAGCTTGTAGTATTATTGACAGATGCAAGATCAGAACTCCGGGCACTACAATCTAGAAAATTACCACATCTGCATACCTTATTGACTGAACTTTGCAAGCACCACAGGGTTGCCCTGCAGTGGATCCCATCTCACTGGGGAATACCAGGAAATGAGAAAGCAGATCAGTTGGCAAAGGAAGGTTCAACAGGCACAAAATTAGATGTATCGATTACATACCATCATAAGAAACAGATAATCAAATCAATCAGAGGACCACAAACCCCAAATCAGGATGCCTTTCATAATATATATCTCTCTCTCTGCGATCAAGACTCAGTCAGAGTAGGATTCCAGATTCTCTAATGAAGTCAGCTGTCTGTTTAAGTGAATCGATTGCTCCATATAGTTTCTCTTCCAGGGAGGTGGGTGTGGACCACGTTGCTTTTCTCAAGACTGTGCACTGGGGGCAATCCTGTAGAACATGTTTTGTAGTCATATTGTCCTGTGTACAGTAGCATATGCTGGTTGTACCTATTTTGAATTTGGTGAACATGTGATTTCTCATTCTATTGTGGCCAGTGCGTAGGCGAAGTATGATAACTTGATCCCTCCTTGATAGTTGGAGGTATCCATCCCTCTCGTTATATTTTGGGTGTTCTCGTTTCCATTTTTCATGGAACTGACCCTTGAGGATAGATGTGGCTTCATCATAACTGAGCGGATGGTTCTCTTGTGGTAATTTTCCTCCTCCTTTAGCTAATTTGTCTGCGCGTCCATTCCCGTGTATATTACAGTGTGATGGTATCCACTGAATGACTACTCTCTGGAAGTTATTACATAGTTGGTCCAGGGTTGTTCTCAAGTCATCTAGTTCATTGTTCTTGGGGCTTTTTAGAGCTGGTAGTACTGACAGTGCATCAGTCAGAATCACCAATTTATTGTGCATGTTATTTTTGTGTTGAGTATTGCAGCATCTCTGATGGCCTCAGTTTCTGCTTTAAAGTTGTTTTGAGAATTTTCCAGTAGCTATTGACTTGGTGATCTCGTCCTGGTTATTCAGCGTCAAGAATACACCTCCCCCTCCATTTCTGGTGGCATTTGTAGCAGAGCCATCTGTGTATATGTGGGACCAAGAGTCCTGTGGGTAGGTATCGTGTATGTGTTTTTCTGCTACGTGTTTTCTTTATGTGTCTGATTGGGTGCCTTTTTTCATGATTCCTGTTATATTTTCATTAAGTTCTGATATTTTATGTTTCCATGAGGAGACATATCAGATGGGCCCAAGGGTTTCGATATTGTTTGGGAAAGTACTGGGTCCCCAGTAATTAGTTCTTTGGCAATTGCAGCGAAGTTGCTCCTCTTTAGTCGTACAGTTCCGAAACCAGTTATTCTTTGGTGTATGGGGTGGCTAAGGAGCCTTCTATATTTCTCCGCTTGTTGCAATACTTTAGTGAGCCGTCTGTCATCTAAGGGTTGTAAACCGGCTACTGTTTCTAGAGTCTTGATAGGTGTAGATTTCATAGCACCAGTGATGATACAGGCAGCTTGGTTCTATGTTTTGTTAATTTTGCTAAGGTGTGATTTGGAAGCCATAGCCCAGGCTGTGACTCCATATTCTAGAACTGGTCTGACTCTTCCCACATATAGTCTTTTCAAAATATTGCTGTCTGCCCCCAGTCCGTTCCTGCCAATTTCTTCATAATATTTGTTCGTTTTCTGGCTTTTTTCCTGCTCTGTCTATCTGATTTTTCCAAGTCATTCTGCGATTCATGGTGACGCCAAGATATGTTGGGTTTTGGTCAATAGGGAGTGTATGGTCCCTTTATCTTCAAGTTTGCAGAGAGTGTGTTTCTTGATAGGCTAAAAATTGTATATGTAGTTTTTTTTTTTCGTTGATTGGTAAGAACTAGGTGTTCGTCCATTTTTCAAGTTCACCTAGGACATCTTGCATCCTGGGTCCAGCCACCGACATACTTTCCTCGCGAGCCCATAACGCCAGATGATCTGCGTATATTGCTGAGTGTATTCCCGGTGGAATGTCCATTACTATGTCATTTATGAAAATTAAAAAGAGTGTTGGGGACAAGACTCCGCCTTGTGATACACCTTGTTCGAATGAGACCTTCTTACTTAGTTGACCTTGAACTTGCACTCTGGCCGTTCTATCCTGAAGGTATTGAGAAACCCAACTGAATAAACGACCCTGGATGCAAAGTCTAAAAAGCTTGTTCTATAAACCCTCTCGCCGTACCCTATTAAAAGCCTTCTCCATGTCGACCCACACTGCCAGTGTGTGTTTCTTTTCTTGTAGAGCATCCTCTATTTCCTGTGCAATGTAGGTGACCAGGTCTTCAGTTGATCTGTGCTGACGGAAGCCACTTTGCTGTGGTACGATTTGTTGTTTTGTCTCCAAATGCCACATAAGTCTTCTGTTAACCAGCCTTTCTATGAGTTTACTCAGGCAGCTCAGTAGGCTAATTGGTCTATAGCTACTTGGGTCTAGTTGAGTCTTTTCCACGCTTGAGGACGGGCACCATAATATCTTCTTTCCAGATTGCCGGCACATGACCTCTATTCCAGCTAGCATTTATTATCCTTAGAAGCTGGCTCTTGGCTTTCTGTCCCAGATTTAGGAGCACTTCGTTGGAGATTCCATCTTTACCAGGGGAACTTTTGAGCTTCAATCCTTTGAGGGCAACATCTAATTCAGTTGGGGTAAAAATGGTCGTCTGATACTCTTCTGGTGCTAAAGGCATGTGTTTTGCATCTTGGTTTTCCCGTCTTGCAACTTTCTGTTTGTCTATTGGAATGTTTATTCTACTAATGTTTTTGTAAGTCTCTATCAGTAGATTTGCTGCCCTTTTGCCTGTGAGGATGTTCTGATTGTGTGCTAATGATCACTGGTCGGCAGTTGTTTTCGTCGCTCAGAGCTTTCGCAAGTTTCCGTAGTTTATGACCATTTTTGTCTAGATTAAGGTTCTAATGTTTTGTCTATCCAGCTCTGTCTTGCTGATATCATGACCTCACGTCTGAATTTGGCAGAGGCTGCTTTGTAGGCAATGTTGCTCTCTGTGCTGTGTGATGTTTCAGCTAGTTCTCTGGCAGAGTCCAGTTCCTTTCTAGTCTTTGTATTTCCTTGCTCCAGTATGGCTTGTAGTTTCTTCTTGCTCCTCTAGGAATGGATTCTTTAGCAGCTCTCAGGATTCCATTTGTTAACCGCTCTATCACATTATTGACCTTCTTTTCGTGGGTGTTGATAGGCGCAGTATATGCATCAGTGAGCCTGGCAAACTTTGTCTAATCTGCTCTCTTATAGTTCCAGCGGGGAAGAAGTATTTGCAACTCCTGTTTGTGAGCAAGAGCCACTGAAATTTTGACTGGTCTATGGTCACTATCTCCAAGTTGGTTCAGCGCTTTTCTGGTTATTTTGATGGATATGTCTCCAGTTGCAAATGCTAGGTCGGGAGTGGAAGTTGTTTTCCATCTTCTTGAGTAGAATGTTGGGGGGTCCTCTCTAGAGTTTATGAGGAATAGGTTGTTGTCTATTTCCCTTCTTCACCTCGAACATTGGACTCCTTATATCCCCATCTTTCAGAGTGGCTGTTAAAGTCTCCTACTACCAGACACTTTGATGGTGTTATTTCCATTGACTCCAGCTTCAGTAATTTGTCATTTGGACAGTAAATATTAAATATCCTTATACTAGCGGAGTTAATGTATAGGTCTGTACCAATTATCTCTGCCTCTCCGTTTGTGATTACATCTATCAGTTTTGCTGAGATGGAATTGTTAATAAGTATAAGAATTCCACCCTTGTGACCTTCCCTGTCCTGTCTAAATGTTTGGCAGCCCCTGATCATAAATCTGTGCTGAGGATTAAGATGAGTTTCCTGGATGCAGGCAACGTCTATCTCCTCCTCTGCTAATCTGATTGTTAGAGCTTGTTTTTTGTGGTATATGCCCTCCACATTCCAGTGTATTATATTCAGCTGTTTCTTGAAGCATTTCCAGTCAGCGGTAGTTTCTATCATATTAGAGTCTGTTTGATCCGTTCTGATTGATTACCTGTTAAAACGTTGCACTGTGTTCTGCGCCAGTGGCCCAGTGCATCCGATTCCAGCCAGCATTTTATTCAGGTTTGCTTTCCTTAGCCTTTGATTGTCCCCAATCTTCCTGCAAGGCAGCAGATTGTCTTTTCTGTATGGGGATTCTGCCCTTAGATGGTCGCCCTCCCAGGTTTACGAGCACCATCTGCCCAAGCCTGATGTAGTTATTAGTTGGTGATTAGACAATCACCATCACAAATCAAACAACAGACAATAGACTATAAGACCCTTCTAACTATTACGAACTTCCGGGAGTCTCACCGATACTGACAAGTCATGTACGAAACCCCACTCCATCATTCATTTATTAGAGTATGACCGCCCAAGGGCTATGCAACTAACTTGATGACGTAGCTCACACAACAATGGCTGCACTCACAATATCCCAGTTACTATAGTAAAAGCAGCCAACAGCACACGAAAAGCTGATTCATAATTTCCAAAGTGAACACTGCTACTGACTAGACTGAGCAGAGCTTAGCAAGGAGTTGTACAATGCAAGAACTTGGCGTCATACAATTACATCGACGTTTTTGGAACATCACACGATGTGTTGACGTAATTCGCATATATCGCTAGGCAGGGGAAGGTCGTATTCACAAACTTTTGACGTGACAATGAGGAACAATGAGGAACAATGAGGTGAGTACAACCTTTCATCGGCGAACTTTGTTAACTGGGTCGGCTGATTAGCTCAGACGCAGAAAATCGCACCGTAAAGCCGAAGCTAATCAGTTCCCTAATGTAACTTCCGCAGCGGTCGAACGTGACCTCATTCCACCATGTTTGGAAACAGAAGAATCTTTCATAATATGAATAGATATGAACAAGTTATCATTATACGCCTTAGAACAGGACACAATCGACTCCATGGTCACATGTATACAATATTCAAGATCGCACCTCAACTACTTGTACATGAGGACAGGCGCGCCAGACTGCTGAACACATACTTCAAGACTGCACTGAAGACTGAGTAGACTGAGGGAAATCCATTGGTCCATAGATACAACACTACAGACAAAACTATATGGGCCACTGCAAGAATTACAAAAGACAGTAAAATTTATACAGGAAATGACATTGCAGATATAGACAATACTTCAGGCGAACGAAAGTTAAATAGAGTGTCCTGAGTACGTGTGATTTCAGAACAGTGTTTCAACTTGTAAAGTTTGCATGGAGGGTATATACGTATTATTTGGATCAGTGAATAGGAACGTATACGTCAAACTACGCAAGGCTGAAATCGGTTAGCGATTCATAGCTGACTGGAACTATATACGGAAAAGAAGCTGGAAGTATATAGTTCGTGTTAGAGCTAGTGAACCAGAACATATGACGATCGACATCACATTCCCGCTGTGGCCAGGAATAATTAAACTGGCCAAGCCAAAACGGATCGATGAGGGAACCCTGGTTCCAAAAATGCCATGCTGATGTCGGATGGATGTGTTGGGTGGTGTGGATATCGCACCATTCTGTAAACTACGACACAACACTAATGACGCCCACTTAACGTCCTTTAGAGCGGACGATCAAGAGTAATTGTCATGCAAACGCAGAAGGAGAAGAGACAATGAGGAGGGGAGGAGAGAGAAAGATTAAGAATGAAAAAGAGAAGAAGGGACAAAGAGGGAGAGGAGAGAGAAATTAATGATGAGACGAAGAAGAAGAAGGAAGAGGAGGAGGAAAAAGAAGAAGACGACGAAAAGAAGAAGAGGAAAAAAAGAAGAAGGAAAAGTAAAAGAAGAAGAAAGAGGAGGAGGAGAATGAGAAAAAGAGGAAGAAGAGGAAGGTGGTGGAGGAAGAGGAGTGAGACAATATGATCAATCAGTGATTGTTACTTGGTCGAGATTACAAGGATTACTCAAACTATCATCCACAAACTGTAGGAATGTGGAATCAGGCGTGAGACGCCTAGGGAAGAGACGATTGCGGAAACGAATAGGATTTATTCTAGTCAGCGAGCTACTGGAGCCAATAGTATACTTACATTTCACCACTGACAAGATTGAGCATCACTGAGGCTGACCCAAGTGCAACTACATCGATCCTGGTATATAATCAACGACAGTTAAAATGTCGAGGTAATAGTAAAATATGTCGTAGAGGTGTGGCACGGATGGAATAAAAGTCTTTCTGTTTTTTTATGAAGTTCATTTTATTGAGACAATTTCAATATAAAAGAAATACATATAAGTTAATGTGCCCGTGTGTTTGACAAGTAACCACATAAATATTTTAATTATGCTGAGGAGAATTGACAAAAATATATATATATATATTAAAAATGGTACGGTAAAAGCTTTACGTGATTGATAGACGACACAAATTTGAACGCCGTTTCGGCTCAATATGCCTTCAGCAGGAACAAACAAACAACATGCACACAGATATGTAAGTAAATAAAAGTAATCCTACATAGCTAACTAGTAATCAGACATCCAAAACAAAATAATCTAAAGCCCGGGTATCGGGTATCGATTGCTATTTCCCGCGGAAATTAATTCTGCTAACAAAACAAGCTTAATTTTTTTTTTTTTTTTTTTTGGGGGGGGGGGGTTCTCTTATGATTTTGAAACTTTATGAAAGTTACTTATTTATTTATTTTATTTATCATCAGACTCAACTTATGACTGGTGTTGAAGTTCTTTCATTAATTTTTCTCCGTTCTCCACTGTCTTACCATACCTCTTTATGTCATTATAAGTTTACAACCTGAATTTCTTGCATTCCAGTTAATTCATTAACTGTCACCTTTCTATGAAATTCTAATTCTACTTTTTGTCACCTACTTTTTTTTATATACTTGTCTTCTTTAGTTTCCCTAACCTCCACACATCTATTCTCAATAAGCCACTGAACGCCCACCGTTTCTTCCTCTAAATGTCTTTTAGTCCCTATTCTTGTTGGAACTCCTCTTTTCTCTTTAACGATTCCGTCTTCGCTGTTTTTGGCAGGATGTTGACGACTTTTTACGCTTTGCTCACTCCATGGTTGAGTTTATGTGTTGTTATTGTTGTTGTTGATGTAATACCACGAGTTGATGTGGACAGGGTGCCATTTTACTCATCGATGTGACGGGTCGTAATGACTTTCTTGACATTCCCGTTTTACTGGAGAAATTGGAGTTCATCTATCCCAGGCTCTGCTGGGAAAATACTAGTCAAGCGCAGAAGTACTGTAATACTAGGTCTTCTATATCAGTAAAAGCCATTAACAACAGGGAAAACGGCGATCCTATCTTCTGTTAGCCAACCTGTTTTGACGCAGACTGTTACCAGGAGAGACCACGAGGAGGTAGAACTAGTAGGTCTTGGTCAGCTGATGTGCGCCGACGCTGCTATTGTGGTCGCTAGTCGCAGGCGCTTATACTCATCCTAAGTGTCTGTGTCTGTGTCGATGCCTCTACCAGGACCTTTACTCCAGATAGATCTTCTTCTATATTAATCTGACGATTACTTTTCTGCATCGTTCCCCCTTAAATAGCCGTTACATACATGTATTGTGTCGCTAGTTTCAGGAATCCGCAAAATCTGCGCCTTTCGGCCCGATACATCCGCCTTAGGTGTGACTGATTTTTAAGGTTGCCATCTGTATTTCCGTCTCGACACTTTCACTACATCTATCCAGGCTCTTCGTCTGTCAAAACAAGTCATCCTCATCCACTACTTACAGCTGTGGTTAGGATTCTTGACCACCTCCTGACTGATCACCACTTAACTGATCACCACTTCACTATTGTTTACTCTGACCGCACCACTTTATCTTCTTTTCTTAAACTATCTTCTGTCGCACTTCTAAAGCGACCGGAACCTACAGTGTACACTTGTTAGGAGCTGTTTCCAACCTCAGAAACTGCAACTATAACACGTTCCTTTGCAAACGTTCATCTTCTTCTGCATTAGCAATTTTAAGGACGTTAAGTGAGCATATGTGTCTTGTGGTGCAAGTTTACGACAATCCGCGACATTTTCGTCTTTCGGCATGACGCATCCATCACTAGCATTGTATTTTAGAGTGTCGTGTTGTCTTCCTTCCTGATTTCCACTCGTTTGGCCAGATAAACTCTTTCCAGTGACCCATTTAGGAGGTGAAGTCTAGAAATCGCTAATCAATCATTCTATCTATCTATCTATTGACCTTTCGAGCCGTGACCTGCCCAAAGGGCAAAGACCCAGATACCTTTTTTTTTCGTTCGCCAACTTTTACCTCTGGCGAAGTCCCTAGAGACTAGGAACTGAATTTTGTGTGTTAATCCATTTTTCCCTGGCAGCCGTGTGCACAGGAGTCCCTCGCCGCACAGGCAGATAACTCCGACTTCGGAGGTATTTATATTTTTTTCTGTCGATTAGTAATTGACGTTTCAAGCCGCGCCTCGCTGCTGAGACCAGGGGTGGTTCCCGCAGAGAGAAATCATAAAATAAAAATCCCAACTGGTGCAGCCGGGATTTGAGCCCACAACCTCTCTGTCTCGAGGTCGGCGTTTTGCCTCAAGGTCTCAAGACCAACCAGTCCCTTGACCCAGATACTATTTCTCTTTTTCTACATAAACAAAAAAAAAAGCAAACTCAATCCTTGCAAAGACCTTTTATCAAATCTCGCCATTTGTCTCTGTTCTATGCGAGCATCTCGATCTCATTTAGGCTGCCGACTCCTGTTGCCTTTGCCTCTTTGATCAATGTTCTGTGTTTCTCTAGGTTGGCCTCTTTTCCTCCTACCTGTTGTTTCCCACGTGAGGGCTTGCTTTGCTATTCGGTTATTATCTCTTCTCATCACATGTCAGGCATATCTACATCGTCTCTTCATGATTACTGATGAAATTAGTGGTTGATTTGTGATTTCTCTATTTCCTCGTTTGTTTTGAATTCGTTCCACGCTATACCAAGTATTTTCCTTACACATTTATTTTCAAATGCTTTCAACTTTATTTCCATGTCATTTGTTGTTTTCCAGCTCTCACATGCATATGTAAGGGTTGATAGTACATTTGACTTGAATAGTCTGTTTTGCTTTTGTGCTGATGAGTTTTGATTTCAATATCATCTCAAGGCTTTTTAAAGACATTGCTGCTTTAGCTATTCTGATTCTAATTTCTTGAATTGTATCCCCTTTTCGATCAATGTGACTTCCAAGATAGATAAAGTGATCGATCTCTTCCACTGTTTTGTTTTCCATGTATATTCTGTCATCTGTTGGAATTAAGCTTTTCATGACTTTATTATTTTTTTATTGTTATAATTGATCTCAAGCCTAATTTTAGATGGTTTATTTGTGTTTTCCTGCATTGTTAATTATTGGCTCCTTGTAAATGTTCATTCTGCAAGATCTGCCCAACGAGTTTGTTGTTAGGACCATCATCATTGCATACCGGACGAATACACAGGTGCTCCGATATCAACCTCGAGAACCACGAGAAAATCTGAGGACAACCCTGGCCTGTGTGCATGAACTCCGTAGCACGACCTTGGCTTCACGGTGTGGGCAGATTTTTGGTGACAATTTTCCCCGGGAAGCGGTCATATTTATGGTCTGCTCTTTTTCGATGTAAACTAACAAGGAATTTTTAACGTGCGCGAGTGCACACGGAACCTCCTGTTTATAACTGTTATCCGAGAGGGCTAGACATCGGATCTCACTACCCAAGAGATCAAGGGGAGAGTAAGGTCAATTATAAACTACGGAGTATTTTTTTCCCTCTTTTGAAATAGTGCCACTGCTTCTGGTGGGCTTTGAACCTGGGTCTTTCCTATCCGGAGGCCTGCATCGTACCTCTAGACTACCCAGTCCCCGCATTCTCGTGCCCATGAGTGCTCCAGACCAATATATTTCAGTGGTCTATATAAGATCAGCACATGACATCTCCTGCGTTTCCGGCAATGTATATATCCTACGCCCTCTTTTCTATCATATGTCTTCACTGACAAAATACCTATTTCGACGAAATGGAAAAACATTAAGAGGGCAACTTCAGTTCAGTACTTATATGGCATCACCCTTGATGCTGGCGCTATAGTATCACATTTTACGCTTTCTTTAACCGCCTGGCCCACACAATATCCTATTTACTGCAACATTTTTTTTTTAGATTTTTCTGAAGATCTCAGATTTTTATGAGGTCTTATAGCTCGTATGGAATCCCCCTATCTTTCTCTGTCTGATGTGCATACATTTATCACACTCTTACATTGAGTCTTCTATATTATATTTGTTCTTATGCCCACCTAATTCACATTTTGAGACACTTTCATCCGTATTTACTTGTCACGATCGTCTCTCTCACTTCATTTCTTTTTCATGAGTTCATTTCATTCACAGCATTCGTAGCTGCCAGACTGGATATTACTTTGCTGTAAGTACTATTTTGTATCTTTTTTTCGTATCTTTATTTGGATTTATTTTACCGTATTTCTTTTTTTTATTATTATTTTTTATTTTGTTGAAAGTATTTGGCAGCAGAGTAGCATCTTGCTATGTTTTCTTATATTATTAAACCTATAAAAATCCCTTGACTCTCTCCCCTTTTTTCCCCCATCCCACTCTTAAACGTCAACTTTTCAATAAACACATGTCTTTTCAAAGTATACTTCGACGGTTACCATTATTTTCTAGTGTAGAATAATAATAAAGGTTTGGCAGGATATCAACAGTAGTATTTATAAATTACTGTAGCTATAGAAAGCTGAGAGACGTGGTCAGTTACTGAAGTTACTCAAGCATGATTGAACGAATCGTACGATTACACTTACAGCATGACCACGCAATTTAAAATTTCTATCTTACAACCAACAAAGCAGGGTAAATATTTTTTTTTAATATGTTGTGTAAATCGGCATTGAAAATTATTATTTTTTACATTAATATTTCTTCATTATTTCACCTGAACTAAAATGTTAAAAGTGGTCGATCTTTCCTTACGTCATTAGAATACCTTCGTGAACCTGAGAAAATTGTTTCGTGCGATAGTTAGAACTACTATACACACGTTTTGATGACGTACTGTGGTCGTCCGGACCTGATCGTTAAAGGTGGCTCCATATCAAAACACAAGAAGGCACTCATCCGACTCATCGCTTATAGAAACTGATCATCTTGTTTAGGCTTGCATTTTCGCTTGAAATCATCTTGTCTGTTTTAGTTTATATGCCAGTAAGCAATGATCGTTTTATAACGTCTTAAAGAAAGGGTAAGTCGTATTAGTGAAATTAGAATATCATTATAATTATAATAATGAATGAGATTATTATTATTATAAGAGAGAGTGAGAGTATTAAATTAGAGTTAGACTAGACTTTTAGATTAGATTAGACTAAACTTAGACTATTACTATTAGTATTAAATTAATTTAATTAAATACTCTTATTACATTTTATATTTTATTCTATCTATTCAGTATCACTAAAACTTAAAAATACTAATTGGACTAATTCTAATAAAATATAACAAATAAATAATCAATTAGTTGATATAGTAATAGTTCACTAGTTTCATTTCTGTTACTGTGATTACTTTAACTTTACAATAACAATTACTGTTAAGTTAGTTATGGCATGATCACAGTATATTACACAAAGTGTGTACACTCAGTGAGTACAGTACACAAATGTAGTTTTATACTACCGTGTAAACTGTATAATCGTTTACGAATTACTACTTCGTTATTATAAAAAAAATAAATCACCGTCCCCATCGTCAAGTAAAACAGTCACTACTTAACTCACTACTAAAAGTGTGCACTCTTACTCAACGCATACTCTTAATTTCTTACACTAAAAAATGTCCAACGCTTTATCTTTGGTAATAAACTTAGTTGTAGTTTAGGGACATAAATTAAAATAATCTCCCCTTAGTTGGCTTCAAAACAAAACTGTACAGTAGTGGTTCTCAAGTACTAAATATTAAACAAAATTACCTCTAACTTATATGTAAAAATGTATGTTCATCAATCATAAAAAAATTTTTTGGTTTAGCTCCGGTTAGGGTTATGTTCCTCGAAAGTAAAAAAGTCCTCTAAACCTGACCTAAAATTAAATAAATCGTGTTGTTTCTCTTTTCTATACAATTAGTGTCTTCAAATGACAGAAACCAGCCAAAATAAAATAAAGTGCAATAATGTAACATGCCACTCAAAGGGATGTTATTTCAAACTGAAATGATGTATGTTCCTAAACTAGGACCTTATCTTTCATGCCATGCCAAATAAATGTGACTTGGAAATCACAAGGTAGATAGATAATGGTCATATAAAAATTAAACTCGGTAAATCTTTTGAAGATGGTAAAGTCCCAGTTTAGGGACATAAATTAAAGTGATTAATTGGCATCACAGCAAAACTATAGTGGTTCTCAAATACTACAGATTATCTCTAACTCTAAGTTCACCACTAACACAATTTATTTTATATTTGGGTAAAAAAGGTAAAGTAAAGTACCCCCATCATGCCAAGTGGCGTATAGAGAATATGGTGTTAGTGACTGTAAATTTTACAGACCTTCGGCACATGATTTTTGGGATAATGTGGTCTGTAATACGCCCATGCCGCTTTACATTTCCAGAAAAAAAATCTGGTACCATTAAAGGCTGGGTGAATCGGAAGCCGTCGGTTAGGATCGAACCCTACCTCTTGTCCTTTGTAGTCCAGTTCACTAACCACTGAGCTATTTTTAGGTTAGGTCCAGGTTATATCATCATCATCATCGAGTGCCGCCTCCACATCGAAGGTTGGTTACCATAGAGCGGCCATTTCGTTCTTTCTTTTGCTTTGATGGTGCAGGTTGTCATAGGCTGACTTGTCCATCTTTTAATGTTACTCGTCCATGTTATTAGTCTTGGTCTGCTTCTTTTACCTTGTATTTTCTCTTCCAAGATTATTTTTAGTAGGCTGCTGTATCTTTTAACATGGCCCAAAAATCTAATTTGTCTAGTTTGAATTTTGTTTAATAGTTCTCTTTTACATGTTTTAAGACTTCATCGTTTGTTTTCTTTTCTTTCCATCCTATTCTCCCTATTCTTCTATAAATCCATATTTCAAAGGCTTCAATTCTCTGTTCTGTTTTCTTGTCTAATGCCCATGACTCTGCACCATACAGGAATTCGAGTTTTAAAGAATCATAGGACTTTACCCTCACATTTCTCTATTTTCTACACATAGAGGTCTTCTAATGACAGATTAGAGAACCACCAAATAAAGTACAATGTAACTCAAGGGGACATTATTCTTCAGAACTAAAATAATTTATGTCCCTAAACTAGGACTTTACCATCTCTCCTTTTTTATTGAATTATTAATAATTAAGTTTGTTAATATTTTATTCTGTGAACATTGCATTGAATTTAAATTAAATATTAAAAATTTGTTTAAACTTCAAGTAAGTTATATATTATTATAATTATATAACCTATTATCAGCATGTTTTGTGAGATTGTGACAATCACAATAATGTTGAAATCTTTTATAATATATTCATTAATAATATAAGTATAATATAATCATATTGGATAATGTTGATCAATATACCTATGATTCAGATTGTTATGGTTTTGTTCATGGTTAACTAACTTTAAAAAGGTTAGATTATTAAGGTTATCTGAAACTTCACTGGGTATTTTGTATTGTAGGGCAAAGTTCTGCAGGACTAAAGGTTGTTTAAGATACATTGTGTTGTAATTGAATAAATTATTAATAATATAATTGGACAGTACAAAGTTCTAAGATAAGCTTCCCTAGCAACAGAACGAACTGAGCAAGATTAGGAAATGAGCCATGGAACAGGAAATTTCTTAGATTACGTGTCCATGGTGTGTGTGGGAACAAAGTCTATCTATCATACCATGCCATATCATTTATTTTTAAATCATTTATTGTTACAAGTAACCTTTGATTCATGAATATTGTATGTTGACTGTTTGTTGGGTGTGATTAGATGTGAGGTATTTTCACTAGTGTGTTGAAACATTTGTGTACAAAGTACAAGGAAACAATAAATTTGAAATTTAATTTGGGGAAAATCTGTGTCATCGTATGTTTTAACATTGATAAAGTTTATTTATAGTAAATTTAGTCATCACTGACTCAAACAACTGCCCTGAAGGCCATTACATTTTCTGGCCGTATATAAATCCTGGACACATGATATCAAATAAGAAAGGTCTACTAATATTACTTGTACTCCAGCAACATACTGGCGAAATATACCAAAATTTAAAGTTGTTATTTTGGTGAAGTCATCTTTTCTAGATTTTTATAAGAGTTAGATTCTGAGGTAATATATATCTTTTAGTCTTTAATTCCGGAATTATTTTGCTGTTTTTAATGGAATTATTTGTCTTAGGAATTATCAACCTATAATATCACCACATTACAATTTTGGTATAATGTTTTTTTTCTGATTAGACCATATCATATTATATATAAAATTAAAGATGGAATATTACACTATTTGGAAATAATATTTGTAGGATATTATAACATTTTATTGAACTTAATTCAGAGCAAAGAATGAGAAAAATAAAAAACAAAGATTTAACTCAGTTTTAATTTCAGCTTAAATTCAGTTATTTTCAATGCCAAAAAAATATATAAAAATATGATTTTGTAAAATGTTTATCTTTTTATATATTTGATTGTTGAATATTCCATTCAAAATATTCACCTGGAAAGTAGAATTCACATTAGTTGCAAGGGTAAATAAAATAATTTAGAACATCTCATTTGTTATCCTTCATTGTATTTTAAAAAAACAACTATCTTTACATTTTCCAATTACTGGGATCTGCCCAGGAGGGGGACTTTGTACCTTAGACATGCACAGTTTTTTTTTTATTCTTCATAAGATATATTTATATATTTACACATTATTCTTTAGTAATGAAATAGTTGATAGTGTTTTTATGAACTTGGATAGATGTGTTGCACCTAAATTCTGTTATAGTTGAAGTAATAGCACAAAAGCAGTAAAACACACTCGCTTTACTTCAACAAATCTGATCCATGAGGGATAATTTAAATTAGTTGGAAGTTTTAGGAAAGTATTTAATCCCCCAAAATTTTAATAGGTTGGTCTAAATACAGAAATATACATTATCAGAGAAAGGATGTTTTTCATTTGAATGGCTCATGATTTCTCCTATATTTTAATCTATCTTTCAGCAACGGCCACAGCATTGGTCCAGATATATAGAGACATAATTGTATTATGCATATTCATTTCAAATTTAGAAATTCTCTAAAATAATATATGAACTTGAGTATAGCTGCATAATTGCGTATGTTTTATTATTTTTTATTAAGATTTAATGTTTTATTATTTTGTTACATGTTTTAATAAATTTGTGGGATTAATGAAAACGTGCGAATATTAGCTAAAAATGGAGTCACTATGTAAGGATAGTTCATTATCATAAATGACAGGGTTTCCATGTTTGGGAGCATTGTTAAGTGTAGAAGTGTTCATGTAGAGAGTATTTGTATTAAAAATCATATGAGTATGAGCTAATGATCTGATAATGTTTAAATGATGAAGGGATTATTGGTGTAATAAGAAGGTGATGTTAATTATGAAGGTAATTTGAAACAAAGAAAATAGCCCCATTACCACTATGTATATATGTGTTTTTTAAGCAGAAAATGTATTTAACAAGAATTATTTTACAAATAGTAAGAAACTATTATTTAAAAATTAGGGCAATCAAGTTCTTTGACAATTAACTGATTACAGCAGTAGTTCTCACAACTTTGAGCAGCTGTTTTATTCTGCTCATTTCATTTACAGCTTCTCTCAAGCTTATGAAGTCATTACTTCATAAATGTTATCCTTTATTATAATATAATGAAACTAATGAGTTAAAAAATGGGTTATAATGGTCATTTGCTGTTTCTATCTTAAAAATTTGTCTTCAGGAATGTTCTGCTTACTTATAACTTTACTAGTTATTAATATAGTTTTTTTTCCCCTAAACCCTTTACAGAGAGTGTTCTGATAATAAAAATGGCATTGAATCAAGGTCTATCCATGAATCCAATGGACACACAGACTAGTGAGGATGCATGCACCACAGAAACATCTGCAGTCCCAAATGAACAATTTCAATCTGAAGTAGCTAGACAAAATTCCAGTCATGAACAGCACTTGGGAACTGAAAGTAATGGCTCATGCCAACAGTCAGAGGAAGTACCTTCCCTAAGAAAAAGAAGACCATCTCTGAAATCAGAGGGTGCAAGCACAAATGATAACCATGTCTCATGTCTTAAATCTGAAGTTACAAGTGAGGTAGGGAAATTTGTGTGTGTGCGAGTGTTTTTGGGACTTCTATGTTCTGCTTTGTGTGTATGACTTCCTATATTGTATGTTTATTAAAATTTTTATGATAATATGAATTTCATTAACATGGTGGCTGTGAAAGCATGTTAGACTATAGCTGCATCCTTTTCTGCTCAATGAGAATGTTTGAAGATCATCATAATTTGAGGTGTACGCCCTTATTATATTTCTGATTTATTGGACATAAAAGTCAAGGGTTCCTCCATGCTTTGTATGCAAATGTGGTTTTAGTGACCATATTTTTCTAAGACTAATGGCACATTTTTGGATGATGTGGCCTGTGACATGCTCATCGCTCCTACTTCCCAGAAAAATCATATGTAGTCATTTTTAGACACTGGATGTCAGTCTCAAAATAAGGTTATCACATCTGGTAGTTGAACATAATTAATTTTAATTAGTAACAAGTACACTAACCACTCAGCCAGCAAGTCTCCATCAGTGAACAAAGAGAGAGTCCTCTATTGTGTAGGACCTGATACCTTTTAACAGTGTCATTGAAGCTTAAATAATAATTGGACATGTTTAAAAATATGATCCTAACTATAATGGAAAACAATCAATTTGACATGTCCTTAATTCATGCCCTTCCAGCTGCTTAAGCCAGAAATGGAAATGTATAATTTTTATTATATTTTTTTCTCACAATATGTTCACATTAATTTGGTCCAAACTGTTGCAGTATTTGAGGAAAATGAAATTGTGTTGTTTGCACAAGCAGTATCTTTTTTGCACTAAAGTATTTTAATTTTTGTTTGCTTCTTCTGCTGCATTCACCTGATGACTACTCTGTTCACTCCCTTTAGAGCATCTGGTCTTCAGTATACTCTTTTTAAGCTGTCTAGTTTGGTGTCAGTCTCTTAAAATTGTTTCATATCTTTCCCATTTTTTTCTCTGTTTCCACCTATCTTTTCCAAGTATATTTTGGTTTCCCCTTTGTCTCCTGCCCTGAAAATTAAAAACATGGTGGGGTGGGGCTGTTGTTATACATTCAGTTGGGTCTTACCTCTCACAGTACTATCCTGTGCCATTGTCTTTGATACATGTATTTGTCTGATACTATACAATAGTTCTAAGTTAGAATCTTTGTCCTGCCATTTCCATCATTTTATTCTGCGTAGGCATCCATTAATGAAAGTGTGTATCTTTGTAACTGTCATTTTTGTTCTCCATGTTTCGTTTAAATATAGTCATTTATATATAGGACTGTAGAGGGAAATACAAAGTTCTGGTTCTCACCCTTTTGGCGACTTCACTCATTGTCATTTGATATTGCTGCAGCACTTCTTTGATGTTGTCTATCTCTCTCTGGGTCCGCCTCATGCTCTTCGCCCATCTCCTCTTTTAATATATGCTTTGTATGATAATGAATTATTCTGCATTCTTTCTAGTCGGGAAAACCAGTTTATTTGTTGTTTCTGTATGTAGCTTAGGATTGGATCAATCTCTTTCTTTTATAATATAATTTCTGATTCTGTCTTTTCTGGTCTCTCTTGCTTTTCTCCTATATTTTATCTGATTTAACACTGGCGTTAAAAATGGTTATTTTTGCATTTAACCTGTATTTAATTTTATCTTTCTGTTGCTAACCATCTTGTTTCACATATTATGTTTATTTTATAATTTTTCATTTTTGTTGCTTCCTGAGCAACTTTTCCTTGCTCATTTAGAGCTAACACTTACCAGGTGCCAATTCTGGAGGTTTTCCTAATAGACGGAAAGTGAGTTAACAACACAGATTCTTTCTGCCTTTCTCCTTGCTGCATCTATATCTCCTAAACAGAGGGCCATAATGGTAGAATTACTTATTTCCATTACTTGTCCATGTTTGTGAAGTTTTTATATAATTTATTTTTACAGTATGGGGCAACCCAACCCTCCTGCCCTGTACCTTACCCGTAACCTCTTATCACATGCCTGGTTGGGTACAGTGCCATAATTCTTTACTACCATTTTGTGCCTTGGCTGGTGAACATTTTAGTCTCCACCTTTTATATTCCATTTTAGTACCCAAGAGAAATTTATAATGCCTGAATATCCCATTCTCTCTCTCCTCCCCCCTTTCCCCATCCCATATAATGTTAAGTTCACCAATTGCATTGATTTTAGGCATAGTATAAAATGAAAATTATAATTATAATTATATTAAATGTTGCTTATTCACAAATTACAGGATACCAAGTCAGCCGAGGATCTATCTGAAGTAGATGCATCTCTCTTGAATGTACCAGGAAAGTGCGCAGAACAGGCAGAAGAATTTGTCAGAAAGGTACTAATCAACTGTTTCTGTTGTTGCCAGATTGTGTCTTTGAATTTGCGATCCTATCAAAATAAATATCTTAAACTCTGCATCGATGATAATGTTTACAAATAATACCATGATGGTTCTTTTGCAAATTTTTTGTGTAATCTTTTAAATGTTGTTAACCTGATGGCTCATCACACATTAATGAGCTATGCAGTCACTTTTGCATTAAAGTAAAAATTTTTACTTAAAAAGGCTTTTTCTATATGTATGGTATCATATGCAAGCAGGGGACTGGTTGGTCTCAAGGCAAGACAGCAGCCTCGAGACAGAGGGGTTGTGGGTTCAAATCCCGTCTGCACCGGTTGGGATTTTTATTTATGATTTCTCTCTGCGGCAACCATCCATGATCTCTGCAGCGAGGCCTGGCTTGAAATGTCAATTAATCATCGACGGAAAAAATATGAGTACCTCCGAAGTTGGAGTTATCTGCCTGTGCGGCAAGGGACCCCTGTGCACACAGCTGCCAGGGAAAAAATGGATTAACACGCAAATTCAGTTCCTAGTCTCTAGGAACTTCGTCAGAGGTAAAAGATGGCAAACAAAACAAAAAAAAAGTATATGAGCAGTTACTAAATAGTTAAAATACATGGACTTGTTAGTGAAGTATTTAAATTTTGCTGCTACTTTAGCTAAGGTTAACACCAGACCTGTGAAGTCTCAATCTTTTTTTTTCTTGAGCTAAGGTTTATATCTGCAAAGATATCTTTCTCATACATTTAATTGTTTTAACAACAACTGTAATGGATCAAAGTATTTTATCAGTGGTGGGTGAAGTCAGGGTTAATATAAATGTACTTATGCAGAAATACAGGCATTGAAACAGCAATCAGAACAATAGAGAGCATGGGATAGTAATCAGCCTCACTATTTAGTGTCATCCACTAATCATGTAAAGCTTCTAACATACCATTTTTTTCTATTTTTTAATTTTTCCTCACATTCAGCTTTACTGCAGCTTCGCATTTTTATGCATTCATTTGCATTTCTTTGCCTTAACCCCCTAATCAGCCTCACCCAGGATCCTGCTTTGAGCTACTTAGTTTTCTGTGTTTTTTTCTTATTGCTCATATATTTTTTTTCTATTCCTGTTCAGTTATTCTGTTCCTGTATAGTGTATGTTTATCTCTCACCTCAAAGTTTTTCCCAATGGATTCACGTCCATACACAGATGAGACCACAAAAGAGGCTGTCATAAAAGGAGGTGGAGGAGGCATCTATATAACACTACAGACCTAAAAGGCTTTTGCAAAGGGCTAAACATCTAATTACAGAGTTGACTCAATAGCACTGCTTAAAATATAACCCATGTATCCAGTGAACTACAGAGAGCCAAGACCATCATCCAGAACAGATGCAGAACAAAGTGGCAGCAAAATACTGCAGATAAACAATGTGCAAGATTCCACGCACCTGCTGCACAGGCCAATACAGACTTCTGAGTCACCTTTTTACCAGTTAGGAATAACCCACACTGATGAATGTCACTATGATGAAAGAGGGGTGCAGACCCAGAACATTATCTTCAACTGTGCAACAACTATGCTGAACTTTGATATCAAAGTTGGCCCAACATAACACAGACATAGCAACAATAATCATAGGGACAACATGAATACCTGGAGAGCACTTTAATTTTCGTACTGGTGACAAGGGAAATGACAGAGCATGGCATAAAATTTCTGAAACACTGAGAGATGTAGAGAAATTTTCTCCCTAGTAGCAAATATTTTTGTATTTGATATCATCTTTGGTACTTATTTTGCCCTTGCGGGATGACTGCATTCATTGTCAGCCCTTAAAAGGATGTTGTGTTGTGGTTTGCAGCAAGCTGTGGTGTCTGTAGCCCACACATCTAATTTTACCATGCATTATTGAATGTCAGGTTACCTTCCCTCTTTTGATCTCTAATCACTTGGCTAGATTGATTATTCGGTTACCAGGTCCCCTATGGAGAGATGGAGCAGGATTCT
Organism: Megaustenia siamemsis; assembly: GCA_032433765.1. Classification (NCBI taxonomy): domain Eukaryota; kingdom Metazoa; phylum Mollusca; class Gastropoda; order Stylommatophora; family Ariophantidae; genus Megaustenia; species Megaustenia siamemsis. The sequence goes on from JAVIAB010000125.1 coordinate 36,545,748, forward strand.
GATCACTTTTGTTTTAATGATACTGACATAAGCAGTTAACTTCATCATTCACCATTAAGTATGCATGGCTGTACTGTGTCCTTGTTTTGCATCAAAGCCATGATATCTGCACCTTTTGGCCCAATACACCCATTTTCATCATGGGCAGATCTCTTTTAGATTAACTGTCAAGTGTTTTATAACATCAGTGAATGCACGTAGAGGACCTCCATTTCTTGTCATTATTCATGATGTCTAGACATCAGATCTCATACTTAGAGACTAGGCAGGGTGAAGCCATGAAGAAACCACAGGTTTGAAGTAAATTCAGAACACATTCAGGATTCCTGTCGATAGGCCTATGTCTTACCTCTACACCACCCAGTCCCCAAACAGTTAGTTATAAGTTGCTGATCATTTTCAGCCCAGATAGTGGTGAGTGTCTAGGGCCATCTTTGGTACAAATGTACCAACTCCTACTCTTTGCCCTAATCCTCCTCACGAAAGTAGTATTTAAACTGTTGTCTTTTTTGTACTGGTATAACAATCATGTCTTATGTAGGAGTCTGAGGAAGAAACATTGTATTCATGATGAAGACATTCCTGCTTAAATCCATAAGCTCATGATAAATTTTTTATTATCTTGCGTTACTTAGTTTTGAGAGAGCTTGTATTTTTTGTTATTACTAAGTATGATTATCTAATAGTAATGTTCAAATAAATTGTAAATCTTGAACAGGTCTGGGCTGCTGGTTTGAATGTGGTCCACCACCATTCGTTACCTGACTGGCTGAAAGATAATGAATACTTGCTAAGAGGCCATCGTGTACCAACCAATTCCTTTAGAGCGTGTTTTAAATCTATCTTTAAAATACACACTGAGACAGGGAATATCTGGACTCATCTTTGGGTAAATCCTATAACTTTTTATTCTATTTGTGATTAATACTACTTATATCTGTGATGTAAATTAGCAATGCCCTAAGCTGCTAATGACTGGATTAAATAAATATTGTATCTTGTAATGTACACCCAAAATTGTACTGATTTGGTCTTCAAAAGAGTATTTCCTTCACAATTGTTAAGTCAGAGTAAAAAAAAAATATACAAGAATTCTATGTATATATGCTGCTGCAAAGACTGGATTGGATTATAACTAAAGTGAATGTGTACTTTATATAAGTTACAAAAATAAATATAAAAAAATAACTTGCTGAAACATTCAATGTAGACTTAAGCAAATGATTCTTAATATCTAGCTCAATAGAAGTTATTGATGAATTATGCAGGTCTAGGTGATAGAATATCATAATTGAGATATATTATGAGCAAACATCACAATTGATCTTTTCAGTTTACTTGTAAACTTTTAACGATTAGCTTTTGTAAATTCCTCTTCTTTTAATATATGTATTAAACTTGTGTACTATTTTTACTTTCAGGCATGATAGCATTTCTTGGCATAGCCGCATATTTCCTAACTCGGCCTTCTTTTGAGATACAGTGGCAAGATAAAGCTGTCTTCTCTGCATTTTTTCTAGGAGCTATCCTGTGCTTAGGATTTTCTTGGGTTTTTCACACAGTTTATTGTCACAGTGAACGAGTTGGAAAGTTCTTTCACAAGTAAGCTTTTAATATTAATTTGTTGTTTTCTTTTTTAATTCAATTAATATTGGTAAAATTAAATGGTAATGATGTTGAAGATCACATTTTAAATATGAAATATTACAAGTGAATAATGGTAACAGCTAAAAAAAAAAAGAGAGAGAATATAAATTCATTTTACGTATACATATGGAAGGAATGCTCAGAAAACTACATGAAAATAATATAGCCTTCCTTCCATTTGTATGCGGCTAATGAATTTATTCTCTCTTTTTTAACTTATATCTCACACACACCCAGTGGCTACTAAAGGACAAATTAGCTCCTTCATCATCCACCATTAAAGGGAACATTAACTGGGTGTAGATGTGTTGTATGTTGTGGTTTGCAGCTTGGCTGTGATACTTGTACCTTTCATGCACATCCAACTTCAGCCTGACATTTTTTAGTAGCAGGTTACCTTTCCTCTTTGATCCCCTCTACTTGCTTGGCCAGACTTCATAATGTTTCCATGAGCACTGCTTGGGGGTGAAGCAGGATCTTAAGCAGCTCTGTCTTTTGCTGATACTATAGGTCTCTGGCTGCACTCAGCTCAATTGCTGTATATGTGGCTTGACACCCACCACACCAAAAAAAAAAACTGAACTGGATCTGAATGTGGTAGCAAGAAAAGACTTGGGCAACATTACATTATTTATAGGAAAACAAAGAACATCTATCTAAAGTGTAGAAATGAGCATTTGGATGTGGATTAAATTCAGTGGCCCAAGAATTCATATTGACCACCAACTTGAAGGTAGTAGAATTTAGATACTTATGAAGTCTAGTGGCATTTGACATCACACGAACAACAGAAATAGACTCAAGATGCAACCAAGTTTACCACATTGGCAGACAGATGTTGCCATGCTGTCCAAATATGAAATAATGCTAAAGACTAAACACACACTCTACAACACTATCTTTCCACCAACGTGCTTTCAATGCCGGACCTGGACTCTAGACTCAAGAGCAAGTGTTTAAAAAATTACCACCACTGAAATGAAATGTGTTAGATGCATGACAAGAAACAGCCTGAGAGATACGATCATAAGTGAGGACTTAAAATAAGGGGCTAGGAATAATGCTCACTATAAATGGTTTGGTCACATAAGTAAATGACACAGTAAGTTATAAAAAAAATGTTAGAGATAAAAATACTGGCCACATAAATGATGAATTGATGAAATATTAGAGACACCAGGAAACATAACAGAAGAGCAAGAAACTACTAATTATATTTCCCATCGATCCTGAAAAAGGGAGAAGACCAAAAACTAATACATATAGCATAAATAATCTATATTTACTCTGCTAAACTGATGTAATTTAAATATCTTTAAATGCAAACTTATATATTTACAGGCTAGACTATTGTGGTATTGCTTTACTTACAATTGGGTCCTTTGTGCCATGGCTGTACTACAGTTTCTACTGTCATCTGGAGCCCAAAGTCACATATCTATCACTGATCTTGTTTCTGGGCACTCTGTGCATTGGTGTCTCTATGTGGGACAAGTTTGCACAGCCTCATTACAGATCCTTTAGGGCAGGTATGAATATCTTTAGCCAGTTGTTTATGCATTATATCTTTGGTTGCATTTATTTTTTCCCTTGAAACATTTCCAAGAATCTATTAATCATATCTGTTAATTTATGTGTATAGATTTTTTTTTTCTTTGCTTCAAGCTTTGATTTTGGTATTATTTCTGGTTATTTATCAGCAGTTTGATTGTGGTATTCTTAATTGTGCTACATTGATCACATGAATTGTGATTTGGAACATATTTTTGTTATGTTTGTAGTTATTCTAGATTTTAATAGTGCAAATCATCACTGGTCATTACAAGATGAATAAAGACATGGATAAACTGTGGCTGGTATATATGCCACAAAGCACTTGTGAACTAAAAGACCACACTGCTGAATACACACAAAAGGATAAACTACATTTTTGGTCAGTTCAGGTGAATGCATTGGTACAAAGACTCAATATTGCAAAGTTGTATGGTGATGATACACTTTTGAAACTCTTAACAAGCATTTGTCTGATGAAGATAAACATTAAAATACAAATACTAGAATCATCATGTGCCATACCAGTTGGAGTAGGTGACGATGTCCTTCCACAATCTTCTATCTACCGCACATCGTATCATTTCTGTTGTTGAATGTTTTCCATGCCACGACACCAAGCTATCCAGTATTTACTCTCTTTGTTGCCCACGATCTCTCTTTCCCTGTATTTTCCCAGTTACCAAGTATTCCAACTTTCCTCTTCTCATGATGTACCCGAAAAATGTTGATTGTTTCTTTCTGATGTTTTTTTAGGAGCTCCCTTTCTTTTTGTGTTGGCCTCTTTGAGAATATCCTCATTTGTCTTTTTAGCGGTCCAGGTAACTTTCAACATTCTTCTGAGAGATCCCATCTCTGTAGCCTCTAATCATCTTCTCATTTTGACATGATTACACTAGAAAACTTTCTTTTTTTTTTTAAAGTCTGATTTATGTAGAGAACAATTATCTAATTGTTGAGAGAATCTAAAGATGAAATTATAGTTATATTTGATTAAATACCTCAATTTTATCAGTTCTAAACATATGCTAATTTCTAATTCTTTGTTTGATAAAATATGCCATGGTTGAGTTAGAAACAAACCCAGCCTATGACAACCTGCACCCTCAAAGCAGAGACAGAGCAGAATGGCGCTCCATGGTAGTCAACCTTCGTTGTGGAGATGGCACTCGATGATGATGAATTAGAAAATATTTTCTTTGGTAGAGATATAGAGAAATTCATGTACAGAGAAAGGGATAATAAATTGTAATGTTACAATGAACCCAGTATTTTTAAGATGTTAATTAAACTGAATGTTGTTGTCAATTCTGAATTAAACTTGGACAGTAGGAGTGATTCAGTTATTGTGATCTTTAAATATGTTCATTTGCAGGTGTGTTCGTAGCCTTAGGCCTTAGTGGTGTGATACCCGCTATGCACTATGTGATTACTGAAGGATTCTGGCATGCTGTAAACTTTGCTGCCATGGGTTGGCTAGTCCTTATGGCTGTCTTGTACATATTTGGAGCTGTCATATATGCTGCTCGTATTCCAGAAAGGATTTTCCCTGGAAAGTGTGATATTTTGGTAAGTAGATAGTAATTTTTAGTTTAAACTACTTCACTTATGGTAGTGTGGACTTGAGCACAGTTGCTTCTTGTCCTCATTGCACATGCTTATTTTTAAAAATATTATTTTTTGTTAAGTAATATTAACATTTATGTTTATTTGTAATATTATCCACAAGTAAGACTGCCACAAAACCTACTTGCTTGTTAATATCCTGTGATGATTCTTTTGTGCAACCTGTCTTTTTCAATGGACAAAAGAAAAATAGTTCTTTATTACTATATAGAACCAGTCCTGATACTTGAAAGTGAATATAGGCAATTGAACAGAAAGCAAAAATTTTTGTGCATCACAGATATGTGATTTAACAGAATTATATTTATAAAGAGGTGTGTGTGGCCATGTGGCGATAATCATTGCTTCGTTGGCTGAAAAGCAGGTATACAGTGTTCGAAGCCCATGGTAGACATAAAGGATTTTTTTCTATTAATTGTGGCATGAAAATCCTGAGTCTCACATGTTGTGCCAGCTGCATTGATCAAATGACTTTTATTTTTCTGGTCCCGTTGAGAGACCCTGACATACACCATTAGATGTATATGGTAAATGTGTTGTAGGATAGTTTTTTTTATGTTGATAATACCAGGAGCAACTAAAGGGAAAATAAGCTTGTTCAAGTTTTACAAAAATTAAGGGAAGGGATAGATGAAAACAGAGAGAGAAAATATTCTATCTATCTATTGGCCTTTGGAGCCGTAGCCGGCCTATAGGACGTAGACCAAGATACTCCTTCATCTGAATTTTTGTTCTAGCAGTTTTCAATTCTTTTAAAGATATTTTATCAAATCTTGCCATTTGTCTCTGTTCTGTGCAAGCAGCTCTATCTCATTGAGGGAGCCGATTCCTGCTGCTCTTGCCCCTCTCATCAAAGTTCTTCTCAGCGTCTCTCTGGGTCTTCCTCTTTTTCTCTTACCTGTTGTTTCCCACATGAGGGCTTGCTTTGCTATTCAGTAATTATCTCTTCTCATCACATGTCCAACATATGACCATCGTCTTTTCTTTATTACTGAAGATATTAGTGGTTGATTGGCGATTTCTCTAATTTCCTCGTTTGTTTTGAATTCATTCCACGCTATATCAAGTGTTTTCCTTAGACATTTATTTTCCAATGCATTCAACTTTGTTTCTATACCTCTTGTTGTTTTCCAGCTTTCACATGCATACGTAAGGGTTGATAGTACGTTTGATTTGAATAGTCTAAGTTTTGTGTTTGTGAGAAAATATTAGGCAGTTTAAAAGAATCAACAGCAGAAGTGGTAAACTATTGTAGAAACATTAGACAAGAAAACAACAGAAAATTTAAGCTTTTAAAATGCGGATTTATAGAAGAATAGGAATAATTGGATGGAAAGAAAAGAAAACAAAGCTATGAAGTCTTAAAACAACAAAAAATTAAAAGAGAATTACTAAATCCAACTCATACAAGACAAATGATATTTTTGAGGCATGTTAAAAGACTAGAAAATATAATAGCACTATATAAAAACAGTCAAAGTGCCGTCAGAACAACGGAAGGTCTGTCAGAATGGTTTCAGGTTACAACAGGAGTAAGACAAGGATGTGTCCTCTCACCACTCCTCTTCATCATATATATGGACAAAATAAATCAGGAAACAACCAACAACAAGGACAAATCAAATTATAACATAGAGGTAGAAAACTCCAACATCAATGAGCTACTCTTCGCAGATGACCAATGCCTAATATATGAGGATGAAAACCTGCTACAACAGCATTTAACATCTCTAGATAAAAGCTGCACAAACTACAGTATGAAAATTAACACAGCAAAAACAGAGGCTATAAGAATAAACAAATTAAGACACCCATTAAACATCAAGATCAAAGATAAAGAAATAAAACAAGTAGAGGAATTCAAGTATTTAGGCACAATGTTCACAGAAGATGGAATACTAGACAGAGAAATTGACATGAGAATACAAAAAGCAAATGCTGTCACATACCAGCTTTCACCATTGTTAAGACATCCAAACATTTCTATGCCAGCTAAACAAAAAATGATAAATAGCATCTTCATACCAACTTTGTGCTATGAAAGTCAAACATGGACCCTTTCTAAATCACATTTAAGAAAGATCAATACATGTGAGATGCGATGCTTGAGAAAAGTAACAAACAACACAAGAAGAGATAGAATACCAAATGAAACCATAAGAAAAATGGTAGGAACAAAACCCTGCCAAGAATATATAGAACAACAACAACTTAAATGGTTTGGCCACCTGGTCAGAATGAATCCTCACCAATCACCATCAAGGGCGTTCTTCTCGAGAATGCATGGAAAAAGACCAAGAGGAAGACCCAGAAGAAGATGGATAGATGCAGTGACAGAGACATGTAAAAACAAAGGAAAATCACTAATTCAGACAATTCGAGCAGCACAAGAACGACAAATGATATAAACCACGACACCTTTTAGGTATCAGTGAAAGAGAAAAGAAGTTAAAAGACACAGCAGCCTACTAAAAGTAAACTTGGAAGAGAAAGTACAAGGTAAAAGAGGTGGACCAAAACTAACATGAATGACTAACATCAAAAGATGGACAAGTCAGCCTATGACAGACAACCTGCACCATCAAAGCAAGAGACAGAGTGGAATGGTGCTCCATGGTAGCCTTCTTATGTGGTGATTATGATTGAAAATTTTGGTGAGACTTCAGCATAATGGTCAGTGTTTAGACTGTTGTAAAGATATTCATAGAGTAGTTTAATAAAAAAAAAAGTTGACTTGTTGACCATATATGTTTCTTCCAATAATGTTATTGATTGTTTTTAATTATTATAATCATACCCATTTCATATACAGTTTCAGAGTCACCAAATTTTCCATGTGTGTGTTCTTGCTGCCGCTTTTGTTCACTATCATGGGATATCTGAGATAGCCAACTACCGGCTGACCATAGGAGAATGTGTTGCCAGAGAGCTGGATCAGTAGCAGACCTTGCCCCTTTCTCATTCTCATGCCTTGTTGCTGATCTCATACGTTACTTTATTTAAGAAATCGATACAATATTTATACATGAATGGGCTGTTTGTTGAAAAAAAAAAACTCATGGCACATTTAAAGTCAAAATTAGCATTGTTTTGTAGTGGTTTACAGCTAAAGATTAGTACATTAAATTAAAGTGAAATTACATCAAAAAGAAAACAAGATAAAATAAAGCATTTATAGATTTATTTGGTATATTTCCTTTTGACATATTTTAAGTAATAAGAAATGAAGTGGTGTATATGTGTGTATGTGTATATATATATATATATATGCTTGGTACCCAAATTCTTGTTAGCAATATTTCATTGATAATTCACATTAGTAAAATTGTTTTGATTTTTTAATATGAAAATAATCACAGTCACTATTTTTATAATGAGTAATGTAATATGGGAGTTAGTACTAAGTATAATATATGGCAGTTATCTTATATAATGAAATAGCTTTTAAAAAAAGAACTGGGGAAAAAAAAAATATATATATATATCTATTTCAATCTCATGGGACAGGATAGCTCAATATCTTGTCACTTGTTTTAGTCTTATGTGATAAAGAAAAGTTGTATTTTGTTGGAGGGTACCTGTGAAATTTCAATCTGAGATATAGCGATAATTGTCACGAGGATATGTCAAATAAATACACGCATTACAAAGTGCCTTAGATAAATACATACAAGTTTGTGTCTACACACAGGAAAATGCTCCAGATTTCTTTTTGTTGACACAAATCAGTCCATTTATTGGGAGAGATAAATATTTTATCCGGTTGCACCTGAAAGTCCCGCTTGTTTATATTTTTGAACACGTGCTTTTAATGCACACCTGCATTGTCCCCCCCCCCCCCCCCCCGGTTAATTAGGGAAAGACCCTTTTCATTCAATTTGGTGATTTTTAAAAAATGTATTTATTCATTCATTCAAAAGTCCAGAGGACATGGACCTTTTTTTAATGGTTGTTATACATTGATTTGTAGTCATGCAGTGTTTGTTGCCTCCCTTGGTTGCATTGTCCTGTGACTATGTTTTCTAAATGCAACATTTAACACAATGCCACCCTTTTTTGCAACCACCACATTTCTGCTTGAATCAGTGGCCATCTAACCTACAACATTCCTACCCTCCTGGTAAAAGAAGAAAATAACCTTCATTCCATAATACCTTCTTGGTATTTGCCAGCAATAGAATGTGTTGTACATATTGAGTACCAATTCCTGCTTCCCGCATTTCTACAGCATGCTGTTCTTCCATGGTAATCACAGAACATCACTATTGTTGCTGCTTTAATTCCTTATTTATTTATTTCTGATTTCATATTGAGACAGAATCACAAAACACATCCTTTGTATCTTCTATAACAGCAGTTTTACCCAGCTCCCGAACAACAGTCAGTATGGGAGGGGGTGATTCCAATAAGCATATTCCTTACTTAACCAGTTTCTTGACATTTCAACTGTCATTGATTTGCTCTGACGTCTAAATGTTTTGTTTTTTTTTCCTCAAAGAGGCATTTTGCATCTCTTTCACAATTTGTCATCATCAGAATTGTATTCAGTGTCCCATGTTTTTTTTTAATTTTAAAAACATGTGACTTCTGCCATTTTTCCATTTGTGGGGATCCACATTGTTGTGAAATCTTTTTTTTTTTACCTGCATGCAATAGCATGAGTCTTCATGTGTATGAGATTGGTATTTTGGAGAATCTCAATGTGAATAGATAAAGTCTTTGTGAAGTTACCTATGTATCATAGAAGTAGTCATTAGTTTCAAACAATTTATCAAATAATGCTAAAAACAATCATGTTTAATAAATATTGTCAAGATATTATGGTTCATTTTGATAACATTTCTGTGTTTATGAAGTATTTTTTTTTTTTTATGAATGTGCAGGCATTGTGGATAACAGTGATGAGGAAATATGTACAGAATAAAATATGTGAATCCTCCATGTGTGTATTTGTTTCTGTCATTTCAGCAGAATCTTTATTGGAAGGGATTCTATAATTTTCTTGAAAATTGGTTACATCTATTTAAAAAAAACAGCCTGCCTGATTTCTACAATACCGTCATACTTTTTACTTTTACGACACACTTGAAAAAAAAAATCCTACACTCAGGGGTCACCGGAAGTAAGTAATACAGATATTTTTTGGTGGGGGAGGATGATTGTGTGTTTGCCATCAGTAAACCGTCGAATTTCAACTATTTGTATTTTAAGGCGGTCATTTTTATAATGGAATCGTAATAAAGGATTAACTTTAGGTTCGGACCAGATTAGTTTTCAATTTAGAAAAATTCCATCACATGCTTTTTTCTTTTTACAATTTCACGCAATAATATAATTCAATGTGATGCATGTTATACATCACGGGAATGAAAATGGTTGCAGAAAATGAAAATAGCATTATATTGGTGATGTCTGAAGGAAGAAATATATTATTTTTATAATTAATATAAAAGTATTCAAAGGCAGATCATTTTCAATTCAATATATCATATTTCATGTACCTTAATTTTTCCCTGGCTAGTTGCTATCCATTCTTCTTGAAATTATACACCAACCAATTCAAAGTTCTTCAAGATACTCTTTTCTTTATGCATGTATGTCCACAAATAATAAAATTATGCGCAAGAAATGATGTGGCCAATATTTGTCTGAAAATAAGACACACTTCAAAAACACTTCATTTACTTTGAAAATGCAACCACTATCTACAAAAAACCACAAGATAATCGAAGGAAGTAATTATGAAGCTTCTAGATAATCGAATATAAGTATTGGTGAATATTTATACATACTTGTTACTTTACTTTAATATATTCAACCGTACTCTGACTAGCCAATGTGTCTATTTTTAGTCTGGTATGCCTTCATAAGTGGAGCCGTTGTGTCAGTTAAAAGTCCAGAAAGAGTTAAAAACTGTCACATGGCTTGAACACTGCATAAGCAGTGTTTAAAAAAAAGATGTAATTAAGTGGAAAATATTGGAAGAAGTGAGGTTTTCACAATAAGATTTTGTTTGGTATACAGAGAGGCATGACATCAAAGCTGAATGTCATATTAGAGGTTACAGCATTAGCCGAACAGACAACATACAACAACAGCACTAGCCAAACAGGCAAGATGCAACAGTGTTATTGACAGAAAGGTAACATCAATATAAAGAGATGATGTAATAGTAGCCTAAAAAAATGGTAGTGATTCTTTGCAGTGTGGAGACAACATTTAATGTTATAACTGTTGTTTTCCCAATATTTGTTTGCAAAGCAAACCAGTTTGAATCTTTTGCCTACATTCTGTGATGACTATGCTTGATATTTTTATGGTTTTTTTTTTCATATTTAGTGCAAAAAATGTATAGCACTAATACAGTAATTAACATTTCACAACAATAAAATGTATAAATCATCAATATTATATTTTAATCCACGTGTAATTTAAAAAAAATTCAACAGATTTGTCTTTCTTTGACTTTCTACAGTTAATGAATATATGCTAAACTGTGACTATCTTCAGTTACTTTACGATGTTATCAGTTTTAAAAGTAGGGGTCCCGTTTTTTTTTTGCTGCTATCCAAAATGGATAAACATCAGATCTTAATACCCAGAGATAAGGGGAGGGTCAAGCCACAAAGAAACTCTGGACTCTTTATTTTAATTGTTTTTGACAAATATTCCTTCTGGTGGAATTGAACCGGTCAAAGTCTTTCCCCGCTCCTCAATTATGGGTACTCATTACCAATTAAGTAAATTTGTGATTGTGCCAATTTTTATGCTGATATTTCTTTTTCATTTTAGAGTTCAGTCAAGCTTAAGTCATTACACAAATATTTATTTGGCTTTTTAAAAAAATTCTTAGATAAGATTTAGGTTATATAACAGAATAGTGCACTTATTTTTAAAAGTGATATTAATTCAAATTGAACTTAATACTGGTTCAGTTTTTGTTCTTTCAAGACAATGATTATTGTAAAAAAAAAAAAAAAAAAAAGGAATTTTGATAGTTTCTTCTTTACTGTACACTTTTTTATATTCAATCAATATTATTAAGTTCAAAGAAATCGTTGGTCAGCTCAATTCTGGTGACATCTCCATACAGCTGGCCCGAGGAAGGTACTGTGATGGCCACAGGAACGTTCTAATGTTGGTGTTTGGTCACTAGTTCTTACCCCTTTGTTCTGTGCCTTGTCTCTACATCATAGAGGAAGGTGACCACCTGCAGCATCAGTTGGATTCTTTTGAGGTGCCAGGCACTCTAGCCACATGGCGGGACTCTACTGGATGAGCAACTCATTACATTCTTTTATATGTGACATCACCATAGTGATGACTACTTTGCAATGTTACACAAGGCATGTAGTCCAGTGCGCCCCATTTCAACTAGTTTGTGTCTCATGTTTCTGGTCCTAACCCATTGACCACCTGTCAAGCTTGATTGACCACTCAGTGACATTGCTACCACTGGCATAGTTCTACAGGTTATAGAAGACACAAGACTCCACTACATGGTGGACACATTAGAGGAGCAAGCAGATTTGTATGGATCTACTGTTAACATTTTAATGAACATAACCTCACTTTGTAGTAAAACATTTACTGAGTTGATAATGTTGTATGTCAATGTAGCTGTTCTATCATGAGATAGGCTGTTACAGCTAGCTCCTGCATGATGATAATTTGACATATAATAATTGTGTGCGTCTTTGAAAAGAACTTGTGTTTAAGTTAAACAATTTCTGATATTAGTTGTTTTTAGTACAGCATCATCAACAGGTTAAGAGAATGGCTTGGCAGAAGGTCAACAGCAGAAATGATAAATAACTGTTGAGATCGAAATCATCAATGCCAGCAGGCATGGTACTTGATAACAATGAGAACGGCATCACCAATTGACAAGGAGTGAAGCCATCAAAAGGGTGAGAGCCATAACAGGTACAAGAGGAAGTGAAGAAGAAGGAAAGACTTGTTTTGAAGTTTAGTGCAGTGAATTATATGAAGGAATAATTTTTGTGCTACAGTTAATATTTGACCTCCTACTTGCTATTATATATATATATATATGAAAACCAAAATCTGTGGAAGCAGTCTCAAACCAATAAGTGCTGAAGGCAGATGCAGTGGAACACAAGATACAAATAAAATATAAATCAATAGATAAGTGTAATGTAAACATGTGAATGTATGTACAAATGTAAAATATCTGTCTCTATTTGTTCAAATCATGTGTTTCATTCATTGGCAGCAATGCCAGCCTGTAGAAGCTGTAAGTTTGCTTGAGTTTGGGTAATGTTAATTATAGAATGTTGCTGACTGATGGCTCTGGTGGGAGTAGGTCGTGTATTTCTTTAGATCAAGACATTCAAATAAAACATATTTACAGTTTCAAAAGATGAAAGCAGTTTTTGGCCTGGTGGATGCTTGTCCAATTTAGATAATATGATGTACATGGTTTTTATTTGGAACTCAGATCTTTCCTGTATAGCAGATTGATGTTAATTTTGGGTCTTTAAGCATTCATTTCAGCCTGTGTCCTCCAGTATATCAGGCACTTTTCTTTCAAATTACTTTTAAGGATCTACCTAATGGTTTCTTGACTAGCAGTTTTGTTAGGCTGGGGTTTTAATGATCTTCTTTAGCAAGTTAATTTACTTTCTCATTACTAGTTCCCAAGGTGTTCTGAAGTCCATTGTAAACCTCATTTGTCATAGCAGGTGAGTGGGTTGTGAATGTATCACAATATGAAAGTTGCTAGGTGATTAATGCTCTCCTTCAATCCATATTGTTTTTAGTGATACTAAATGTGTTTAGTAAAATGAAAGAACCTACACCCCCTACAGCTTGGCCTATTGGTCAGTAGTCCTCAATCCTAAATAATTAACCATATATAAAGAACAATTCTATAATAGAATTTTTGTTGTACAGTATGTATAAGTCATGCTGAAACAGAATGTTTGTTGTACAGTATGTAGAAGTGTTGCTGAAACAATGTTTGTTGTACAGTATGTAGAAGTGTTGCTGAAACAGAATGTTTGTTGTACAGTATGTAGAACTGTTGCTGAAACAGAATGTTTGTTGTACAGTATGTAGAAGTGTTGCTGAAACAGAATGTTTGTTGTACAGTATGTAGAACTGTTGCTGAAACAGAGGCAAATGTTATTGCTAATAAAACAATGTATGTTTATATATCCTTTCATCCTCTTCCCTAGGCTCTGGTAAGCCTTTCCATGACTGCCGTTATGAGTCATTTATGTCGTAAATAAAATTGGTAATTTCCTGCCAGGTATTTTTTTTTCTAGTTGGATTGACATAACCAGATTTGCCAAAAGGGTTTGGTTTAGGTTTCTTTTTTTATATATAATATTCTTTCTTGACAAGATTTTTATCTTTGCAACATTTTGTACATTGCTACAGCTAAAGAATCAGTTGCTGACATAAAATCATTTATCAGTTTTTGTGAATGTATATATTTATATCAATTGAACGTGTATTTAGCTTGTTAATTATATATCTAGTCTTTGTTATCTGGTTTCTGTAGGGAATGTAGAGTTATTCAGTATTTAAACCAAGCTATACATCGGTTGTTTATATCCGATTGCTAAAGGCTATTTTGGGAAATGTCCTAATAATTAAGCTTGAGATTATTAAATTGTAGATTTTAATTTGCAAGTGATTGCACCTTCAAGTGTAAGAAGAAATAAACTTATTATCAAATAAGTCATTTGTAGCATTTCTTGTTACTTGTTTTTAAATTGTACAATTGTCTGCCTCTACAGCTGCTGAAAGGGTTGTTGCTTTACCGTTCATATTACTCTGTGAAAAAACACAAATCAGTCTCAATTTACATCTCTCAAAAGCTTTTTATAACAAGAGAATCGTAAAGCCTCAAATGATGATAACATTTAAATATCTACATAGGGGCCGGCTAAGAACAAAGAGTACCAAAGTGAGATGCTCGTCTAGAGCAGGGACGATTAGAACACACAGCAGATCATGTCTGGCGAATGAGAATCGTTGGATATGGGGAGTTGGCATTTCTGTGTGCCATCTTCAGCTCGAGAGAAAAACCTTGACAGTCCCCCACCCCCTAGCTAATGAAACATAACAATGCTATGAAAATCGTAGTCAAGGATTTCTGACTTTTCCTTGCGCTTACGTCAATGTTTGAGCAATCTAACACTTCTTCGTCTCACAACCAGGGTTTGTTAAATGTACCACTGACAAACTTCGTCAACCTTCACCATTTCTCTCTATCTTCAGTCGCTCTTAGGAGTCTACAAAGTCAAAGCCTGTCCAATTTTTGATGTTATCTTCCCATCTCTTTCTCTGCCAACCCCTCCTTCTCGCCCCTTTCCCATTTTCTTACAGAATGATCTTTGCAAGGACAGACGGTCCAGCTATGCTGCCAAAACATTCCAATTTGTTACCTTACACTTCACAGCAGTCAAAAGATCATCATGTACCCAGATCACATGTTGTATCCTTTTGCAGATTGTTTCTCATTTGTGAACATATCAAAGTAATAAATACTCACAATCTGACATTTCATCTCCATAGCTAGTCATTTTTTCTGTACATCCGCTATAAGGTTTCGTGTTTTGTAAGAGTATAAACAAAAATTGGAGTAAGACAGGGCTGCGTGCTCTCTTCACCCGCCCCCTACTTTTCATCACATATATGGACAATATATGCAAATTAGCATGCCCAAGCATAGGAAGCATATCAACAATGATGATAGCAAGCGAAAACATAAAAAAGAACGAAATATACGTGCAAGAAAACAGCAGAAGAGAGGACGAAATACATGAAATACTATTTGCAGACGGCCAAGTTCTGATACATGAAACAACTGAGGACCTGCAAGAACATGTCAACAGGTTAAACAACACTTGTAAACAAATTCAACATGAAGATCAACATAAATAAAACCGAAGAAATGGCAATAGCGAGAAAGGAAGAAAAACTAAACATCATAATAGATAACACAACCCTGAAACAAGTAGACAGTTTTAAATATCTGGGTATCAGGTTAACACAGGACAATAATCAAGTGACAGAAATAGATATAAGGTGTAACAAAGCATGTCAAGTTATAGGCCAAGTATCAACACTATTGGAAAACAAAGCAATAAGTACGGAAGCAAAAAGGGTGATTTACAAATCAATTTTTCTACCAACTCTGTGCTACCAGTGCCAGAATTGGACGCTGGACTCTAGAACAATAAGAAAGATAACGACCACCGAAATTAAATGTGTCAGAAGAATGACAGGAAACAGCTTAAGGGACAGAGTAAGAAACACTGACCTGAGGGAGAAACTCGAAATTGAACCAGCCATCGAATACATAAAGAAACAACAGATAAATTGGTTTGATCACATAACAAGACAAAAAGAACTAACAATGACTCAGAGAGCCATAAACAAACGTTACGAAAACGCCAGAGTAAGAGGAAAACCGAGAAAGAGATGGATACAGGGAATACTAGAGTCACTAGGAGGGATAACAACAGAAGAGCAAAGAATCGCAGATTGTATTTCCCCTCGACGCCAACTGCATAAGAAGAAGAATAGAAGAAGAAAAGAAGGTAGACAAATTAACACAATAAAGGGAACGCGCCAGGGAGTGTAGAAAAATCAACACAATAAGGACATGCACCAGGGAGTGTAGAAAAATCAACACAATAAGGGAACGTGCCAGGGAGTGTAGAAATATCAACACAATAAGAGCATGCACCAGGAAATGTAGAAAATAAAATCGACACAATAAGGGCACGCACCAGGGAGTGTAGAAAAATCAACACAATAAGGACATGCACCAGGGAGCATAGAAACAGTCAACAAAATGAGGGCACGCGCCAAGCTGATTTTAAAGCTAAGAGGTTCTTTGTTGGGTTTCTTGTTTCCCCCAAGTGAACATGATCTCAGTTTATCGGTGTCTAGTTCTATCAGAAACGGATGACATCAACGTAAGTTCTATGTTCAATCTGTGACTGAAAATCAAAAAGATCAGGCAATCGCTTCCACCCCGGCATAAATATTATGGAAAGAAAAGTAGACTTTCTACATTCATTTTCAATCAATCAATCTAGTACCGGGCCTGCTGGCGTAGGTGATCATGTCTCTCCACAATTTTCTATCTCGACAGTTATTTATCACTACTGCTGTTGACTTTCTGCCAAGCCATTTTTTTAAAAGCTGCCTGGTATCTCTTCTCTTTGCTTCCCTCTATCTCATCGTCCCTCAATTTTCCCAGTTGTTACAATATATTCCAGATGTTCCATTCTCATTACATGGCCAAAAACGGATGATTGTTTCTTCCTAATATTGGAAATAAGCTCCCTTTTTGCTTTGGCCTCTTTTAGAACGTTTTCATTACTCTTCTTCTATGGTATTCTCAATACTTTTCTGTGAAACCACATTTTTACAGCCTCCAGTGATTTTCTTGTCTGTTGTCCTATTGTCCACGATTCACATCCCTATGTTAATATTGGCTTTTCATAACATTCAAGAACACTTTTTCTTGTTTCTATTGTCAAAAACAGATTGCATAGTATCTTCCTCATTTTTTGGAATGCTGCTTATGCTTGAGCCATTCTGCATCTCACCTCTATTGTACATCTTCCGTCTGAGGTTAACAAAATTCCCAAATATTTAAATTAATTGACCTTTTTTAATATTGTTCCACATGCTTTTATTGTGCACTGAAGTGTTGTCTTTTTCTTTATTGTTACCATTACTTCTGTCTTTTTACTACTAAGGCTGAGTCCTTTATTTTTGCTTTTTTTCACTATAATGTCCAACATTTCTTGCAACTCATTTTCACTCTTAGCGATTAAGACTGTATCATCAGCATACTTATATTATTTATATTATGACCTCCAATTGTTATTCCAGACATGCCTCTTATGGATCTTAAAATAATCTCATTATAAATATTAAACAAGTCTGGTGACAACACATAACCTTGTCTAACACCCTGTTTTATTTGTTGAAACATTCCCAGTTGATTTCAAGTTCTTATGGCCGCTGTTTGTTGCCAGTACATGTTCTTTATTATATTTAGATCTTTGCTGTCTACGTTTATGCCTTCTAAAATTTTGATTATTTCTTGGTGCTTTACTTTGTCAAATGCTTTGTTATAATCTATGAAACATAGGTATAGATCTGTTTTCACCTCTATGGCTCTTTCTACTAAAGATCTTATGATGTATATAGCATTGCTTGTTCCTTTACCTTTAACAAAACCACATCTACATTCATTAAAATAACATTATCAACTTCCTAAAATCAAACAAGGGCAATGCTGAAATGCCCGTTTAATTAGAAAACAGATTTTCTGGTATTCTTCAGCGATAAATGTTTCCTTTTTAACTAAACCAGCAACGATCACGAACTGGGCAGTGAGCGCGAAGCCTTCGCCAGTTCTCCCTAATTCGCCGTTTCTCCATAGTTCGCCAAATAGTGTTACTTTTTGTTGGCTATATTTTCATCCTTGGTCTGTTCAGAGCAGTACATCCTTATAGGACACGTTCAGAAGTCTGCATTCTCTAAAACCATTTTTGCGAAAATGTATTCTTAGATGACAGTCCTCTTTTCTACATCTGAAGATCTTGGTCTCCTCATATTTAATGTTTTATTATTTATCCTGACTCTGCTCCAGACCGTATTTTTTGTTCGTTTCGCACGGTATCGTTTTTTTTTCTGAAGTATTTTTCCTCTTTGAAGCTCTTTGACGGATTGGGTTAATGAATCTTCATCCTGTATCTTCAAATCCATCTGAAATTTAATTTCCATTGATGTCATATGAGCTAGTATCTACGTTAGGACTGGTTTGAAGTACTGAAGGACACTGTCCAGTTATGGAGATTATTATATTTTATATAAAAGAACAGCAATATTAAAACAGGTTAATGAATTCTGAGAACAATGTTAACCTTAGAAGGTAGATGTTCAACAGAGGTGAGATGCTGAATGGCTCAGACAAAAGCAGCTTTGCAAAAAAAAAAAAAATGAGGAAGATACTGCGCAATAAATTTTTGGCTATAGAAACAAGAAAAAGAGTTTTAAATGTTGTGAGGCCAGTCTTAACATATGGATGTGAATCGTGGACAATTAGACAACAAGCAAGAAAATCACTGGAGAGTGTAAAAATTTGGTTTTATAGAAAAATGTTGAGAATACCATGGACAGCTAAGAAGAGTAATGAAAACGTTCTGAAAGAGGCCATAGCAAAAAGAGAGCAAATTTCCAATATTAGGAAGAAACAATCATAAGTTTTTGGCCATGCAGTGAGAAGGGAACAGCTGGAACACATTGTGACAACTGGTAAAGTTGAGAGACAAAGAGATAGAGGGAAGC
Organism: Megaustenia siamemsis; assembly: GCA_032433765.1. Lineage (NCBI taxonomy): Eukaryota > Metazoa > Mollusca > Gastropoda > Stylommatophora > Ariophantidae > Megaustenia > Megaustenia siamemsis. The sequence continues at coordinate 36,564,921 of JAVIAB010000125.1, forward strand.
AAAGAGAAAAAATACCAGACAGCTTAAGAGAATAGCTTGGCAGAAGGTCAACAACAGAAATTGTAAATAGTTGTCGAGATCGAAAATTGGGGAGAGACATGATCACCTACGCCAGCAGGCTTGGTACTTGAATATGACGATGCTGATGATGATGATGATGATGATAATGATGATGATGATGATGGTGGTGATAAAAGAACAAGATCTTGTTTAGATACAATAGCAGTTTAATGTTTATATAACATTTAATTAATATAACATTAAACATTTAATTAATATAACATTAAACATTTAATTAATATAACATTAAGCATTTTATATTTTGTATTGATGAAGGGGGATCGAGTTAGACGAACTTCGGTCAGGGAAACATTCTTCTTAACTGATCAAGCCCTTTTTTACCTTCCCTCCCTGGTAAATCATATCTACGTCTAAACATACTGGCCGATAAGGATACGGTCGCCATAATTCCCGTAGTTATTGGATCTGTTGACATAGAACACCTAAATTTTTCAGTCCATCAAGAACGGACAATATAGGCTTCTTCAGCAGAACGCGAACATCAAGGAAACCATCTCAGTCCAAACATCGCCTCCTGGATCTAACAGCTAAAACTCCGTGTCGACCCCTCGGAATTAAGGTCATCTTTACTATCCTTTAAATATTACATCAATGATGTATTTAATAATAACATTGGTTTAGTTTAATTTAGATGAATTTAGTTTAGTTTAGTTTAGATGAGTTTAGTTTAGTTTAGATTAGTTTAGTATAGATGAGTTTAGTTTAGTTTAGATGAGTTTAGTTTAGTTTAGATGAGTTTAGTTTAGTTGACAGATCATCTTCATTGCACATTGAATAACTCCACAGAGCTCAGATCCACTCTTTCGCACGTTCTCCGGTGAAGTGCGACCGCTACGCACCGGCGAAAGCACTGAAAATGTCTTCTGTACAAACAGTGGTTAAAGGGGAAAAAAAAGGCGGAAAAGTAATGGTGAAAGACAACACGGCTGATCGACGTTTCGGCTCAAAAATAAAGGAAGACAATGATATTAAAAATGAATGTGTCACTTTCCTCGTGACCCGGCCACAAACAAGCACTGCATAGAAGTTCCATTTAATTAATTTTACATTTTCTTTTTTTTTTTTTTTTTATAAAGTTATTTTATAAGTATGTTGCTATGTTGTGTTAAATTTATTTGCTTACATATCTGTTTGTGTGTGTGTGTATCTGCGTGTGTGTTGTCCAATATTCCCGCTGAAGACCTCTTCAGCCGAAAAATCGTTCAGTCGTGTTGTCCTTGACCTGCATACAATTGTAAACATAAATGTTGCCCATTATTTTACCTTTCATTTTTATCATCAACTTTACGGCGTCTTCGCATCTCTATACATTTATATGCATTATTATGCCTTTACCACTTGTGCACAGATGTACGAACTCCTGACACTGCAAACACCCCGAGCTCCTTAGCCCCCTCTTACGACATGCATGGCAAGTCACTCTATTCCTTCTCCCCTCTCCGCGGTCAGGTATCTTCACGGGTAACATTGGCTCTGTTGGTTCAGTACCTCAAAGCATTGGCTTCTTCAGTTAGAAACATGTTCTATTCTATTCTATTCTATTCTATTCTATTCTATTCTATTCTATTCTATTCTATTCTATATACCCGTTTTTCCGTCCGTCCCAGCATTTCTCGAAACGTATGCAGACTGATTGCTCCAGTAAGGTCTTCATTGTAGAAACATCTGCTTTTACAACTTTGCTCTCCAGAGAGACTAGACCCCTTCTCTCTACCTTTAGACTCCTCAGACTCTCACACACACACACACACACACACACACACACACACACACACACACACACACACACACACACACACACACACACACACACACACACACACACACACACACACACACACACACACACACACGTATATATATATATATATATATATATATATATATATATATATGTATTGTCAGTGTCCCTCCAATTCCCCTTCTCATTCTCTCAATGTATACATCAGTGTCCCTTCCATTCCCTTCCTCTTCTTTTAAGGAATGAATAACAAACTTGGGATGTCATTTTTGTCCATAGTCAGGCTACGTTCAGTACCAGAGCTGCTAGAAAGCTTATCGGCTTAAAGTGCTTACTTCACAGCAGGGGTTGGTGAATCGATCCACATTTGGAATGATCAAGGTGTTTCATCTAAATCCTTGATTTCAAGCTTAGTTAAACCCGATTACTCTCTCAATAATTATCGGATAAGGGCGGTATCTGTACCTATCCGGTTCAGTTTGAGAGCGTAACAGATAATTACTGTAGCATTTACAAATTGATAGGAGTTTCCCGTAAGCTTCTTCAGAGATAGAGTTTTTCAAATAAGTAAAATCGCTACCATCTTTACAATAATTTACCAGCTTTATTCTTAAATTAATCAAGGGATGGGTACTACGAAGTTCGTGCTTTACGCAGAAGTTCTTCCTGTGTTATCGCGAATGTAATCAGAATGATAATGACCAATGTCCGAGCTCAGTGATGATTATGGTGATGATACAACAACAACGACAAAAAAAGAGTGACAATAAAGTTCACAACAATTAGTTGAATCCAGTAACCACAATTTTATTGATGGCTAAATAAGAAATCACATGTCTGAGATTAAATAAATAATTGTGTCCGTTACTGGTGTATCTAATTCTCTGCTCATAATTCACAAGACAGTGACAGTTTTACTGACATAATTATGTCATGCCGTTTCAGGAAAACTTTAAAAAGTAACAGAAAACATTACATGTAAAACAAAACAGTAAACATCTTCAGTATATATGACATTTAACATGTTTACAGGTGGTTGAAATTAATTTGATATTGATCCTCGTTAGTACATTTCATGGCCGAATCTACTAGTACTGCAGTGACAGATCCGGCAACAAACAAAAGAGGCAATTTTGTGTCGTTTGGAATCGCTTCTTTTTGTTTAGTATCTTTATCTTTAATATACCGTCAGTACATTGTTAATGAAACTCAGTGTAAACCACAGTTCCTGTCATTAGACACTTGAGAGTCTGCTAAAGTTAATCAGAACATCAGCGTTTGTCCACTTGCTTCCTTTTATAGTCTTAATATCAACGACGTCATCATACATAGAGGAGTCATAATATTTTATGATTACATTGATTAAAGTGAGTAAAAAGTAATAAATATGTTGATGAATAATCAGCATTTGTTATAAATCATCTTATTAGCCATCATTTTTTTTTTTATATTTGTTATAGCTTCTGCTACAAATGGACATTATTATTGACTTAAGCCATCTTGTCCATGCACTTTCCATATTTCATGTCAAGGGTAGCATCAGGCATACACATCATGTCTGAAACAAGAACAAATTAAATACTCGATTACGCTATACCAATTACACATGTATATATATATATACGCATACATACGCACAAACTCACAGACGCTCACATACGTATATTTATAGTTTTCGCGTGTGTGTCTTTTGTAGGACAATGAACATTAATTGAGATGACAAAGTAATCAACGTTAACGTCTTAGAACGAGCCACACTTCCATTCATCATGACAACACTTAGGAATCGGATATGAAGGTGGTTGGATCTGGTGAGAAGAATGGACAACAATCATGTAATAGACACTTGTGTATTGTGAAACTGCTAACAAGCCATATGATTGCCTGTTACCAACCGTCTGTCAAGACACAAAGGCCATGTACACACATATATGCGTATACAGTGTAGCTTCAAGCATCGAAACACGATACGAAGCAGCATTCCTCTGCTTCCCAGAGTACTACTCTGTACCCGTATCTGCCAGCGGCTGGGTTAACCGCGGGGGTAGTTTTTTTTTCAACCACGAGTACAACTCACACTGCTTCCAGCAGGAATCGAACACGCGTTGTCCAAACGTCGCTACCCAAGTCGAGTGGTTTTCCCAACTAGGTTACCGTTGCCCCCAAAACATAAATGTGTATCACAATTAAACAATTCAGAGGACAATTAAAGACTCTGTTAACGGTGAAATCAACAAGCTTCTTTTCACAGACTACCAAGCACTGATACACACGAAAATAAAAGACGTGCAAGAACATATAGACAGAATTATCAGAGTCAGAAAACATAATATGAAAATTTACATAAACAAGATAGAAGTAACAACGATATCAAAAGAAACATGTCACCAACGTAACGATAGGTGAGCAATATCCTAAAATAAGTGAAATAATTATAATACTTAGGCAGCACCGTGACATATAACAACATGTAAGCAACAGAAATAGACTCAGGATGTACCAAAGCTTGTCATGTTATGGACAGATTTCACCACTACTGCCCAACAAAGAAGTAACGTTAAAAACGAAGTGAAATATTTATAAGACTATCTTTATCTCAACTTTGTGCTACCAGTGCCAGACATGGACCTTAGACTCAAGAACTTTTAGAAAAATAATCACCACAGATATGAAGTGTGTCAGACGCATGACAGGAATCAGCCTGAGACAAAAGATGAGAAATAAAGGTTGATAAAAAAGACCAGGAACGTAACCAGCTAAAGAATACAAACAGCGACAACAGATCAAGTGGTTAGCTATGTTATAAGACATTAAGAACAAAACATAATACAACGAGTTACCAACAAATGATACAAGAACATTAGACCAAGATGTCGACCAAGAAAAAGATGAATAAACGAAAAATAGAAACAGTTGGAGGTATAACAGCAGAAGAGACCAATACAAGAGAAAGAAACCGCGAATCATATGCCCCATCGACACCGAAAGGCACATAAAGAAAGAAAGAAAGAAAGAAAGAAAGAAAGAAAGAAAGAAAGAAAGAAAGAAGAAAGAAAGAAAGAAAGAAAGAAAGGAAGAAAGAAAGAAAGATAATACTAAGACCAACATTCTACATGGCTCAGTATCAAGCAAAGGAAGGAAATGTAGACAAAGTGATGGGAAGACAACATCAGTTAATGGGAAGACAACATCAGTTAATGGACAGGCTTAACCTTCGTCGCATGTCAGTACCTCAACCGTGAAGGTTGGAAGAAGATTGTGAAGTCGTTGTCAAAAATGCTTCAGTGATCGCCAATGTTAGGAAACTAATGAATGAATAAACCCAGTCCTATTGTCTGTATCATCATCAAGTACAGGGCCTGCTGGCGTAGGTGATCATGTATCTCCACAACTTTCGATCTCGACAGTTATTTATCATTTCTGTTGTTGACCTTCTGCCAAGCCATTCTCTTAAGCTGTCTGTTATTTTTTCTCTTTGCTTCCACTTTTTCTCTTCATCCCTCAATGTTCCCAGTTGTTACAATATATTCCAGTTGTTCTCTTCTCATTACATGGCCAAAAAATTATGATTGTTTCTTCTTAATATTGGAAATCAGCTGTCTTTTTTTGCTTTGACCTCTTTCAGAACATTTTCATTACTCTTTTTAGCTGTCCAATGTATTCTCAACATTCTTAAGTAAAACCACATTTCTACAGACTCCAGTAATTTTCTTGATATTTGTCCTATTGTTCATGATTCACATTCACATGTTAAGACTGGCTCCACATGACATTTAAGAACATAACATCGTCTGTATATGAAATCAAATTTGAACATCAATCTGTCACTCGTCACTACTTGATCACCGTTGGTTGTCACTTACCGCCTTGACATTTGCAAGCGTCCATTGCCATGTCCATGCGATCGCACATTTCACCCTTCATGGCCTTCATGTGACATTTCATCTCGCCTCCCATCATCATGCAGCAGCCATCAGTACAGTCAGTATCCATCTTACAGTCGTCCCCAATTTTTTGGGCAAAAGCGGTCAGCTGTAAATAATGTTTACGCACATTTAAATTATTTGACGTGAAATATGTAGTGTGTTCACATCTTAATCAAATTAACCCAGATATACTCTAAGAAAAGGAAAGACGAAATGAACCTTGTCACGTCGTCCCGTAGTGTAAAGGGAATATAGTGTTATACTTGTAGTCCTCGGTAAACCAGTCCACTACAAACTATTGCTCTATCATGGCTTAATAAACAATAAATGTATTGCAGTTACATTATCTGAAAAGCTTGGGAATTTTCGTGGCATCTTGAAATTTCAAGTGTAAATAATTGTTGGCAATTCTGTATCGTCTTTTCAACGATGTGTGTAAGTCGAATATCATGACGATTTACAACGTGGCAGATACACGTGTACTATTCGATCGAATGTATGGAAAAATTTGGTGTAGTTGGCAATAACCAAATAATAATAGGAGAAATACCTATACTAGGCGTACAATCTTACATCTATCTGGGCAGTAATATAGACAAAGAAAGAGGAACAGAGAGATATACCAAAATCGTCATCATCAAGTACCATGCCTCCCGGTAAAGGTGATCATGTCTCTCCAAAACTTTTAATCTCGATAGTTATTTATAATTTCTGTTGTTGACCTTCTACCAAGCCATTCTATTAAGTTATCTGGTATCTTTTCTTTTTGCTTCCCTCTATCTCTTCGTTCCTCAATTTTCCCAGTTGTTACTATATATTCCAGTTGTTCCCTTCTCATTACATGGCCAAAAAATGATGATTGTTTCTTCCTAATATGCGATTCATGATTGTACAAAGAAATTACGACGGTGGTTTTCTGTTGCCTTCCGTCGGTTTGTTTACGGTTGGCTCCGCTAGCCTTTGACTAAAATGTCTCACTCACAAGACAGGGGGGTTGTTTTACTTCTGGGTACCCTCCCTTAGCCTTTTACTCTCCCGAGCATACCTGCAAGGCAGCAGGACAGTCGTAGGTTGTACTATTTACTGCATACAGTATCAGATAAAATTACCCGACCTGATACCAAACTAAGGATACAAAAAAAAAGATGAGCATTCATTGCACTGGGAAACACATGGAAATCCAAAAAATTAGATTAAATACATAAGTTAAAATATCCACCGCCAATATTAAGTCAATATTATTATATGGCTGTGAAACATGGAGAACAACAAAAATGACATTGAAGATACATACCTTCATTAACAGATGCTTAATATAAAGATGGAAATGGCAGGTGAAAATCACTAACATAGAATTATGGAAATGTACCAGTCAAAAACCTGTGGATGAAGAGATACAGCGAAAACGATGGCGCTGGATAGGACACACACTGTGGAAGGCAACTGAGAGTATTACACAACAGGCCCTTTTTAGAACCCCAAATGAAAAAGATAAAGAGGTAGACCAAGATATTCTTGGAGATGACATGGAAGCAGAGATAAAGATGATGGGGAAGACAAGGAATGATCTTAAAATAATGGCAAGAAATAGAACGGCTTTGAAAGTGTTTGTTGAAGACCTATGCTCCACAGGGAGCTGAAAAGGTAGATGAAGAAGATACACGTGTAACATTCTATAGAATGTGTGATAAATGTGGTCTAGTATCTATTATCACAAAAATACCAAAACAGCAAACATTGAAATTAATTAGATTTTCTAATGGTTCTTTGATTTCACATTTTTAATTTCCTGTCTTTATAATCTCTTATCTGGATAATTTGTGAATAGCCTGATCTTTATTTGTTTACTGCTACTACAAATAGAGCGATCCTTCTGCTATATTGGCCACTCAACGGTATGGCTTTCAGTGAATCTTCAGTTTCTTCTAATAAAAATTGCCAATGCTTCATTAGAACATCAATCATTGAGCAGGCTTAATGGTTATACATTCATTATCGTCATTATCATCATCATCAAGTACCAAGCCTGCTGGCATAGGTGATCATGTCTCTACACAGCTTTCATCATTATCATTAAGTACCGGGCCTACTGGCGTAGGTGATCATGTATCTCCACAACTTTCGATCTCGAAAGCTATTTATCATTTCTGTTGTTGACCTTTTGCCAAGCCATTCTGTTAAGCTGTCTGTTATTTTTTCTCTTTGCTTCCCTCTATCTCTTCGTCCCTCAATGTTCCCAGTTGTTACAATATATTCCAGTTGTTCTCTTCTTATTACATGGCCAAAAAATGACGATTGTTTCTTCCTAATATTGGAAATTAGCCCTCTTTTTGCTTTGACCTCTCTCAGAACATCTTCATTACTCTTCTTAACTGTCCATGGTATTCTCAACATTCTTCTGTAAAACCACGTTTCTACAGACTTGAGTGACTTTCTTGTATGTTGTCATATTGTCCATGATTCACATCCATATGTTAAGACTGGCTCTACGTAACATTTAAAAACTCTTTTTCTTGTTTCTATTGTCAAAGATGGATTGCATAGTATCTTCCTCATTTTTTGGAAAGCTGCTTTTGCCTGAGCCATTCTGCATCTCACCTCTTTTGTACATCTTCCGTCTGAGGTTAACAAAGTTCCCAAATATTTAAATTAATTTACCTGTTTTAATATTGTTCCACTTGTCTTTATTTTGCACTGAGGTGATGTCTTTTTCTTTGTTGTTACCATTACCTCTGTCTTTTTGCTATTAGACTGAGTCCTTTATTTTCGTTTTCTTTCACTTTAATGTTCAACACCTCTTGTAACTCATTTTCACTCTTAGCGATTAAGAATGTATCATCAGCATACCTTATATTATTTATATTATGACCTCCAATTGTTATTCCAGGAATGCCCCTTATGGATCTTAAAATAATCTCACTGTAAATATTAAACAAATCTGGTGACAGCACACAACCTTGACTAACACCCTGTTTTATTTGTTGAAAACCACTGTCCACAGCTTTAGAGACATGGTAACCTACACCATGTAACGCAAGGTTTCTGTTTTTGAGATTGTGGTTCTGCCCTATGTGCCGTCTTCGGCTCGAAAGGACAATAGATAGATAGATAGAACCTACACCAGTTAGACATTACAACAGTCAGAACTTACCACTAGAGCTGCAAGAAGGCACACGATTGCTTTCATTGTAACTTGGATCGGATTAAAATTAATAGTTGAGAAATATGCTTTTTTCTTGATTCGAAAGTCTTGGGGCTGGCAGCTTAAATAGGCTCACGGAAACGATGTTAATAATGCAATAATCCCTTATCAGTGATCTAACTGTCTCTGTCCTTGACTTTAAAATATGTTGTGGGCATCTTTGTTGATTTAACCTTGTCTTTACTGGTCATTTTCTCACCCCCTTTTAAACGAATCTAGGCTATTTTAGGTCGCAGTTGTTAGCGCTCTGGCATAGCGGTAAAATAAAAATTGGTTCAATTTCAACCAAACTCAGTCAAACTCTTCAGCTGAAAAAAAAATATCTGACCTTGCCTGGTGTTCATGTTGGTGAAGGTCACAATACAGACGGAAGAACATTGCGTTTCTCCACACCTCCAAACTGAGTAGTCATTGATGGTCATGTAGTTCATTTCTCTGAGCTATTTCTTGATACGTGACATTTGTGTGTGAACTTTAGGTCGTTGTGGTTAGGGCTGGCTTGGAGAACAAAGTGAGAGTAAGTTCATTCCATATCTACCGTTCTGAAGTTGAGCCACAGAGGAAGGAATGGATACCTGACTCATTGCGTTGGTCAAGGTAATCAGAGCGAAGAGAACAGTTGGCCAAAGTAATAAGAGCCAGGAAAACAGTTGGTCAAGGTAATAAGAACAAGGAAAACAATTGGTCAAGAAAAAAAGAGAGAGGAAAACAGTTAGTCAAGGAAATAAGAGCAAGGAAAACAGTTAGTCAAGGTAATAAGAGCGAGGAGAACAGTTGGTCAAGGTAATAAGAGCGAGGAGAACAGTTGGTTAAGGTAATAAGGGCGAGGAGAACAGTTGGTCAAGGTAATAAGAGCGAGGAGAACAGTTGGTTAAGGTAATAAGGGCGGGGAGAACAGTTGGTCAAGGTAATAAGAGTGAGGAGAACAGTTGGTCAACATAATAAGAGAGAGGAAAACAGTTGGTCAAGGTAATAAGAGTGAGGAGAACAGTTGGTCAACATAATAAGAGAGAGGAAAACAGTTGGTCAAGGTAATAAGAGCAAGGAAAACAATTGGTCAAGGAAATAAGAGAGAGGAAAACAGTTAGTCAAGGAAATAAGAACAAGGAAAACAGTTAGTCAAGGTAATAAGAGCTAGGAGAACAGTTGGTCAAGGTAATAAGAGCGAGGAGAACAGTTCGTCAAGGTAATAAGATTGAGGAGAACAGTTGGCCAAGGTAATAAGAGCGAGGAGAACAGTTGGTCAAGGTAATAAGAGCGAGGAGAACAGTTCGTCAAGGTAATAAGATTGAGGAGAACAGTTGGTCAAGGTAATAAGAGCGAGGAGAACAGTTGGTCAAGGTAATAAGATCGAGGAGAACAGTTGGCCAAGGTAATAAGAGCGAGGAGAACAGTTGGTCAAGGTAATAAGAGCGAGGAGAACAGTTGGTCAAGGTAATAAGATTGAGAAGAACAGTTGGTCAACATAATAAGAGAGAGGAAAACAGTTGGTCAAGGTAATAAGAGTGAGGAGAACAGTTGTTCAATGTAATAAGGGCGAGGAGAACAGTTGGTCAAGATAATAAGAGAGATGAGAACAGTTGGCCAAGGTAATAAGAGAGAGGAAAACAGTTTGTCAAGGTAATAAGGGCGAGGAGAACAGTTGGTCAAGGAAATAAGAGTGAGGAAAACAGTTGGTCAAGGTAATAAGGGCGAGGAGAACAGTTGGCCAAGGTAATAAGAGCGAGGAGAACAGTTGGTCAATGTAATAAGAGCCAGGAAAACAGTTCATCAAGGTAATAAGAGAGAGAAAACAGTTGGTCAAGGAAATAAGAGCAAGGAAAACAGTTGGTCAAGGTAATAAGAGAGAGAAAACAGTTGGTCAATGTAATAAGAGCAAGGAAAACAGTTGGTCAAGGAAATAAGAGCAAGGAAAACAGTTGGTCAAGGTAATAAGAGCGAGGAGAACAGTTGGTCAAGGTAATAAGAGCGAGGAGAACAGTTCGTCAAGGTAATAAGGGCGAGGAGAACAATCGGCCAAGGTAATAAGAGTGAAGCAGAGAGAAAAGATACCAGACAGCTTAAAAGAAATGCTTGGCAGAAGGTCAACAACAGAAATGATAAATAATTGTCGAGCCAATCTCTTAAGCTGTCTGGTATCTTTCTCTCATTGTTTTTCTCAGTCTCTTCCAATTTCAATTTTTACATTTGTCATAATATATTCCAGCTGTTCCCTTCTCATACATGGCCAAATAATTATGTTTGTTTTTTTTCCTAATATTGAAAATTAGCTCTCATTTTTTAAGTTGGCCTCTTTCAGAACGTTCTTCATCTGTCGAGATCGAGAGTTGTGGAGAGACATGATCACCCACGCTTGCAGGCATGGCACTTAATGATGATGTTGATAACAGAATCGACTTAATTTTAGAATTTAACATGTTTATTTTTGTATTTAAATCAAGTCTTTGTATTTCTATATTTTTCCTTACCATTTTAATCGCTGAAAAATAATAATTGTACATGACACTAGTGCGTGTATTATTTTACAAAGTTGTTGAGCATGTCACAAAATGTTATCAGATAAAGGTTTTTTTGTGGGTCTTGTTTAAGTTGTGCTTGTGTTTGTGGAATGTTAATGTACTTTTAATGGTCCACGTCGAAAGTCTTCGGATGTCATGTTTTTTTATAACCATCTATCTTTCGAGCTTCCACTGATTTCACTGATGGAGTTTTCTCGTGCCACACCGTTACATCATTCAGTATTTTTTACCTTTATTGCTCCAACCTTTTATTTCTCCTATCTACCTCTGTTACTCCTGCATTTTATTTCTCATATCTACCTCTATGATACACCAAATCTTTTGATAGAGTTAACCACAAACAACTTATAGAATGCCTCAAAGAGATACATCTAGATAACATGGACATACGACTAATATGTAATCTATACTGGGAGCAAACAGCAATAATAAAATATAACAAAGAAAACTCTACACTCATTGTTAAAAAAAGAGGAGTAAGACAAGGATGCATCCTATCACCAAGCTTGTTCAATCTATACACTGAGCAAATCTTTAAAATCATCATAGAGATGCCAGGCCTACAAATTAATGGAAAGATAATCAGTAACCTAAGATATGCTGACGATACTGTACTACTAGCAGAAAATCTAAAAGATCTACAACAATTACTTAATGAAATAAACTTGACAAGCAAAAAATAGGGACTGGATATGAATATCAAAAAGACTAAAACTATGGTCATAAACAAAGAAAATACTCAAAACCAACAAGTGGATATTAAAATTGAAGGAATAGACCTGGAGACAGTTCAGAACTACAACTACCTTGGACATCTTATAACCAGTGACGGAAAATGTACAACTTAAATAAACAAAAGAATAGGAATGGCAAAAAGTAATTTTAATGTCATAAAGAACATACTAACATCAAAACAAATAACGCCTGGGCTAAAACTAAGAATAGCAAAATGTTACATCTTTTCAATATTCCTATATGGTGCAGAAACATGGACATTAGACAAGAAAACAGATCAGAGAATTGAAGCCTTTGAAATGTGGACGTATAGAAGAATAGGTAGAATTGGATGGAAGGAAAAGAAAACAAACGATGAAGTCTTAAAACAACTAAAAATGAAAAGAGAACTACTAAGCACAAACAAGACAAATGCAATTTTTGGGCCATGTTAGAAGACACAACAGCCTACTAAAAGTAATCCTGGAGGGGAAAATACAAGGTCAGAGAGGCAGAGGCAAACCAAGACTAACTTGGACGAGTAACATCAAAAGATGGACAAATCAGCCTATGACAATCTCCATAATCAAAGCAAGATACAGAGTAGAATGGCGCTCCATGGTAGCCAAGCTTCGTTGCAGAGACGGCACTCGATAATGATGATGATCTACCTCTATTCCTCCTACCTTTTATTTCTCCTATCTGCCTCTATTACTTCTACCTTTTATTTCTCCTATCTACCACTATTACTCCTACCTTTTATTTCTCCTATTTACCTCTATTACTCGGGTGTCCGGTTAGCGCAATCGATAGGCGGTTGGCTTACCACGGCAACAGCCGGGGTTCGTAATCCTGGCGAGGACACCTGGGTTTTACTAATTCCCTAAAAATTAGTAGGAGCCGCGATAGCTCAGTGGTTAGTGAACTGGACTACTACGGACAAGGGGTAGGGTTCGATCCCAACCGACGGCTCCGGGTTCACCCAGCCTTAAATGGGTACCGGATTTTTTCTGGGAAAGTAAAAGCAGCACGGGCGTAATACCGACCACATTACCCCAAAAATCATGTGCTGAAGGTCTGTAAAATATAGGGTCACTAACACCATATTTCCCTATACGCCACTTGGCGTGACGGGGGGTACTTTACTTTTTTTACTTACCTCTATTACTCCTACCTTTTATTTCTCCTATCTACCTCTATTACTCCTACCTTTTATTTCTATTATCTATCTCTATACTTCTACCTTTTATTTCTCCTAACGTTACTAAGTATTCCAACCCATCCCTTCTCCACACATACCCTACAAATCTGAACTGCATTTACCTCATTTGTTTTATAATTTCCTATCTTCGTGTCTTTGAAGAAGACATTGACACTCTTTACGAGGAGCTAGAGGCGACCATGGAACAGTGTAAACCCAAGAAATAACTATTATATTAGGGGATTTCAATGGAAAGGTAGGAACAGCTAAAGTACAAAATGTAACTGGGGGGCATGGCCTTGGAGAGACGAATGACATTGGGGGATAGATTGATAGATTGGGCAAAGACACATGAAATGATTATAGGTAACACCTGGTTCAAACAACACCCTAGGCGACTATGGACATGGCAAAGTCCAGACAAAAAAGTACACAATCAAATTGATTGTATACTGGTACAGAGAAGATTCAGAAATGGGCTAACATCCGTTACAACAAGGCCAGGAGCAGATTGCAATAGTGACCATGTACCAGTAGTTGGAAAGATAAGAATAAAACTGCGGAAGGCACAGAAATCACCAAGAAATATAAAATTAGAACTAGATATGCTAAGAATAGATAAACAGATGAGTGATAAGTACAGCACGATAGTACAAAATAGATATAATGCTATTGAGAAAGTACAGGACATCCATGAGCAGTGGGAAATGCTCAAACAATCGATTCAACAAACATGAAAAGAAGTAATACCAGTGACTAAAAGAATCAACAAATTGAAATGGATGACAGAAGAAATATTACAACTAATCGAAAGAAGTAAACATAAGAAAGAAGAACGGACATACAAAATATTGCACAAAGAGATCCAAAACAAGTGCAGAGAAGCAAAGGAAGATTGGTTAAAACAGAAATGTGAAGAAATGGAAAAGCAACAAAAGAAAGATTCAAAATTTATGCACAATCAGTTAAATAAAGTAACAGGAAGAAAAGAAGTCAAAGTTTCAGGATGTGTGAAATCAAATAAAGGAAATATAATAATGGGACAGGAGAAGACAAATGGAAAGATGGACAGAATATATCAGTCAACTCTATGATGATGAAAGACCAGAATTAAACAATTCAAATGAAGACACAGAACTACCAATAATGCTGAGTGAAGTGGAGGACGCAATTCAACACATGAAAAGAGGCAAAGCTCCAGGTCCTGGCAATATAACAATCGAAGGGATAAATGCATTAGGAGAGCTAGGAGTACAAGTCATATCAAAATTACTCAATGACATATATAACACTGGACACATACCCGAAGATCTACTAAAATCTATCTTTGTTACCATACCGAAGAAGTCAGGCGCCACTGATTGTGAAGACCATCGCAATATTAGTCTCATGAGCCATATGACTAAAATATTAGTAAGAATAGTCATGAGACGTGTAAGGAACAAAATAAAACCATAAATAAGTGAGGAACAATGTGGATTTGTGGAAGGAAAGGGCACCAATAATGCAATATACATCTTATGAACATTGATTGAAAGATCTATAGAGGTAAAGAAAGATCTATATTTGTGCTTTATAGACAACACGAAAGCATTTGACAAAGTAAAGCATGTGGAAATAATCAATATGCTGGAGAAATTAAACATTGACGGCAAGGATCTGCGAATCATAAAAAAAAACATGTTCTGGCAACAAACAGCAGCGATACGAATTAACAACCAAACAGGACAATTCCAATTTATAAAACAAGGAGTCAAACAAGGCTGTGTTCTGTCACCGGATTTGTTTTCACTTTACAGCGAATATATTATGAGATCAATAGTAGACAAAAAAGGAATTGAAGTGAACGGTCACAACATAAATAATTTGCGATATGCGGATGACACAGTCTTAATAGCAGAGACAGAGAACGAACTACAAGAAATGATAGACATAATAGTAAAAGAAAGCAACAAGAAAGGTCTCAGTCTGAATAGTAAGAAAACAGAAGTAATGATTATGTCGAAGAAACAATCACCACCATCATGCAGCATAAAAATAAACGAGTCAAATCTGAAAAGAGTGCAAAGATTCAAATACTTGGGCACAATAATAACATCAGATGGGAGATGCACCACAGAAATAAAAAGCAGAATAGCTCAGGCCAAAATAGTATTTCAGAAAATGAAAAATATCTTATGCAACAAATCTATGTCAATAAAAATGAGAAAGAGAGTTCATCGGTGCTATATAGAACCAATTCTGACCTATGGAAGCGAATCATGGACAGTAGACAAACAAATGAAAAGACGATTAGAGGCCACAGAGATGGGATTTCTCAGAAGAATGTTGAAAGTTCCCTGGACAGCTAAAAAGATCAATGAGGAAGTTCTCAAAGAGGCCAACACAAAAAGGGAGCTCTTAAAAAACATCAGAAAGAAGCAATTAACATTTTTCGGACACATCATGAGAAGAGGAAAGTTGGAATACTTGGTTACAACTGGCAAAATAAAAGGAAAGAGAGATCGCGGACGACAAAGCCGTTCCATGCCGTTCTATTTCTTGCCATTCTTTTGAGATCATTTAATGTCTTCCCCATCTTCTTTATCTTTGCTTCCATCTGTCTTCTTCAAGAATTCATTGATTTATTTCTTTGCCTTTTTCCTGGGGATTCCAAAAAAGGGCCTGTTCTGTAATACTCTCAGTTGGCTTCAGCAATGTTTCCTATCAGGTACCATCCGTGAAGCTTTTTTCGGCTTATTTGTTTTCAGAGCAGGATAGCCAGTCCCATGCCTAACTCTCCTAAGTCGCCTCTTACGAACATACCTAAAACTGCACTTTAATCATCCTTAATTTATAGAGTAGTAAATGTGGCTGTTGTAAAAGATTTTTTTAAATTGTCATATAACAATACAGAGGTTCATATGTTTGTCTACAATATAATCATGCAGAGTACACATGACTATAGTCTCATCATCATCATCATTTTCATCATCATCATCAAATACCGTGCCTTTGGCGTAGGTGATCATGTCTCTCCGCCACTTTCGATCTCGACTGTTATTTATCATTTATGTTGTTAACTTTCTCGGTCTCTTTCATAACGTTTTCATTACTTTTCTTAGCTGTCCATGGTATTCTCAACATTCATTTGTAAAAGTACATTTCTACAGTCTCCAATGATTTTCTTGTCTGTTGTTCTATTGTCAATGACTCACATCCATATGTTAAGACTGGCTCTACATAACATTTAAGAAACTCTTTTTCTGGTTCATATTGTCAAAAATGGATTCCGTAATATCTTCCTCTTTTTTTGGAAAGCTGTTTTTGCCTTAGCCATTCTGCATCTCACCTCTGCTGTACATCTACCATCTAAGGTTAACATTGTTCACAGATATTTAAATTCATTTAGCTGTTTTAATATTGTTCCACTAGTCTTTATTGTGCACTGCGGTAATGCCTTTTCCTTTATTGTTACCATTACTTCTGTCTTTTTGGACAGAAAAAAGGTTGAGTTCTTTATTTTAGCCTTCTTTCACTATAATGTCTAACATTTCTTGTAACTCATTTTCATTCATAACGATTAAGACTGTATCATCAGCATACCTTAGAATATTTATATTATGACCTCCGATTGTTATTCCAGGCATGCCCCTTGTTGATTTTGAATTAGATAAAGGTAAAGTACTAGACTTGAACCGGCGTCTTAGCACGCGAGTTTACACCCATATGTGTTCGGCCGCCAATCCAGAAATGTTCGGAGATTTCTGTATAGTGTCGCCTCAAGCATCTAAACTCAGATGCGAGGCGACATTAATCACCTTCCCAGGGTAATACCCATTTCTGCCAACGGCTGGGTCGACCGAGGGGGTATTTTTTTTTCCAACCATGAGTACAATTCACACTGCTCCCAGCGGGAATCGAACACGGGTTGTTCGAACATCGGTAGTCCAGTCGGGTGGTTTTCCCAACTAGGCTACAGAGCCAATCTCACTATGCATATTACACAAATCTGGTGACAGCACACAACCTTGCCTAACAACCTTTTTTTTTTATATAACTGGATTTATTGAATGTAGATGAAGGGAGCTAGAGTTACCGACATGCGATCAGAGTACATACATCATAGCTGAACAAGACTTCGCTTCACCTTCCAGTTGTCTCCCTGGTAACAATTTACGTCATAGCAGACTGTCTAATGAGGTGTAGGTCGCCGTAGTCCATATAGTGACGTTGAAATAGCAAACTTATATTCGCTGTTCCTCTAGAACAGACAACCTCACATTTTTTCAACAGAACCCGGGACATCACCTCCTGTATCTCAAAGCTAAAAGCCCGTGTCGACCCCAGAAACTAAGATCTTCTTCATCATCCTTTGAAGATTATAGCTTGTTTCATAAGTCGTGCCCAACTTTAAAAATCAATATCTTTTAAACCGCTTTTTGTAATTTTTTCAAAATTTGCATGTATAGTTATAATGATTAGAACCCAACAGGGAATTAATTTCATTAAAAACAAACATTTGGTTATTATTATTGCTTATTTGATTTATATAAATTTATAACGACCCATTGATGTAGTCAAAACTTAGTGTTTACTGTATTTAAGTTAAAAATAGCGATTACAAATCCAAACACGGTCTAATTTACGATTTTTCACGCTTTCCGCGTGAGTTGTCTGACACAATTTGACACTTGTAGTAAACACGAGACATTGTGTGTTCCATTTCCGTTAATTCAGCGGCGTAACGTGGAACAATAACATTTATCATGAGTCTTAAAATGAAATTCTGCAGTTTACAAAACATCGCAATAAAAATGTATGACTATTTTTGCAAAGAGGCTAAACGAGGAAGATTATTTCATTCTTTAGAAAACCCTGAGAATAGGACAAGACACATTTTGGATTTATCTAAACGGTCATTTAATCGCTGGATTCAAGCACGTGACCGTCAATGTTCCAAATATACAAAATCACAAGGAAGAGCAAAAAATGTTGGATAATTTCGACAGTGAACTTATTAGAAGTGAAATTCGCAAAATGTTGGGTATGAATGAAACTGTTACAATAAGAAAATTAAAAGTATCGCTGAAAAAGAACAACAATATTGAAATATCAAAGTCTACATTATGGAGGAATGTGAGAGCTGCAGGCTTTACATTCAGAAAGTATTCCAATGGACGAAACATCATCTGTGAGAAGCCACATGTAGTAGTCATGAGAAGCAAGTACTTACGTGAAGTAAAAGAGGTGCGCAAGCAAGGTTATGATATTGTGTACTTGGATGAAACATGGATCAATGCTCACCACACTAACCAAAGGGAATGGCAGTCATCAGATGGAAAGATTAAGAGATTAATACCTAGCAGCAAAGGACAGCGCTTGATAATTGCTCATGCAGGTAGTCGACAACATGGACTAATACAGAATGCAGAGCTCATTTTTCTTTCAAAATCCATAGACAATCGGGATTATCACTCTGAGATGAATGGTCACATATTTAGACATTGGATTGAAAATTCTGTTCTCCCAGCACTAGATCGACCATCTTGCCTAATAATTGACAATGCAGCGTACCACAACATTGTTGCACTTGAAGATAAAGTCGAGACGTCATCCAGTACAAAAGATGCTATTAAGATATGGCTCACAAAGGAGCACATACAATTTAATAACATGTACTTAAAACCTGAATTACTATCTCTAGTAAAGCAAAAACAGAGGACAAAGATTTTTCAAATAGATAAGATTATCCAAGAGCACGGTCATATAAGTTTGAGGCTGCCACCTTACCATGCTCATTTAAATCCAATAGAACTAATCTGGGCAAAATTAAAAGGACAAGTGGCAGATGAAAATACAACATTCAAAATATGCGATGTAAAGACTCTCGCTTTATTAAATATAGACAAAGATTATTGGGCTAAATGTGAAGACCACGTCTTAAAACAGGAAGAAGAATATTGGAAAAATGATGGTTTGTGGAATGTTCAACCCCAAACAGTTATTAATCTTTTAGACTCGTCTGATTCAGAATGAAAGTATATAGCCCCCACAATGTTGGCCCCTATATTACCTTAAATTATTTCAACAAACGGTCCTTTTCAGGACCACACAACTATGAAAATTGGACATACAGGTATACCTTGATATTATTATCGTCCGTCCTCGAACTGAGCAGACAATAATTATCCTGGTGTTTTGTTTTATCCAGTTATTTCCCCATTACGGCCACGCCTTTACCTAGTGAAAATTAATCGTAGACCAGCAACTACGGTAATTTCTATTCTTTATGGCTTCACAATTTACAATTTTGACAAACATCAAAGAAATATCGCCGCTTTAAGAAAACTGCAGCTGCAAGATATTTGTTAAATATACATTTAAAGGGTCTTTTGCATTCTAATAACATTTGGAAAATTTCAAAAGTATTTAACAAACGGTTAGAGAGTAATAGCGTTTTGAAGTTGGGCAAATGTTTTGAAACGAGCTATAGTAGCATTGGTGTAATTAACAATAACGTTGGTTCTGTTTAGTTTAGTTTAGTTTAGTTTAGTTTAGTTTATTTAGTTTACAGATTATTTTCATTGCATATCAAACGACTCCACAGTTCTCCAGTATAAAGTACGACCGCTACGCATCTGCGAAAGTACTGACGATGGCTTCTGCTCAGGTGGTGGTGAAAGAAAAAAAGGGGAAAAAGTATGGTTTCAACTTCACGTGAAGGACAACACAATCGAGCGACATTTCGGCTCAATACGTTTTAAGTGGGTACAGTGGACAACACACATACACGCAGGGACAGAGAAATGTAAGCCAATACATTTAACACGACATAGTAAAAAAAAAAAAGTAAAGTACTCCCGTCACGCCAAGTGGCGTATATGAAATATGGTGTTAGTGACCATTAATTTTACAGACCTTTGGCACATGATTTTTGGGGTAATGTAGTCGGTATTACGCCCGTGCCGTTTTATTTTTCCAGAAAAAAATTCGGTACCCATTAAAGGCTGGGTGAACCGGAGCCGTCGGTTGGGGTCGAACCCTACCTCTTGTCCTTTCTAGTCCAGTTCACTAACTACTAAGCTATCGAGGCTCACTTAACACTACATAGTAGAATAATAATGAAATAACTAAAAAAGGAAGGCAATAATATTTTTAAAATGTGTTATTTCCCTTGAGACCCGGCTACAAACAAGCACTGCAGAGAAGTTCCATTTCATTCATTAAAAATGTTATCTTCTTTCTTGTTTTTAGTTATTTCATTATTATTTTGCTCTGTAGTGTTACGTTTATTTCCTTATATTTCTGTGTGTATGTGTGTCTGTATATATGTGTGTGTTGTTGTTCAATGTTCCCGCTGAAGACCTATTAAACCGAAACATCCTTAATTGTATTTTCGTTGACCTGCATAAAACTGCAAGATTGACTTTTCCCCAATTTTTTTCCTTTCATTTTCATTGACTTTACAGCGTCTTCGCATCTCTAAATATCTTTATGCATTCGTATGCTTTTACCCCTTCTGCACAGATGTACGAACTCCGTGACACTGCAAAGACCCCAAGCTCATTGGCCACATCTTACGACATGAGTGGCATGTCGCTCTATTCCATCTCCCCTCTCCGCGGTCAGGTAGGTATCTAAACGGGCAACATTAACTGAGTTGCTTCAGTACCTCAAAGCATTGGCTCCTTCAGTTAGAAATATATTCTATTCTATTCATGGATCAGTTTCATTGCAGTCAGGGCAACTCCCTACCCGCTCTGCCGCCAGTCACAGCATATCTCGAAGCGTACACAGACTGATTGTTCCGGTAAGGTGTTGATTGTGGGTACATCTGCTTTGACTACTTTTCACTCCAGACAAACTAGACCGCTGCTCTACCTTTAGACTCCTCATTCTCTCAATGTATATATCACTGTGCCACCCATTCTCCGTCTCATTCTCTCATTCTATACACCATTGCCCTTCCCATTCTCCTCCTCATTCTCTCAATGTATACATCATTGTAACTCACATTTTCCTCCTCATTCTCTCAATATATGCATCATTGTCCCTCACATTCTCCTCCTCATTCTCTCAATGTATACATCATTGTCCCTCCAATTCCTCACCTCTTCTTTTAAAGAATGAATAGCAAATTTGGGATGTCATTTTTGTCCATAGTCAGGCTACATTCAGTACCAAAGCTGCTAAAGAGCTTATCAGCTATTGAAACAGATACAATGTCAATGGGTCATTGTTGTGTTGTCGTTAAAGGTCTTACTTCACAGCACAGGGTGGTGCCCCGATCGTTCGATATCTGGAACGATCAAGGTGTTTCATCCAGAAATCCTTCATTTCAAGCTTCGTTAAACCTGATTATTCTAAAAGTTATCGGATAAGGGCGGTAACTGTACTTCTCCCGTTCAGTTTGAGAGCGTAACAGATAATTACTGTAGCATTTACAAATTGATAGGAGTTTCCTGTAAGCTTCTTGACAGATCAAGTTTTTCAAATAAGTAAAATCGCTACCATCTTTACAATAATTTACCAGCTTTTTTTCTTAAATTAATCAAGGGATGGGTACTACGAAGTTCGTGCTTTACGCAAAGTTCTTCCTGTGTTATTGCGAAAGTAATCAGAATGATAATGACCAATGTCCGAGCTCAGTGATGATTATGGTGATGATACAACAACAACGACAAAAAAAGAGTTACAATAAAGTTCACAACAATTGGTTGAATCCAGTAACCACAATTTTATTGGTGGCTAAATAAGAAATCACTTCTCTGAAATTATACAAAATTAAATAAATAATTGTGTACGTTACTGGTGAATCGAATTCTCTGCTCATAATTCACAAGACAGTGAAAGTTTTACTGACATAATTATGTGATATCGTTACAGGAAAACTTTAAAAAGTAACAGAAAACATTACATGTAAAACAAAACAGTAAACATCTTCAGTATATATGACATTTAACATGTTTTTGGTTGGAAGCAATTTGTTATTGATCCTCGTTAGTACATTTCATGGCCGAATCTACCAGTACTGTAGTGACAGTTCCGGGAACAAATTAAAGAGACAAATTTGTGTTGTTTGGAATCGCTTCTTTTTGTTTAGTTTCTTTATCTTCAATATACCGTCAGTACATTGTTAATGAAACTCAGTGTAAACCACAGTTCCTGTCATTAGACAATTGACAGTCTGCTAAACTTAATCAGAACATCAGCGTTTGTCCACTTGCTTCCTTTTATAGTCTTAATATCAACGACGTCATCATAAATACAGGAGTCATAATATTTTATGATTACATTGATTAAAGTGAGTAAAAAGTAATAAATATGTTGATGAATAATCAGCATTTGTTATAAATCATCTTATTAGCCATCATTATTGTTTTTTTTATATTTGTTATAGCTTTTGCTGCAAATGGACATTATTATTGACTTAAGCCATCTTGTCCATGCATTTTCCATATTTCATGTCAAGGGTAGCATCAGGCATACACATCATGTCTGAAACAAGAAGAAATTAAATACTCGATTACGCTACACCAATTACACATCCATATATATATATATATATACGCATACATACATACGCACAAACAAGCACACACACTCACACATATATATTTATAGTTTTCGTGGGTGCTTCCTTTGCAGGAAGGACAATGAACGTCAGTTGATAGGACAAATTAACCAACGTTAACGTCTTAGAACGAGCCACACTTCCATTCATCATGACAACACAGTCGGAGATCAAGATGGTTGGATCAGGTGAGAAGAATGGACAATAATCATATAATAGACACTAGTGTATTGTGAAGCTGCTAACAGAGCCATGATTGCCTGTTACCAACCGTCTGTCAAGACACAAAGACCATATACATACATATACGCGTGTTTGTGTATTTCTATAGGATTAAAGGACTAACAAAGCTGTATTTTAAGCATTTAGCCAGAAAGGTCACTGTTAGATATCAGAGCACTGAACGGAGTCTGCCTCGACTATGTAAAGAAGACTTCAATATGAAATGCTAGTGTTAAAATTAATGTATCAATACTGTCCGATAATATTTGGGGGTGGGGAGGGGGGGGGGGTGTTTGATGAAATAGCAGATTGAGAGATATAAAAAACATTCTGCCTTTTAGTGAGTTCGCAGTGACATCTCATCACTATTCGTGTTTATTTTTGGTAGTGAAGTAGTGTAAAGTTAATGTTGTCCAAGTTAGTTCATTTCTTTTCTTAATTCTGAGAGCACAAAGTCAAGCTGCTTTCCAAAGAGATACATTTTAGAATCTATTTCCTCCAGTGCATTTCTGTTTGATACCACTATTTGTTCCACGTTTCACCTGAACTATTCCTCCATCCTACATTTGTTTGTCCATTTTTTTCAGATGTTTATATGTCCCCTTTTCTGCCAATAAAATCGTCTTTGATACATCTATCTGCCCCCTATTTCTGCTGATATTTTCCTATTTACAATATATAACATATCTGGTTCTATTACCCACTGAAGCATTCATATCTGATACATTTTTATGGTTGTAAAACGGATCACAGTATTTTAATATTTTTATTTATCTATTAGCCAGAGTAATTAAATATCACAGTTGAGGGAATACATATGGAGACAGTCCAGAGCTACAACTACCTGGGACATATTATAACCAATGATGGAAAATGCAAAACTGAAATAAACAAAAGAATAGGTATGGCAAAAAGTAATTTTAATGCCATGAAAAATATACTAACAACAAAACAAATATCAGCAAGGCTGAAACTAAGAATTGCAAAATGTTACGTCTTCTCAATATTCCTGTATGGTGCAGAAACATGGACACTAGACAAGAAAACAGAACAGAAAATTGAAGCCTTTGAAATGTGGATTTATAGAAGAATAGGTAGAATTGGATGGAAACAAAAGATAACAAACGATAACGTTTTAAAACAACTGAAAATAAAAAGAGAACTACTAAACACAATTAAGACAAGACAAATGAAATTTGTGGGGCATGTTAAAAGACACAACAGCCTACTAAAAGTAATATTGGAAGGAAAAATACAAGGTAAAAGAGACAGAGGCAGACCAAGACTAACATGGACGAGTAACATCAACAGATGGACAAGTCAATCAATGTCAGCCTGCACCATCAAAGCAAGAAACATAGTAGAATGGCGATCCATGGTAGCCAACCTTCGCTGCGGAGAAGGCACACGATGATGATGATGATTAGCCAGAGTTGCACAGGTAATGACAGACCTAAAAGGAATAAACTGTATATGGAAAAGCAAAAACATCTTTCTAAGAAGAACACTCATATCTTTATTAACATTACGTGCATCTGTTTTTCTATACTCTTGAGAAACATGTACACCGTCAACTTGATAATGATCTTGAAAGAAGAACGCAGTCTCTTAGATATGAAATGATACAGAAAGATTCTGCGTACGTCTTAGTCTTATATAAATAAAATCACTACTAAATATGTGTGTAAAGTAAAGTGAGTTTTTAAGCGTTCGGAGACTTCTGGACAGTGCCGCTTCAAGCATCGAAATTCACGATGCGAAGCGGCATTTCTCATGTTCCCAGAGTACCATCCTGGTACTCATATCTGCCAGCGTCTGGGTCGACCGCGAGGGTATTTTTTTTTCCGACCACGAGTACAACTCACACTGTTAACAGCAGGAATCGAACACGGGTTGTCAGAACGTCGCTACCCCCCAAGTCGAGTGGTTATCCCAACTATGCTACCGAGGCCACCAGAACATAAAAAGATATCACAATTAAACAATTCAGAGGAACATTAAAGACTCTTTTAACGGTGAAATCAACAAACTTCTTTTCTCAGACTACCTAGCATTAAAACATACGAAAATAAAAGACAAGACAAAAGAACATATAGACGAACTTATCAGAGTCATAAAACAACATAATATGAAAATTAACATAAACAAGATAGAAGTAATAACGGTATCAAAAGAAACATGTCACCAACTTAACGATAGATGAGGAATATCTTAAAATAAGTGAAATAATTATAATACTTAGGCAGCACCGTGACATATAACAACATGTAAGCAACAGAATAAACTCAGCATGTAACAAAGCTTGTCATGTTATGGACAGATTTCACCACTACTGCAAAACAAAGAAATAACGTTAAAAACGAAGTGAAATATTTATAAGACTATCTTTATCTCAACTTTGTGCTACCAGTGCCAGACATGGACCTTAGACTCAAGAACTTTTAGAAAAATAATCACCACAGATATGAAGTGTGTCAGGCGCATGATAGGAATCAGCCTGAGACAAAAGATGAGAAATAAAGGTTTATGAAAAAGACCAGGAACGGAACCAGCTAAAGAATACATAAAGCGACAACAGATCAAGTAGTTAGGTATGTGATAAGACATAAAGAACAAAACATAATACAACGAGTTAGCAACAAATGATACAAGAACATCAGACCAAGATGTCGACCAAGAAAAAAGTGGATAAACGAAATATATAAACACTTGGAGGTATAACAGCAGAATAGACCAAAACAAGAGAAAGAAACCGCGAACCATATGTCTCATCGACTCCGAAAGGCACATAAAGAAAGAAAGAAAGACAATACTAAGACCAACATTCTACATGGCTCAGTATCAAGCACAAGAAGGAAAGGTAGACGAAGTAATGGGAAGACAACATCAGTTAATGGACAGGCTTAACCTTCCTCGCATGTCAGTACCTCAACCGTGACGGTTGGAAGAAGATTGTGAAGTCGTTGTCAAAAATGCTGCAGTGATCGCCAATGTTAGGAAACTAATGAATGAATAAACCCAGTCCTATTGTCTATATATGCAATCATATTTGAACATCAATCTGTCACTCGTCACTACTTGATCACCGTTGGTTGTCACTTACCGCCTTGACATTTGCAAGCGTCCATTGCCATGTCCATGCGATCGCACATTTCACCCTTCATGGCCTTCATGTGACATTTAATCTCGCTTCCCATCATCATGCAGCAGCCATCAGTACAGTCAGTATCCATCTTACAGTCGTCCCCAATTTTTTGGGCAAATGCGGTCAGCTGTAAATAATGTTTACGCACATTTAAATTATTTGACGTGAAATATGTAGTGTGTTTACATCTTAATCAAATTAACCCAGATATACTCTACGAAAAGTAGCCGCGATAGCTCAGTGGTTAGTGAACTGGACTAGAAAGGACAAGAGGTAGGGTTCGATCCCAACGGACGGTTCCGCTTCACCCAGCCTTTAATGGGTACCGGAATTTTTTTCTGGGAAAGTAAAGCTGTACAGGCATAATATCGACCATATTACCCCAAAAATCTTGTGCCAAAGGTCTGTAAAATGTATGGTCACTAACACCATATTCCATATACGCCACTTGGCGTGACGGGGGCACTTTACGTTTTTTTTTATACTCTAAGAAAAGAAAAGACGAAATGAACCATGTCACGTCGTCCCGTGGTGTAAAAGGAATATAGTGTTAGTGTCCACATTTTTGTTGTTGGTATCTGTACATTTGGGGGTGGGGGGAATGTGGTTAGATTTTTCACCAGCGCTGTCTTTCGTCCGAGAAAAAAAAAACAAAAGAATCCTATACCCATTTACGAATAGGTGAACCGAAGAGCTATCGTTTGGGACCGAACCCGACCACTTGTCCTCGGTAAACCAGTCCACCACTAACTATTGCTCGCCCGTGCGCTACCGGGGCCAGAAAGGGGAGTAAAGAATAGTGGCGCTGTACCCTACCAGGCATGTTCGTAAGAGGCGAGAAAGGAGGGTTGAGCATGGGACTGGCCATCCCATACTGTAAAAAAAATAAGCCGAAAAAACTTCACAAACATGAACAAGTCAAAGAAAGAAAAAATTAATCGCCAACCAGGAAAGAGAAGGGCTCTCTGTCTAAGAGACATATTACGCAAGCCGGAGAAAGCCGCAAGGAGTCCGGGTTGCCGACTCACCCTTTGTCTACCAGGAAATCCTCCAGAATTGGCACCTGGAATGTTCGTACTCTAAACGAACAAGGAAAAGCTGCACAGGTAGCAGCAGAAATGTCAAACTACAAGATAGATATTCTGGGAATGTGTGAAACAAGATGGCTAGGAACGGGTAAAATAAAACTAAATACAGGAGAGATGATTTTATCATCAGGACACCAGGAACCTGGAGCACAACATAGTGAAGGGGTAGCTATAATGCTATCAAGGAATGCACAGAAGACACTAATAGAGTGGGAAGCAGTTAGAACCGAGACTAATGAGAGCAACATTTAAAACAACCAAAAACAAAATAAAATTACACATTATCCAATGCTATGCACCAACCAACGATAAAGATGATTTAGTTAAAGATGATTTCAATAAACAGCTACAATGTCAGATGGATGCAAGACGAGCAAAGGATATTATAATCTTGATGGGAGACCTAAATGCTAAAGTAGGATCAGACAACAGAGGCTAAAGAGATTATAGGAAAACATGGACTTGGAGATATAAACGAGAATGGAGAGATATTTGTGAGTTTCTGCGCCCTTAATCAAGTGAGCCTAGGAGGAACGATATTCCAACATAAAAGAATACACAAAGCTACATGGGTGTCACCAGATCATAGAACGGAAAATCAAATTGATCACATATGTATTAATAATAAGTTTAAGTCATCCTTACAGGATGTAAAAGTATATAGAGGGGCAGATATAGCTTCTGATCATCATCTTCTGATAGCTAAATTTAAAATTAAACTACAAAGGTATACTACAACGAATAAGGGTAGAAAGTATTTCAATGTAGGGTTCCTTAAAGAACAAGGAATTAAAAATAAATTCGCAGTCACAATATCAAACAAATACCAAGTCCTCCAACAACTAGAAAATACAATAAATATAGAAGATCATTGGAAACAGGTAAAAGATATATGGAAAGAGACGAAGAAACACTATGGAAAAGAGAACGCCAGAATAAGGCATGGATGAAAGCAGAGACCCTGGACAAAATTAAAGAAAGAAAGAACAAGAAAGCAGACATAAATAAAAGCAAAACGAGAAGTAATAAAGCCAAGTCACAGGATGCTTACACAGAGGCGAACAAAGAAGTGAGAAGATGCATTAAAAGGGATAAGAGGAAATATATAGATGAACTAGCTAAAGAGGCAGAAGAAGCAGCAAATAAAGGGAATATGAAAGAACTGTACAACAGCACAAAGTAATTATGTGGAAAATACAAACAGATCAATCCCTTTATTAAAGATAAGAAAGGAAATCTGCTTAGTAATATAAAGGAACAAATGGAGAGATGGAAAGAGCACTTTGAAGAACTTTTGAATAGACCCGGCTCAAATAATCCTCCAGATATACATGTACTACCAGCAGAAGAAGAGTTACACGTTAACTGTGGAAAACCAAGCATAGAAGAAATAATGAAAGCCATCAAACTATAAAAAAAATGGTAAAGCCACAGGACCAGATGAAATTCCTTCGGAAGCCATCAAAGCAGATATTAACACATCTACCAAGATGCTACATAATATATTAGATAAAATTTGGGAGAGGGAAGAAATACCTAAAGACTGGAAAAAAGGTTATATGATCAAACTACAAAAGAAAGGAAATTTACAGGAGTGCACAAATTATAGGGGAATTATGCTACTATCAGTAAGTAAAAGTAAAGTAAAGTACCCCCGTCACACCAAGTGGCGTATAGGGAAATATGGTGTTAGTGACCCTATATTTTACAGACCTTCAGCACATGATTTTTGGGGTAATGTGGTCAGTATTACGCC
Organism: Megaustenia siamemsis; assembly: GCA_032433765.1. Taxonomy (NCBI): domain Eukaryota; kingdom Metazoa; phylum Mollusca; class Gastropoda; order Stylommatophora; family Ariophantidae; genus Megaustenia; species Megaustenia siamemsis. The sequence goes on from JAVIAB010000125.1 coordinate 36,594,072, forward strand.
CGTGCTGCTTTACTTTCCCAGAAAAAAATCCGGTACCCATTTAAGGCTGGGTGAACCCGGAAGCCGTCGGTTGGGATCGAACCCTACCCCTTGTCCGTGGTAGTCCAGTTCACTAACCACTGAGCTATCGCGGCTCCCTATGCTACTATCAGTGCCAGGGAAAATATTAAGCAGAATCATTCTGGAGAGACTAAAAGAGGCCATAGAGAAACATTTGAGAGATGAACAAGCAGGTTTTAGGAAGAACATATCATGTGCTGATCAAATAACTACTCTGCGTATAATAGTTGAACAAAGTTTAGAACTAAAATCCCCACTTTATATTGGATTCATAGATTACGAAAAGGCATTTGATAGTTTAGACAGAAGAATGCTTTGGAAGTTGCTGAGTCATTACGGAATCCCCATAAAGTTTATTAACCTGATAAAAACAATGTATGAAGGAACGAAATGTAGTGTGGTGCATGAAGGACAGCTTACAGAAGCATTTGAAATAAGAATAGGAGTAAGGCAGGGATGCCTATTATATGGCTGTAAAACATGGAGAACAACAAAAATGACAATGAAGATTCAGACCTTCATTAATGGATGCTTGATAAAAGGATGGAAATGGCAGGACAAAATTACTAACATAGAATTATGGAAATGTACCAGTTAAATGCCTGTGGATAAAGAGACACGGCGAAGACGATGGTGTTGGATCGGACACACACCGTGGAAGGCAACTGAGAGTATTACATAACAGGCCGCTTTTGGAACCCCAAAGGAAAAAGACAAAGCGGAAGACCAAGGAATTCTTGGAGAAGACAGATGGAAGCAGAGATGAAGATGATGGGGAAGACAAGGAATGATCTTAAAATAATGACAAGAAACAGAACGACTTTGAGAGTATTTGATGAAGGCCTATGCTCTACAGGGAGCAGAAAAGGTAGAAGAAGAAGAGGATACACGTGTACCATTCTATCGAATGTGTGATAAATGTGGTCTAGTATCTATCTTCACAAAATACCTAAATAGCAAACATGAAATTAATTAGATAGATTTTCTAATGGTTCTTTGATTTCACATTTTTACTTTCCTGTCTTTCTAATCTCTTATCTGGACACTTTGCGAATAGCCTGACCTTTATTTGTTTATTGTTACTACAGGTAGAGCGATCATCCTGTTTTAGGGACAACTCCACTGTGTCGCTTTCAGTGAATCTTTAATGCGTTTCTTCTAATAAAAATTGCCAATGCTTCATTAGAACATCAATCATTGAGCAGGCCTAAGGGTTAGACATTCATTATCATCATCATCAAGTACCAAGCCTGCTGGCATAGGTGATCATATCTCCACAACTTTCGAGGCATGGTCTCCTACGCCAGTTAGCCATTACAAAAGTCAGAACTTACCACTAGAGCTGCAAGAAGGCACACGATTGCTTTCATTGTAACTTGGATCGGATTAAAATTAATAGTTGAGAAATATGCTTTTTTCTTGATTCGAAAGTCTTGGGGCTGGAGCTTAAATAGGCTCACGGAAACGATGTTAATAACGCAATAATCCCTTATCGGTGATCTAACTGTTTCTGTCCTTGACTTGAAAATATGTTGTGGGCATCTTTGTTGATTTGACCTTGTCTTTACTGATCATTTTGTGACCCCCTTTAAACGAATCTAGGCTATTTTAGGTCGCAGTTGTTAGCGCCCTGGCATAGCGGTAAAGTAAAAATTAGTTCAATTTCAACCAAACTCAGTCAAGCTCTTCAGCTGAAAAAATATCTGACCTTGCCAGGTGTTTATGTTGGTGAAGGTCACAATACAGACGGGAGAACATTGCGTTTCTCCACACCTCCAAACTGAGTAGTCATTGATGGTCATGTAGTTCATTTCTCTGAGCTATTTCTTGATACGTGACATTTGTGTGTGAACTTTAGGTCGTTGTGGTTAAGGCTGGCTTGGAGAACAAAGTGAGAGTGAGTTCATTCCATGTCTGCCGTTCTGAAGTTGAGCCACAGAGGAAGGAATGGATACCTGACTCATTGAGGTGGTCAAAGTAATCAGAGCGAAGAGAACAGTTGGCCAAGGTAATAAGAGCGAAGAGAACAGTTGGCCAAGGTAATCAGAGCGAAGAGAACAGTTGGTCAAGGCAATAAGAGCGAAGAGAACAGTTGGTCAAGGTAATAAGAGCGAGGAGAACAGTTGGCCAAGGTAATAAGAGCGAAGAGAACAGTTGGTCAAGGTAATAAGAGCGAAGAGAACAGTTGGTCAAGGTAATAAGAGCGAGGAGAACAGTTGGCCAAGGTAATAAGAGTGAAGCAGAGAGAATAGATACCAGACAGCTTAAGAGAATGGCTTGGCAGAAGGTCAACAACAGAAATAATAAATAACTGTCAAGCCAATCTCTTAAGCTGTCTGGTATCTTTTCTCATTGCATCTCTCTAGCTCTTCGTCCTTCAATTTTCACATTTGTCATAAAATATCCCAGCTGTTCCCTTCTCATACAACTCTCATTTTTACGTTAGCTCTTTCAGAACGTTTTTCAACTGTCGAGATCGATAGTTGTGGAGGGACATGATCACCTACGCTTGAAGGCATTTTACTTGATGATGATGGTGATACAAGAACCGACTTAACTTTAGAATTTAACATTTTTATTTTTGTATTTAGGAACAATCATCATTTTTTGACCATGTAATGAGAAAAGAACAACTGCAATATATTGTAACAACTGAAAAATTGAGGGACGAGGAGATAGAGGACAGCAAAGAGAAAATATACAAGACAGCTTAAGAGAATGGCTTGGCAGGTCAACAAAAGAAATGATAAATAACTGCCGAGATCGAAAGTTGTGGAGAGACATGATCACCTACGCCAGCAGGCGCGGTACTTCATGATGATGATTTTTGTATTTAGCCCAAGTCTGTGGATTTCTATATTTTTCCTGACCATTTTAGTCCATCAAAATTAATAATTGTACATGACACTAGTGCGTGTATAATTTTACAAAGTTGTTGAGCATGTCACAAAAGGTTATCAGATAACGAGTTTTTTTTGTGGGTTTTATTTGAGATATCTAAATATTCAGGGAGATTTGGTTGTTGTGCTTTGGTTTGTGGAATGTTAATGTACTTTTAATGGTCCACGCCGAAAGTCTTCGGATGTCTTGTTTTTTTATAACCATCTATCTTTCGAGCTTCCACTGATTTCACTGATGATGTTTTCCCGTGTCACACCATTAAATCATTCAGTATTTTTACCTCTATTACTCGTGCCTTTTATTTCTCCCATCTACCTCTATTACTCCTGCCTTTTATTTCTCCTATCTCTATTACTCCTGCCTTTTATTTCTACTACGTCTATTACTCCTGCCTTGTATTTCTCCTATATACCTCTATTACTCCTGCCTTTTATTTCTCCTATCTACCTCTATTACTCCTGCCTTTTATTTCTCCTATCTCTATTACTCCTGCCTTTTATTTCTACTACCTCTATTACTCCTGCCTTTTATTTCTCCTATCTACCTCTATTACTCCTGCCTTTTATTTCTCCTATCTACCTCTATTACTCCTGCCTTTTATTTCTCATATCTACCTCTATTACTCCTGAATTTTATTTCTCCTATCTACCTCTATTACTCCTGCCTTTTATTTCTCCTAATTCTATTGCTCCTGCCTTGTATTTCTCCTATCTACCTCTATTACTCCTGCCTTTTATTTCTTCTATCTACCTCTATTACTCCTGCCTTTTATTTCACCTACGTCTATTACTCCTGCCTTTTATTTCTCCTATCTACCTCTATTACACCTGCCTTTTATTTCTCCTATCTCTATTACTCCTGCCTTTTTTTTTCTCCTGCCTCTATTGCTCATGCCTTTTATTTCTCCTATCTACCTCTATTACTCCTGCCTTTTATTTCTCCTATCTACTTCTATTACTCTTTCCTTTTATTTCTCCTATCTACCTCTATTACTCCTGCCTTTTATTTCTCTTATCTCTATTACTGCTGCCTTTTATTTCTCCTATCTATCTCTATTACTCCTGCCTTTTATTTCTCCTATCTCTATTACTGCTGCCTTTTATTTCTCCTATCTCTGTTACTACTGACTTTTATTTCTCCTATCTCTATTACTCCTGCCTTTTATTTCTCCTATCTCTATTACTGTTGCCTTTTATTTCTCCTATAGCTTTTACTACTGCCTTTTATTTCTCCTATCTATCTCTATTACTCCTGCCTTTTATTTCTCCTATCTCTATTACTGCTGCCTTTTATTTCTCCTACCTCTATTACTCCTGCCTTTTATTTCTCCTATCTCTATTACTGCTGCCTTTTATTTCTCCTATCTCTGTTAATACTGACTTTTATTTCTCCTATCTCTATTACTCGTGCATTTTATTTCTCCTATCGCTATTACTGTTGCCTTTTATTTCTCCTATAGCTTTTACTACTGCCTTTTATTTCTCCTATCTATCTCTATTACTACTGCCTTTTATTTTTTCCTATCTACCACTATTACTCCTGCCTTTTATTTCTCCTATCTCTATTACTGCTGCCTTTTATTTATCCTATATCTATTACTGTTGCCTTTTAATTCTCCTATCTCTATTACTACTGCCTTTTATTTCTCCTATCTATCTCTATTACTCCTGCCTTTTATTTCTCCTATCTCTATTACTCCTGCCTTTTATTTCTCCTATCTCTATTACTGCTGCCTTTTATTTCTCCGATCTCTATTACTCCTGCCTTTTATTTCTCCTATCTCTATTACTCCTGCCTTTTATTTCTCCTATCTACCTCTATTACTCCTACCTTTTATTTCTCCTATCTCTATTACTCCTGCCTTTTATTTCTCCTATCTACCTCTGTTACTCCTACCTTTTATTTCTCCTATCTCTATTACTCCTGCCTTTTAATTCTCCTATCTCTATTACTCTTGCCTTTTATTTCTCCTATCTACGTCTATTACTCCTGCCTTTTTTTTCTCCTATCTACCTCTATTACTCCTACCTTTTATTTCTCCTATCTCTATTACTCCTCCATTTTATTTATCCTATCTCTATTACTCCTCCCTTTTATTTATCCTATCTACGTCTATTAGTTCTGCCTTTTATTTCTCCTATCTACGTCTATTACTCCTGCCTTTTATTTCTCCTTTCTACCTCTATTACTCCTCCCTTTCATTTCTCCTATCTCTATTACTGCAGCCTTTTATTTCTCCTCTCATCGTCTATTACTCCAGCCTTTTATTTCTCCTAAGTCTATTACTCTAGCCTTTTATTTCTTCTTTCTACGTCTATTACTCCTGCCTTTTATTTCTCCTATCTACCTCTATTACTCCTTCCTTTTATTTCTCCTATCTCTATTACTCCTCCCTTTTATTTCTCCTATCTACCTCTATTACTCCTCCCTTTTATTTATCCTATCTACGTCTATTAGTTCTGCCTTTTATTTCTCCTATCTACGTCTATTACTCCTGCCTTTTATTTCTCCTTTCTACCTCTATTACTCCTCCCTTTTATTTCTCCTATCTCTATTACTTCAGCCTTTTATTTCTCCTCTCATCGTCTATTACTCCAGCCTTTTATTTCTCCTATCTAAGTCTATTACTCCTGCCTTTTATTTCTCCTATCTACCTCTATTACACCTGCCTTTTATTTCTCCTATCTCTATTACTCCTGCCTTTTATTTCTCCTGCCTCTATTGCTCATGCCTTTTATTTCTCCTATCTACCTCTATTACTCCTGCCTTTTATTTCTCCTATCTACTTCTATTACTCCTTCCTTTTATTTCTCCTATCTACCTCTATTACTCCTGCCTTTTATTTCTCCTATCTACTTCTATTACTCCTGCCTTTTATTTCTCCTATCTCTATTACTGCTGCCTTTTATTTCTCATATCTCTGTTACTACTGACTTTTATTTCTCCTATCTCTATTACTCCTGCATTTTATTTCTCCTATCGCTATTACTGTTGCCTTTTATTTCTCCTATAGCTTTTACTACTGCCTTTTATTTCTCCTATCTATCCCTATTACTACTGCCTTTTATTTTTTCGTATCTACCACTATTACTCCTGCCTTTTATTTCTCCTATCTCTATTACTGCTGCCTTTTATTTATCCTATATCTATTACTGTTGCCTTTTAATTCTCCTATCTCTATTACTATCTATCTATCTATCTATTGACCTTTCGAGCCGTAACCGGCCCATAGGGCGTAGACCAAGATACACCTTCTCCTATATGGATTTTTTTGTTCTAGCAGTTTTCTTTTAAAGATATTTTATCAAATCTCGCCATCTGTCTCTGTTCTGTGCAAGCAGTTCTATCTCATTGAGGGAGCCGACTTCTGCTGCTCTTGCCTCTCTCATCAATGTTCTTCTCAGTGTCTCCCTGGGTCTTCCTCTTTTTCTTTTACCTGTTGTTTCCCATATGAGGGCTTGCTTTGCTATTCGGTTATTATCTCTTCTCATCACATGTCCAACGTATGACCATCGTCAAAGACGATGGTCATCTCTATTACTACTGCCTTTTATTTCTCCTATCTATCTCTATTACTCCTGCCTTTTATTTCTCCTATCTCTATTACTCCTGCCTTTTATTTCTCCTATCTCTATTACTGCTGCCTTTTATTTCTCCGATCTCTATTACTGCTGCCTTTTATTTCTCCTATCTCTATTACTCCTGCCTTTTATTTCTCCTATCTACCTCTATTACTCCTACCTTTTATTTCTCCTATCTCTATTACTCCTGCCTTTTATTTCTCCTATCTACCTCTATTACTCCTACCTTTTATTTCTCCTATCTCTATTACTCCTGCCTTTTAATTCTCCTATCTCTATTACTCTTGCCTTTTATTTCTCCTATCTACGTCTATTACTCCTGCCTTTTTTTCTCCTATCTACCTCTATTACTCCTACCTTTTATTTCTCCTATCTCTATTACTCCTCCATTTTATTTCTCCTATCTCTATTACTCCTCCCTTTTATTTATCCTATCTACGTCTATTAGTTCTGCCTTTTATTTCTCCTATCTACGTCTATTACTCCTGCCTTTTATTTCTCCTTTCTACCTCTATTACTCCTCCCTTTTATTTCTCCTATCTCTATTACTGCAGCCTTTTATTTCTCCTCTCATCGTCTATTACTCCAGCCTTTTATTTCTCCTATCTAAGTCTATTACTCCAGCCTTTTATTTCTTCTTTCTACGTCTATTACTCCTGCCTTTTATTTCTCCTATCTACCTCTATTACTCCTTCCTTTTATTTCTCCTATCTCTATTACTCCTCCCTTTTATTTCTCCTATCTACCTCTATTACTCCTCCCTTTTATTTTTCCTATCTACGTCTATTACTCCTCCCTTTTATTTCTCCTATCTAACTCTATTACTCCTCTTTTTTATTTCTCCTATCTCTATTACTGCAGCCTTTTATTTCTCCTATCTACTTCTATTACTCCTCCCTTTTATTTTTCCTATCTCTATTACTGCAGCCTCTTATTTCTCCTATCTACCTCTATTATTCCTACCTTTTATTTCTCTTATCTCTATTACTGCTGCCTTTTATTTCTCCTATCTACCTCTATTATTCCTACCTTTTATTTCTCCTATCTACCTCTATTACTCCTCCCTTTTATTTCTCCTATCTCTATTACTGCAGCCTTTTATTTCTCCTATCTACCTCTATTATTCCTACCTTTTATTTCTCCTATCTCTATTACTGCTGCCTTTTGTTTCTCCTATCTCTATTACTGCTGCCTTTTATTTCTCCTACCTACCTCTATTACTCCTACCTTTTATTTCTCCTACCTACCTCTATTACTCCTACCTTTTATTTCTCCTACCTACCTCTATTACTCCTACCTTTTATTTCTCCTACCTACCTCTATTACTCCTACCTTTTATTTCTCCTACCTACCTCTATTACTCCTGCCTTTTATTTCTCCTATCTACCTCTATTACTCCTACCTTTTATTTCTCCTACCTACCTCTATTACTCCTACCTTTTATTTCTCCTACCTACCTCTATTACTCCTACCTTTTATTTCTCCTATCTACCTCTATTTCTCCTGCATTTTATTTCTCCTACCTATCTCTATTACTCCTACCTTTTATTTATCCTATCGTTACTAAGTATTCCAACCCATCCCTTCTCCACACATACCCTACAAATCTGAACTGCATTTACCTCATTTGTTTTATAATTTCCTATCTTCGTATGCTTCTTTTATTACCTTATCGGTAGAATATTTTTAGCGTCCGCTGTACCTTCTTCTTCTTCTATCATTCAGCTCCCTGTGGAGCATAGGTCTTCAACAAACACTTTCCAAGCCGTTCTGTTTCTTGTCATTCTTTTATTATCATTTCATGTCTTCCCCGTCATCTTTATCTTTGCTTCCTTGTGTTATTCAAGAATTCGCTTGTTTTTTTTTTCTTTGTCTTTTTCCCTGGGGATTCCATATAGGGTCGGTTGTGTAATATTCTCAGTTGGCTTCAGCAGTGTGTCCAATCAGGTACTGTGAAGTTTTTTTTGGCTTATTTTTTTACAGAACGGGATAGCCAGTCCCATGCCTAAGCCTCCTAACTCACCTCTTACGAACATATTTTAAAGTGTACCTTAATCATCCTTAATTTATAGAGTAATAAATGTGGTTGTTGTAACAGATTTTTTTATTGTTACATAGGTTCATATATTTGGTTACAATATAATCATGCAGAGTGCACATGACTATAGTCTCATCATCATCATCATTATCATCATCAAATACCATGCCTTTGGCGTAGGTGATTATGTCTCTCCACAACATTCGATCTCGACAGTTATTTATCATTTCCGCTGTTGACCTTCTACGAAGCTATTCTCTTAAGCTGCCTGGTATCTTTTCTCTTTGCTTCCCTCTTATCTCTTTGTCCATCAACTAGTTGTTATAATATATTCCAGCTGTTTCATTCTCATTGCATGGTGAAAAAAATGATGATTTTTTCTTCAAAAATTTTGGAAATTAACTCTCTTTTTTCTCGGCCTCTTTCAGAACGTTTTCATTACTTTTCTTAGCTGTCCGTGCTATTCTCAACATTCTTCTGTAAAAGCACATTTCTACAGTCTCCATTGATTTTCTTGTCTGTTGTCCTATTGTCAATGACTCACAACCATATGTTAAGACTGGCTCTACATAATATTTAAGGAACTCTTTTTCTTGTTTCTATTGTCAAAAATGGATTTCACAATTTCTTCCTCATTTTTTTAAAGCTGCTCTTGCCTGAGCCATTCTGCATCTCACCTCTGTTGTACATCTATTAAGATATATTAAGATATCTATTATTATTATTATTAAGATATTTAAGTTCATTTAGCTGTTTCAATATTGTTCTACTTGTCTTTATTGTGCACAGCGATAATGTCTTTTTTATGCTACCATTACTTCTGTCTTTTTGCTATTAAAGCTGAGTCCTTTATTTTTGCTTTCTTTCACTATAATGTCCAACATTTCTTGTAACTGATTTTCACTCTTAGCGATTAAGACTGTATCATCAGCATACCTTAGATTATTTATATTATGACCTCCGATTGTTATTCCAGGCATGCCCCTTGTGGATCTTAAAATAATCACTCTATAAATATTACACAAATCTGGTGACAGCACATAACCTTGCCTGACACCCTGTAGTGTTGTACGCTCTGTATAATCTCTATATAACATAAGTTGTCGAGGCAAAAGTCTTATCTTTTTTTCTATTACACAATATAACCAAGAAGGAAAGGGTTAGTAAACTCTCCAAGCAAAGTTCTATGATCAAAACAAACAGTACATAAAATAGAAAGAACAAACCTACATAGAAAGTCAATAATATATATGGGGCATTATTTCTTTCTTGATATGTTTAGAAACGGAAGGTCTAAACCAAGAGAATAAAGAGTCTAAACCAAGAATGACACAAAAACAACCAAGAACTACAAGAACTAGAAGTAAATCGTCAGTCGTTGACAACTATGACTTCCGCCCTTTGTGCCGTCTTCGGCCCAAGAGGGAAATGAAAATATAATCTCGTAGAAAGTAGGACATGCTCAAGAGTCTGCAATCTCCGAGACCTGTTTTGTGAAAGTCTGCTCTTTTTGCATCATAGAACGTTGTTCTAAGTTTGAAGATCTTTGTCTCCTGGTTTAATATTTTGATTGTCTAAACCGGCTTTGTTCAGGCTCGTATTTTGTTTCTATTCTCTATATTTCATTCTTGTTCTATGTTCATATAACTGGATTTTGGGAGCCGCGATAGCTCAGTGGTTAGTGAACTGGACTACAAAGGACAAGAGGTCGGGTTCGATCTCAACCGACGGCTTTTGGTTCACCCAGCCTTTAATGGGTACCGGATTTTTTTCTGTGAAAGTAAAGCGGCACGGACGTAATACCTACCACATTACCGCAAAAATCATGTGCCGAAGGTCTCTAAAATTTATGGTCACTAACACCATATTCCCTATACGCCACTTGGCGTGTCGGGAGTACTTTACATTTTATATATATATATATAACTGGATTTATTGAATGTAGATGAAGGGGGCTAGAGTTAGCGACATGCGATCAGAGTACATACATCATAGCTGAACAAGACTTCGCTTCACCTTCCAGTTGTCTCCCTGGTAACAATTTACGTCATAGCAGACTGTCTAATGAGGTGTAGGTCGCCGTAGTCCATATAGTGACGTTGATATAGCAAACTTATATTCGCTGTTCCTCTAGAACAGACAACCTCACATTTTTTTTCAACTGAAAACGGGACATCACCTCCTGTATCTCAAAGCTAAAAGCCCGTGTCGACCCCAGAAACTAAGATCTTCTTCATCATCCTTTGAAGATTAGTAGCATTGGTGTATTTAACAATAACGTTGGTTCTGTTTAATTTAGTTTAGTTTAGTTTAGTTTAGTTTAGTTTAGTTTAGTTTAGTTTAGTTTAGTTTAGTTTAGTTTAGTTTAGTTTAGTTTAGTTTAGTTTAGTTTAGTTTAGTTAGTTTAGTTTAGTTTAGTTTATTTAATTTAGTTTACATATTATTTTCATTGCATATCAAACGACTCCACAGTTCTTCAGTATGAAGCACGACCGCTATACATCTGCGAAAGTACTGACGATGGCTTCTGCTCAGGTGGTGGTGAAAGAAAAAAAAAGGGAGAAAGTATGGTTTCAACTTCACGTGAAGGATAACACAATCGAGCGACATTTCGGCTCAATACGTTTTAAGTTGGTACAGTGGACAACACACATACACATACACGCAGGGACAGAGAAATGTAAGCCAATACACTTAACACTACATAGTAAAAAAAAAAGTAAAGTACCCCCGTCTCGCCAAGTGGCATATAGGGAATATGGTGTAAGTAACCATAATTTTTACAGACCTTCGGCACATGATTTTTGGGGTAATGTGGTCGGTATTACGCCCGTGCCGCTTTACTTTCCCAGAAAACAATCCGGTGCCCATTAAAGGCTGGGTGAACCTGAAGCCATTGGTTGGGATCGAGCCCTACCTCTTGTCCTTTCTAGTCCAGTTCACTAACCACTAAGCTATCGAGGCTCACTTAACACTACATAGTAGAATAAGAATGAAATAACTAAAAAAGAAAGACAATAATATTTTTAAAATGTGTCATTTCCCTCGAGACCCGGCCACAAACAAGCACTGCAGAGAAGTCCCATTTCATTCATTAAAAATGTTATGTTCTTTCTCTTTTTTTTAGTTATTTCATTATTATTTTGCTCTGTAGTGTTACGTTTATTTGCTTATATTTCTCTCTCTCTCTCTCTCTCTGTGTGTGTGTGTGTCTGTATATCTGTGTGTGTGTTGTTCAATGTTCCCGCTGAAGACCTATTAAACTGAAACACCCTTCAATTGTTTTGTCCTTGACCTGCATAAAACTGCAAACTTGATTTTCCAATATTTTTTTCCCTTTCATTTTCATGGACTATACAGCGTCTTCACATCTCTAAATATCTTTATGCATTCGTATGCTTTTACCCCTTCTGCACAGATGTACGAACTCCGTGACACTGCAAAGACCCCAAGCTCATTGGCCACCTCTTACGATATGCGTGGCAAGTCGCTCTATTCCTTCTCCCCTATCCGCGGTCAGGTAAGCCACACGGGCAACATTGACTTTGTTGGTTCAGTACTTCAAAGCATTGGCACCTTCAGTTAGAAATATATTCTATTCTATTCTATTCTATTCTATTCTATTCATGGAATCAGTTTCATTGCAGTCTGGGCAACTCCCTATCCGCTCTGGCGCCAGTCACAGAATATCTCGAAGCGTACACAGACTGATTGTTCCGGTAAGGTGTTGATTGTAGGTACATCTGCTTTTACTACTTTTCACTCCATACAAACTAGACCACTTTTCTACCTTTAGACTCCTCATTCTCTCAATGTATATATCATTGTCCCTCCTTTTCTTCTCCTCATTCTCTCAATGTATATCATTATCTCACCTATTTTCCTCCTCATTCTCTCAATGTATGCATCATTGTCCTCCCATTCTCCTTCTCATTCTCTCAATGTATACATCATTGTCCCTCCCATTCACCTCCTCATTCTCTCATTGTTTACATAATTGTCTCACTTGTAATAATCTCATTCTCTCAATGTATACATAATTGTCCTTCCCTTTCTCCTCCTCATTCTCTCAATGTATACATCATTGTCCCTCTCATTCTCCTCCTCATTCTTTCAATGTATACATCATTGTCCCTCCCATTCTCCTCCTCATTCTCTCATTGTATACATAATTGTCTCTTCCATTCTCCTCCTAATTATTTCAATGTATACATCATTGTCCCTCCAATTCCCCTCCTCTTCTTTTAAGGAATGAATAACAAACTTGGGTTGTCCTTTTTGTCCATAGTCAGGCTACATTCAGTATCAGAGCTGCTAGAGAGCGTATAGGATATTGGAACAGATACAAAGTGAATGAGTCATTGATGTGTTGCAGTTATAGTGCTTACTTCACAGCAGGGAGTGGTGCCCCGATGGTTCCACATTTGGAACGATCAATGTGTTTCATCCAGAAATCTTTGATATCGAGCATGATTATCTTTACAATAATTTACCAGCTTTTTTCTTAAATTAATCAAGGGATGGGTACTACGAAGTTCGTGCTTTACGCAAAGTTCTTCCTGTGTTATCGCGAAAGTAATCAGAATGATAATGACCAATGTCCGAGCTCAGTGATGATTATGGTGATGACAGTAAAACAACTACAAAAAAAGAGTTACAATAAAGTTCACAACAATTGGTTGAATCCAGTAACCACAATTTTATTGATGGCTAAATAAGAAATCACTTCTCTGAAATTATACAAAATTAAATAAATAATTGTGTACGTTACTGGTGTATCTAATTCTCTGCTCACAATTCACAAGACAGTGACAGTTTTACTGACATAATTATGTGATATCGTTTCAGGAAAACTTTAAAAAATAACAGAAAACATTACATGTAAAACAAAACAGTAAACATCTTCAGTATATATGACATTTAACATGTTTTTGGTTGGAAGCAATTTGATATTGATCCTCGTTAGTACATTCCATGGCCTAATCTACCAGTACTGCTGTGACAGATCCGGCAACAAACAAAAGAGGCAAATTTATGTCGTTTGGAATCGCTTTTTTTTTTGTTTAGTTTCATTATCTTCAATATACCGTCAGTACATTTGTTAATGAAAGCCATTGTAAACGACAGTTCCTGTCATTAGACAATTGACAGTCTGCTAAAGTTAATCAGAACATCAGCGTTTGTCCACTTGCTTCCTTTTATAATCTTAATATCAACGACGTCATCATAAATACAGGAGTCATAATATTTTATGATTACATTGATTAAAGTGAGTAAAAAGTAGTAAATATGTTGATGAATAATCAGCATTTGTTATAAATCATCTTATTAGCCATCATTATTTTTTTTAATATTTGTCATAGCTTCTGCTACAAATGGACATTATTATTGACTTAAGCCATCTTGTCCATGCACTTTCCATATTTCATGTCAAGGGTAGCATCAGGCATACACATCATGTCTGAAACAAGAAGAAATTAAATACTCGATTACGCTACACCAATTACACATGTATATATATATATATATATATATATATATATATATACGCATACATACGTAAAAACGAATACACACACTCACACACGTATATTTATAGTTTTCGTGGGTTTTTTCTTTGCAGGACAATGAACATCAATTGACAGAACAAATTAACCAACGTTAACGTCTTAGAACGAGCCACACTTTCATTCATCATGACAACACTTAGGAGTCGGAGATTAAGATGGTTGGATCAGGTGAGAAGAATGGACAACAATCATAAAATAGACACTTGTGTATTGTGAAGCTGCTAACAAGCCATGATTGCCTGTTACCAACCGTCTGTCAAGACACAAAGGCCATATACATACATATACGCGTGTTTGTGTATTTGTATAGGATTAAAGGACTAACAAAGCTGTATTTTAAGCATTTAGCCAGAAAGGTCACTGTTAGATATCAAAGCACTGAATGGAGTCTGCCTCGACTATGTAAAGAAGACTTCAATATGAAATACTAGTGTCAAAATAAATGTATCAATACTGTCCGATAATATTTGGAGGTGGGGGGTGTTTGATGAAATTGCAGATTGAGAGAAAAGATAAAAACATTCTGCCTTTTAGTGACTTCGCAGTGACATCTCATCACTATATATGTTTTTTTGTTAGTGAAGTAGTGTAAAGTTAATATCGTCCAAGTTAGTTCATTTCTTTTCTTAATTCTGAGAGCAGAAAGTCAAGCTGCTTTCCAAAGAGTTATATTTTAGAATCTATTTCCTCTAGCGTATTTCTGTGTGATACCTCTATTTGTTCTACATTCCGACTATCCGGAAATGTTCGGAGACTTCTGGATAGTGTATCCCAGAGTACTATCCTTGTACCCATATCTGCCATCGGCTGGTTTGACCGCAGGGGTATTTTATTTCCAACCACGTGTAAAACTCACACTGCTAACAGCAGGAATCGAACACGAGTTGTCGGAAAGTCGGTACCCTAGTCCAGTGCTTTTCCCAACTAGGCTACCGTGGCCCCCAAAACATAAATGTGTATCACAATTAAACAATTCAGAGAACCATTAAAGACTCTGTTAACGGTGAAATCAACAAGCTTCTTTTCACAGACTACGAAGCATTGATACACACGAAAATAAAAGACATGCAAGAACATATAGACAGACTTATCAGAGTCAGAAACAACATAATTTGAAAATTAACATAAACAAGATAGAAGTAATAACGATATCAAAAGAAAAATGCCACCATCGTAACGATAGATGGCAATATCCTAAAATAAGTGAAATAATTATAATACTTAGGTAGCACCGTGATATATAACAACATGTAAACAACAGAAATAAACTCAGCATGTAACAAAGCTTGTCACGTTATGGACAGATTTCACCACTACTGCCCAACAAAGAAGTAGCATTAGAAGCGAAGTGAAATATTTATAAGACTATCTTTATCTCAACTTTGTGCTACCAGTGCCAGACATGGACCTTAGACTCAAGAACTTTTAGAAAAATAATCACCACAGATATGAAGAGTGTCAGACGCATGATATGAATCAGCCTGAGAAAAAGATGAGAAATAAAGGTTTATGAAAAAGATTAGGAACGGAACCAGCTAAAGAATACAAACAGCGACAACAGATCAAGTGGTTAGCCATGTGATAAAACATAAAGAACAAAACATAATACGAGTTAGCAACAAATGATACGAGAACATCAGACCAAGATGCCGACCAAGAAAAAGATGAATAAACGAAATATAGAAACAGTTGGAGGTATAACAGCAGAAGAGACCAATACAAGAGAAAGAAATCGCGAATCATATGCCCCATCGACACCGAAAGGCACATAAAGAAAGAAAGAAAGAACGAGTAAAAGAAAAAAAGAATGAAAGAAAGAAAGAAAGAAAGAGAGAAAGAAAGAAAGAAAGAAAGAAAGAAAGAAAGAAAGAAAGAAAGAAAGAAAGACAATACTAAGACCAACATTCTACATGGCTCAGTATCAAGAAAAGGAGGAAGAGGTAGACAAAGTGATGGGAAAACAACATCAGTTAATGGACAGGCTTAACCTTCGTCGCATGTCAGTACCTCAACCGTGAAGGTTGGAAGAAGATTGTGAAGTCGTTGTCAAAAATACTTCAGTGATCGCCAATGTTAGGAAACTAATGAATGAATAAGCCCAGTCCTATTGTCTATATATGCAATCATATTTGAACATCAATCTGTCACTCGTCACTACTTGATCACCGTTTGTTGTCACTTACCGCCTTGACATTTGCAAGCATCCATTGCCATGTCCATGCGGTCGCACATTTCACCCTTCATGGCCTTCATGTGACATTTCATCTCGCCTCCCATCATCATGCAGCAGCCATCAGTACAGTCAGTATCCATCTTACAGTCGTCCCCAATTTTTTGGGCAAAAGCGGTCAGCTGTAAATAATGTTTACGCACATTTAAATTATTTGACGTGAAATATGTAGTGTGTTTACATCTTAATCAAATTAACCCAGATATACTCTAAGAAAAGGAAAGACAAAATGAATCATGTCACGTCGTCCCGTAGTGTAAAGGGAATATAGTGTTAGTGTCCAAATTTTTGTTGTTGCCATCTGTACATTTGGGGGTGGGGGCAATGTGGTCAGATTTACACCAGCGTTGTCTTTCGTCCGAGGAAAAAAAAAGGATGCTATACCCATTTACGAATAGGTGAACCGAAGAGCTATCGTTTGGGACCTAACCCGACCACTTGTCCTCGGTAAACCAGTCCACCTCTAACTATTGTTCTATCATGGTTTAACAAACTATAAATGTATTACAGTTACATTACCTGAAAAGCTTGGGAATTTTCATGACATCTGGAAATTTCAAATGTAAATAATTGTTGGCTGCATCGTCTATTGAACGATGGGCTAAGTCAAATATCATGGCGATTTATAACGCGGCAGATACACGGGTAACATTCGATCGAATGTGTGGAAAAGTTTGGTCTAGTTGGCAATAACCAAATAATAATAATAGGAGAAATACCTATACTAGTCGTAAAATCTTACATATATCTGGGTAGTAATATAGACAAAGAAGAAGGAGCAGTAAAAAAAAAAAAAAGTACAGTACCCCCGTCACGCCAAGTGGCGTATAGTGAAATATGGTGTTAGTGACCCTATATTTTACAGACCTTCACCACACGATTGTTGGGGTAATGTGGTCGGTATTACACCAGTGCTGCTTTACTTTCCCAGAAAAAAAATCCGGTACCCATTTAAGGCTGGATGAACCCGGAAGCCGTCGGTTGGGATCGAACCCTACCCCTTGTCCTTTGTAGTCCAGTTCACTAACCACTGAGCTGTCGCGGCTCCAAGGAGGAACAGAGTGATACCAAAATCGTCATCATAAGGCACCATGCCTGCTAGCGTAGGTGATCATGTCTCTCCACAACTTTCGATCTCGACAGTTATTTATCGTTTCTGTTGTTGACCGTCTACCAAGACATTCTATTAAGCTGTCTTGTATCTTTTCTGTTTGCTTCCCTATATCTCTTTGTCCCTCAATTTTCCCAGTTGTTACAATATATTCCAGCTGTTCCCTTCTCATTAAATGGCCAAAAAATAATGATTGTTTCTTCCTAATATGCGATTCATGATTGTACAAAGAAATTACGACGGTGGTTTTCTGTTGCCTAAAAAGTCTCACCCACAAGGCAGTGAGGTTGTTTTACTTCGGGGTACCCTCCCTTAGCCTTTTACTCTCCCGAGTTTACCTGCAAAACAGTAGGGCAGCCGCAGGTTGTACTTTTTACTGCATACAGTAGCAGGTAAAATTATACGACCTGATACCAAAATAAGGATATAAAAAGCAAGAGGAGCATTCGTTGCACTGGGAAACATATGGAAGTCCAAAGAAATTAAATTAAATACATACATTAAAATGTTCACCTCCAATGTTAAGACAGAATTATTCTACGGCTGTAAAGCATGGAGAACAACAAAAATGACAATGAAGATTCAGACCTGCATTAACAGATGCTTAATAAAAGGATGGAAATGGCAGGACAAAAACACTAACATAGAATTGAGTTATTGAGTTATTTGCGGGTCATAATCATTGCACTCCGAACATGTCCATAGGTGCTCACATCCCCTCCTCAGCAATTCCCGCAGTTTCCAGCGACTGACGACTCCAGTTCTATGTTGGCTGCTAAGTCTTATTTTACGGCCACAAAGTTTCTAATTTCTGGATGTGCCCATCTTAACTCCCATTCCCATCATCCGAAGAAGCGACGTGGATCTGTGTTTGTCCTGTGCTCTTCCCACATCTCGGAGGGCATTGATGATGTCCGCCCGATTCATTGGTTGCCCGTCCTCAACGACAGCGCAGCTAGCCAACCTTTCCGCTCTTTCATTTCCCCGTACTCCCGCATGTCCAGGGGCATAGACAAAGGTGACCTTACGTATTTTGGATTTCTGCAACGACTCTTCCCATTGCATGCGTACAGAGCCTGCCTCCAGTTTTTTTTTATCATGCTCATCGAATCACTCAGTATACATGCGTGGGTGTAGTCTTGTGACTCTAACCATTTGAATGCCTTTGTCACTGCCATCTCCTCCATTGTCATACTACTCGTGGTCACGACGTATGCACCACTGTTTTTGTAGACTATTCTGCCTGCCGAGCGTGCTGTAAATGCCCATGCACTTCTTTGTTGTCGTCTTACAGATCCGTCTGTATAGATGACTGCATCTTTCTCATCGGTGTTATCGCAGATGAGACCGTTGACCTCAGCATTAACCACGACCGGGTTTTGTTCTCTACTTTTCCTGTCGAGTGTGACAATACACGAGAAAGTCCCCTTGAACGTCGTAGGCACCCTTTATCCACTCTTCACCAATGCTGATATTGGTAAGCCCACAGACCTGTTTGATTACATCTTCTGCTCGGCCCACCCATGATTTGCATCTTTTTAGCCTGGCACCATTCCCTGTGTTGAGCACGTGGTGCAATGGATGCTCTTTATCTGTACTAATCTTCAGGTATGCTCGTGCTCTCCAGATCTTGATTCTGTCATCCATGGTTGGAAAGTCAAGAAGATACCTCATTGCTACACAAGGAGTGTCCCTGTACATCCCAAGATAATGCGCATGGCTTCATTTTGTATTTTCTCCAGCCTATCAATTTGAGTCGTACTGACAGTAAGAATTACCAGGGCATACTCGATTGGTGCGAGGACTAATCCCTGGAACAGAAGAGTAAGTAGCCTCTGCTCGATGTTGGCAGCTGCATTGACCTTCAACGCGGCTAATCCTTTGCGGGATTTTGTTATCACATGGTCGACGTGGTCCCGAAAACACAGGATGCGATCAAACTTAACTCCGAGGTATGTGATCAACTTGTCCCTGGTCACCTCATCAGCTCCCATTCGTACTACCGGTGTGGTCGTATGAACGATATGATGTTAAGGGAGAACCATGAAACTGATGCTCTATTAGGATTAACCAAGGCACCTGAAACCCTACACCAGGAAGAAATGCGATCGAGTTCGTCTTGCATTGTGGAGGCGATTCCCTGTCTGTCTCTTCCCTGTCGATATACCAGAATATCATCAGCAAAAGTCATAGTTCTTCCCCTCCCATCCTGCTGTTGTTCCGTGATCGTTATTGTGTACACGTTAAAAAGAACTGATTACAATGGTGAACCTTTTTGCAGCTCCTGGACAAATGGATGTTGGCTCAGAAGACCAACTTCCTCATCTGAGTAACACCTTCCTCTGAAACAGTGCCTCGGCGACACATCTAATGAGGAAGTAGTGCACAGCCAGTTTGAGGAGCATATACATGAGATATTCAAATGGTACCCTGTTGTATGCATCCTCCAGATCTATAGCAGCAGCACATGTCTCGTCTCGTATGTGGAAGCCTTCGAAAGCGTCTTAGGCAAAGACTGCCGCATTGAGCCATGTCTCTTTGTTATATCTATAACCTCCGAGTGTGGGTGGGAATACACGTTTCTATTCAAGATGACAGGTGAGGACACGGGCAATTATTTTCTCCAGCAGCTTGCCCGCAGTGTTCTGCATTGTGATGATTCTGTAGGTACTGATCTGAGAATGGTCCTTGTTTGGCTTCGGTAGCGGTAGGAAGTAGCTGTGTAGCCACTCCTTAATCTGACCACTCCGAATACTGGCATTAAACTCATTGGCCACTTTTGTCAAGTCGTCGTCAGCTAAATCGCCTATGTCATCGTCCCGAACACCACCTGGGCCAGGAGCAGTGTTGTGTGACCTTTTAAGTGTCGTGCGAATGGTATCGGTTGTGATTGTGAGATCTTCTTCCAACAATACATCCTTACACAATTTTGACAGCGATCTCCGCATCCTCATTATTTCAGCCTCATTTCCTTGGTCCGTCTGCTCAATGTAGCGGGCAATCAGATTTGTGCCATATCCGGCCTGTGCTCTGAAAGTCTGGTATGCCTTTGTGTCGTGTTGTGCCATTCATGCTCTGATGAATGCGGCAGAATGTGGCTAGCAGAAGTAATCTCATTTGGCATCATTAGCCTGCTTAGCACATAGTTTAAAGTGCATCATTTTTTGGCCGACCTCTACTTTCAGACGCTTCAAGAGCTCAGGTTGTGTTCTAACATAGAATTATGGATATGTACCAGTCAAATACCTGTGGATAAAGATATACAGCGAAGACGATAGCGCTGTATCGGACACACACTGAGGAAGGCTACTGAGAGTATTACATAACAGGCCCTTTTTGGAACTCCAAAGGAAAAAGACAAAGAGGAAGACCAAGGAATTCTTGGAGAAGACAGATGAAAGCAGAGATGAAGATGATGGGGAAGATAAGGAATGCTCTTAGAATAATGGCAAGAAACAGAACGACTTTGAAAGTGTTTGTTGAAGACCTATGCTCCAAATGGAGCTAAAAAAGGTAGAAGAAGAACAAGATACAAGTGTACCATTCTATCGAATGTGTGATAAATGTGGTCTAGTATCTATCTTCACAAAATACCTAAATAGCAAACATGAAATTAATTAGATAGATTTTCTAATGGTTCTTTGATTTCACATTTTTACTTTCCTGTCTTTATAATCTCTTATCTGGACACTTTGCAAATAGCCTGACCTTTATTTGTTTATTGTTACTACAGGTAGAGCGATCATCCTGTTTTAGGGACAACTCCACTGTGTCGCTTTCAGTGAATCTTTAATGCGTTTCTTCTAATAAAAATTGCCAATGCTTCATTAGAACATCAATCATTGTGCATTCATTATCATCATCATCATCATCATCATCATCAAGTACCAAGCCTGCTGGCATAGGTTATCATGTCTCTCCACAACTTTCGATTCATGGTCACCTACGTAAGTTTGACATTACAACAGTCATAACTTACCACTAGAGCTGCAAGAAGGCACACGATTGCTTTCATTGTAACTTGGGTCGGATTAAAATTAATAGTTGAGAAATATGCTTTTTTCTTCTGTCGTAAGTCTTCTGGCTGGCAGCTTAAATAGGCTCACGGAAACGATGTTAATAACGCAATAATCCCTTATCGGTGATCTAACTGTTTCTGTCCTTGACTTGAATATATGTTGAGGGTATCTTTGTTGATTTGACCTTGTCTTTACTGGTCATTTTCTGACCCCCTTTAAACGAATCTAGTTTATTTTAGGTCGTAGTTGTTAGCGCCCTGGCATAGCGGTAAAGTAAAAATTGGTTCAATTTCAACCAAACTCAGTCAAGCTCTTCAGCTGAAAAAAAAAAATATCTGACCTCGCCAGGTGTTTATGTTGGTGAAGGTCACAATACAGACGGGAGAACATTGCGTTTCTCCACACCTCCAAACTGAGTAGTCATTGATGGTCATGTAGTTCATTCCTCTGAGCTATTTCTTGATACGTGACATTTGTGTGTGAACTTTAGGTCGTTGTGGTTAAGGCTGGCTTGGAGAACAAAGTGAGAGTGAGTTCATTCCATGTCTACCCTTCTGAAGTTGAGCCACAGAGGATGGAATGGATACCTGACTCATTGCGTTGGTCAAGGTAATCAGAGCGAAGAGAACAGTTGGCCAAAGTCATAAGAGCAAGGAAAACAGTTGTTCAATGTAATAAGAGTGAGGCAGAGAGAAAAAATACCAGACAGCTTAAGAGATTGGTTTGGCAGATTGTCTACAACAGAAATAATAAATAACTGTCAAACCAATCTCTTAAGCTGTCTGGTATCTTTTCTCATTGCTTCTCTCTATCTCTTCGTTCTTCAATTTTCACATTTGTCATAAAATATCCCAGCTGTTCCCTTCTCATACATGGCCACAAAATTATGATTGTTTCTTTCTAAAATTGAAAATTAGCTCTCTTTTTTTAAGTTAGCCTCTTTCAGAACGTTTTTCAACTGTAGAGATCGATAGTTATGGAGGGACATGATAACCTACGCTTGCATGCATTTTACTTGATGATGATGATGATGATGATAAAAGAACCAACTTAACTTCAGAATTTAACATTTTTATTTTTGTATTTGGGAACAATCATTTTTTGGCTATGTAATGAGAAAAGAGCAACTGTAATATATTGCAACATCTGGAAAATTGAGGAACGAAGAGATGGAGGGAAGCAAAGAGAAAATATACAAGACAGCTTAAGAGAATGGCTTGGCAGAAGGTCAACAACAGTAATGATAAATAACTGTTCTGATCGAAAGTTGTGGAAAAGACATGATCACCTACGCCAGCAGGCCCGGTACTTCATGATGATGATTTTTTTATTTAGCCTAAGTGTTTGGATTTCTATATTTCTCCTGACCATTTTAGTCCATGAAAAATAATAAATGTACATGACACTAGTGCGTGTTTTATTTTACAAATCTGTTGAGCAGGTCACGAAAGGTAATCAGATAAAGGTTTTTTTTTGTGTCTTTTATTTGAGATATCTAAATACATGGATATTTGTTTGTTGTGCTTCGGTTTGTGGAATGTTAATGTACTTTTAATGGTCCACGCCGAAAGTCTTCGGATGTCATGTTTTTTTTATAACCATCTATCTTTCGAGCTTCCACTGATTTCACTAATGGAGTTTTCCCGTGCCACACCGTTACATCATTCAGTATTTTTACCTTTATTACTCCTGCCTTTAATGTCTCCTAACTACCTCTAATACTCGTGCCTTCTATTTCTCCTAACTATCTCAATTACTCGTGCCTTCTATTTCTCCTAACTATCTCAATTACTCGTGCCTTCTATTTCTCCTAACTATCTCAATTACTCGTGCCTTCTAGTTCTCCTAACTATCTCAATTACTCGTGCCTTCTAGTTCTCCTATCTCAATTACTCGTGCCTTCTATTTCTCATAACTATCTCAATTACTCGTGCCTTTTATTTCTCCTATCTCAATTACTCGTGCCTTTTATTTCTCCTAACTATCTCTAATACTCGTGCCTTCTATTTCTCCTAATTATCTCAATTACTCGTGCCTTTTATTTCTCCTAACTATCTCAATTACTAATGCCTTTTATTTCTCCTAACTATCTCTAATACTCGTGCCTTCTATTTCTCCTAACTATCTCAATTACTCGTGCCTTTTATTTCTCCTAACTATCTCAATTACTCGATCCTTTTATTTCTCCTAACTATCTCAATTACTCGTGCTTTTTATTTCTCCTAACTACCTCTAATACTTGTGCCTTCTATTTCTCCTAACTATCTCAATTACTCGTGCCTTCTATTTCTCCTATCTATCTCAATTACACGTGCCTTTTATTTCTCCTAATAATCTCTATTACCTCTGCCTTTTATTTCTCCTAACTATCTCCATTACTTCTGCCTTTTAATTCTCCTAACTATCTCTATTACTCGATCCTTTTATTTCTCCTAACTATCTCTATTATTTATGCCTTTTATTTCTCCTAACTATCTCTATTACTACTGCCTTTTATTTCTCCTAACTATCTCTATTATTTCTGCCTTTTATTTCTCCTAACTATCTCTATTACTTCTGCCTTTTATTTCTCCTAACTATCTCTATTACTCGATCCTTTTATTTCTCCTAACTATCTCTTTAACTCGATCCTTTTATTTCTCCTAACTATCTCAATTACTCGATCCTTTTATTTCTCCTAACTATCTCAATTACTCGATCCTTTTATTTCTCCTAACTATCTCTATTACTTCTGCCTTTTATTTCATTTAATTATCTCTATTATTTCTGCCTTTTATTTCTCCTAACTATCTCTATAACTTCTGCCTTTTATTTTCTGCCTTTTATTTCTCCTAACTATCTCTATTACTCGATCCTTTTATTTCTCTCAACTATCTCTATTACTCGATCCTTTTATTTCTCCTAACTATCTCTATTACTTCTGCCTTTTATTTCTCCTAACTATCTCAATTACTCGATCCTTTTATTTCTCCTAACTATCTCAATTACTCGATCCTTTTATTTCTCCTAACTATCTCAATTACTCGTGCCTTTTATTTCTCCTAACTATCTCTTTTACTCGATCCTTTTATTTCTCCTAACTATCTCTATTACTTCTGCCTTTTATTTCTCCTAACTATCTCAATTACTCGATCCTTTTATTTCTTCTATCTCAATTACTCGAACCTTTTATTTCTCTCAACTATCTCTAATACTCGTGCCTTCTATTTCTCCTAACTATCTCAATTACTCGTGCCTTTTATATCTCCTAACTATCTCAATTACTCGATCCTTTTATTTCTCCTAACTATCTCAATTACTCGAACCTTTTATTTCTCTCAACTATCTCTAATACTCGTGCCTTCTATTTCTCCTAACTATCTCAATTACTCGATCCTTTTATTTCTCCTAACTATCTCTAATACTCATGCCTTCTATTTCTCCTAACTATCTCAATTACTCGTGCCTTTTATTTCTCCTAACTATCTCAATTACTCGTGCCTTTTATTTCTACTAACTATCTCAATTACTCGTGCCTTCTATTTCTCCTAACTATCTCAATTACTCGTGCCTTTTATTTCTCCTATCTATCTCAATTACACGTGCCTTTTATTTCTCCTAATAATCTCTATTACCTCTGCCTTTTATTTCTTCTAACTATCACTATTATTTCTGCCTCTTATTTCTCCTAACTATCTCTATTACTCCTGCCTTTTATTTCTCCTAACTATCTCTATTACTTCTGCCTTTTATTCCTCCTATCTGCCTCTATTACTTCTGCCTTTTATTTCTCCTATCCGCCTCGATTACTCCTGCCTTTTATTTCTCCTATCTACCTCTATTACTTCTGCCTTTTATTTCTCCTATCTGCCTCTATTACTTCTGCTTTTTATTTCTCCTATCTACCTCTATTACTAGTGCATTTTATTTCTCCTATCTACCTCTATTACTTCTACCTTTTATTTCTCCTATCTACCTCTATTACTCCTAACTTTTATTTCTCCTATCTGCCTCTATACTCGTACATTTTATTTCTCCTATCTGCCTCAATTATTCCTGCCTTTTATTTTTATCTACCTCTATTACTCCTGCCTTTTATTTCTCCTATCTACCTCTATTACTCCTACCTTTTATTTCTCCTATCTACCTCTATTACTTCTACCTTTAATTTCTCCTATCTACCTCTATTACTCCTACCTTTTATTTCTCCCAGCTACCTCTATAACTCCTACTTTTTATTTCTCATTTATACCTCAATTTCTCCTAACTTTTATTTCTCCTATCTATCTCTATTACTCGTGCCTTTTATTTCTCATATCTACCTCTATTACTCCTACCTTTTATTTATCCTATCTACCTCTATTACTTCTACCTTTTTTTTCTCCTATCTACCTCTATTACTCCTACCTTTTATTTCTCCTATCTACCTTTATTACTCCTACCTTTTATTCCTCCTATCTACCTCTATTACTCCTATATTACTCCTCTAAGATATTACTAAAAATTCATCATGCGAAGAGTACGAAACAAAATCAGTCCAGAAATTAGCGATGAACAGTGTGGTTTTGTTAGAGATAAAGGAACAAGCAATGCCATTTATATCATAAGATCTTTAGTAGAAAAAGCCATAGATGTGAAAACAGATCTATACCTATGTTTCATAGATTACACCAAGGCATTTGACAAAGTAAAGCACCAAAAAAATAATCAAAATTTTAGAAATCATAAACGTAGACAGCAAAGATCTAAGAATAATAAAGAACATGTACTGGCAACAAACAGCGGCCATAAGAACTGGAAACCATTTGGGAATGTTTCAACAAATAAAACAGGGTGTTAGACAGGGTTGTGTGCTGTCACCAGTTTTGTCTACTTACTACCGCTACCGACGCCAAACAAGGACCATTCTCAAATCAGTGCCTACAGAATCATCACAATGCAGAACACCGCGGGCAAGCTGCTGGAGAAAAAGTTGCCCGTGTCCTCACCTGTCATCTTGAACAGAAACGTGTATTCCCACCCACACTCGGAGGTTATAGATATAACAAAGAGACATGGCTCAATGCGGCAGTATTTGCCTATGACGTCTTCGAAGGCTTCCACATACGAGAGGAGACATGTACTGCTGCTATAGATCTGGAGGATGCATACAACAGGGTACCATTTGAATATCTCATGCATATGCTCCTCAAACTGGCGGTGCACCCCTTCCTCATTAGATGGATCGCTGCGGCACTGTTTCAGAGGAAAGTGATACTCAGATGAGGAAGTTGGTCTTCCGAGCCAACATCCATTTGCCCAGGGCTGCCACAAGGTTCACCATTGTAATCAGTTCTTTTTAACGTGTACACAATAACGATCACGGAACAACAGCTGGATGGGAGGGGAAGAACTATAACTTTTGCTGATGATATTCTGGTATATCGACAGGGAAGAGACAGACGGGGAATCGCTTCCACAATGCAAGACGAACTCGATCGCATTTCTTCTTGGTGTAGGGTTTCAGGTGCCTTGGTTAATCCTAATAAAGCATCAGTTTCATGGTTCTCCCTTAACAATCATATCGTTCATACGACCACACCGGTAGTACGAATGGGAGCTGATGAGGTGACCAGGGACAAGTTGATGACATACCTCGGAGTTAAGTTTGATCGCAGCCTGTATTTTCGGGACCACGTCGACCATGTGATAACAAAATCCCGCAAAGGATTAGCCACCTTGAAGGTCAAGGCAGCTGCCAACATCGAGCAGAGACTACTTACTCTTCTGTTCCAGGGATTAGTCCTCGCACCAATTGAGTATGCCCTGGTAATTCTTACTGTCAGTACGACTCAAATTGATAGGTTGGAGAAAATACAAAATGAAGCCATGCGCATTATCCTGGGATGTACGAGGGACACTCCCTGTGTAGCAATGAAGTATATTCTTGACTTTCCAACCATGGATGACAGAATCAAGATCTGGAGAGCACGAGCATACCTGAAGATTAGTACAGATAAAGAGCATCCATTGCACCACGTGCTCAACACAGAGAAAGGTGCCAGGCTAAAACGAGGCAAATCATGGGTGGGCCGAGCAGAAGATGTAATCAAACAGGTCTGTGGGCTTACCAATATCAGCAATGGTGATGAGTGGATACCGGTGTCTACGTCATTCATACGTGGGGACTTTCTCGTGTATTGTCACACTCGACAGGAAAAGTAGGGAACAGAACCCGGTCGTGGTTAATGCTGAGGTCAACGGTCTCATCTGCGATAACACCGATGAGAAAGATGCAGTCATCTATACAGAAGAATCTGTAAGACGACACCAAATAAGTGCATGGGCATTTACAGCACGCTCGGCAGGCAGAATAGTCCACAAAGACAGTGGTGCATACGTCATGACCACGAGTAGTATGACAATGGAGGTGATGGCAGTGACCAAGCCATTCAAATGGTTAGAGTCACAAGACTACACCCACGCATGTATACTGAGTGATTCGATGAGCATGATAAAAAAGTGGAGGCGGGCTCTGTACACATGCAATGGGTAGAGTCGTTGCAGAAATCCAAAATACATAAGGTCACCTTTGTCTATGTCCCTGGACATGCGGGAGTAAGGGGAAATGAAAGAGCGGAATGGTTGGCTAGCTGCGCTGTCGTTGAGGACGGGCAACCAATGGATCGGGCGGACATCATCAATGCCCTTCGAGATATGGGAAGAGCACAGGACTTCGACAAACACAGATCCACGTCACTTCTTCGGATGATGGACATGGGGGTTAAGATGAGCACAGCCAGAAATGAGACACTTAGTGGCCGTGTAAGAAGACTTATCAATCAACATAGAACTGGAGTCGTCAGTCGCTGGACACTGAGGGAATTGCTGAGGAGGGGATCTGAGCACCTATGGACATGTTCGGAGTGCAATGATGATGATCCGCAAATAACTCAATAACTCAATACCCCTTCTGCACAGATGTACGAACTCCGTGGCACTGCAAAGACCCCGAGTTCCTTAGTTCCGAGTTTCTCTTACGACATGCGTGGCAAGCCACTCTATTCCTTCTCCCCTCTCCGCGGTCAGGTAACTACACGGGCAACATTGACTCTGTTGGTTTAGTACTTCAAAGCATTGGCTCCTTCAGTTAGAAACATGTTATATTCTATTCTATTCTATTCTATTCTATTCTATTCTATTCTATTCTATTCTATTCTATTCTATTCTATTCTATTCATGGAATCAGTTTCAATGCAGTCAGGGCAACTCCATACCCGCTCTGCCGCCATACCAGCATATCTCGAAGCGTACACAGATTGATTGTTACGGTAAGGTGTTGATTGTTCAGCTTTTACTACTTTTCACTCCAGACAAACTAGACCACTTCTCTACCTTTCGACTCCTCATTCTCTCAATGTAAACATCATTGTCCATCCCATTCTCCTCATTCTCTCAATGTTTTCATCATTGTCCCTCCCATTCTCATCCTCATTCTCTCAATGTATATAACATTGCCCCTCCCATTCTCCTCATTATCGCAATGTATACATCATTGTCCGTCCCATCCTCCTCATTCTTTCAATGTTTACATCATTGTCCTTTGCCATTTTCATCCTCATTCTCTCAATGTACACAGCAATGTCCCTCCCATTTTCATCCTCATTCTCCCAGTGTATATATCATTGTCCCTCCATTCTCCTCCTCATTCTCTCAATGTATACATAATTGTCCTTCCCATTCTCCTCCTCATTCTCTCAATGTATACATCATTGTCCCTCCCATTCTCATCCTCATTCTCACAATGTATTGAGAGAACATTGTCCCTCCCATTCTCCTCATTATCGCAATGTATACATCATTGTCCCTCCCATCCTCCTCATTCTTTCAATGTTTACATCATTGTCCTTTGCCATTTTCATCCTCATTCTCTCAATGTACACATCGTTGTCCCTCCCATTGTCCTCATCATTCTCTCAATGTACACATCATTGTCCCTCCCATTCTCCTTCTCATTCTCTCAATGTATACATCATTGTACATCCTATTTTCCTCCTCATTCTCTCAATGTATACATCATTGTACATCCTATTCTCCTCCTCATTCTCTCAATGTATACATTATTGTCCCTCCTATTCTCCTCCTCATTCTCTCAATGTATACATCATTGTCCCTCCTATTCTTCTCCTCATTCTCTCAATGTATACATCATTGTCCCTCCAATTCCACTCCTCATTCTCTCAATGTATACATCATTGTCCCTCCTATTCTCCTCCTCATTCTCTCAATGTATACATCATTGTCCCTCCAATTCCACTCATCATTCTCTCAATGTATACATCATTGTCCCTCCAATTCCACTCCTCATTCTCTCAATGTATACATCATTGTCCCTCCTATTCTCCTCCTCATTCTCTCAATGTATACATCATTGTCCCTCCAATTCCACTCATCATTCTCTCAATGTATACATCATTGTCCCTCCAATTCCACTCATCATTCTCTCAATGTACACATCATTGTCCCTCCCATTCTCCTTCTCATTCTCTCAATGTATACATCATTGTCCATCCAATTCCACTCATCATTCTCTCAATGTACACATCATTGTCCCTCCCATTCACCTCCTCATTCTCTCAATGTATACATCATTGTCCCTCCAATTCCACTCCTCATTCTCTCAATGTATACATCATTGTCCCTCCAATTCCACTCATCATTCTCTCAATGTACACATCATTGTCCCTCCCATTCTCCTTCTCATTCTCTCAATGTATACATCATTGTACATCCTATTTTCCTCCTCATTCTCTCAATGTACACATCATTGTCCCTCCTATTCTCCTCCTCATTCTCTCAATGTATACATCATTGTCCCTCCTATTCTCCTCCTCATTTACTCATTGTATATATCATTGTCCCTCCTATTCTCCTCCTCATTCTCTCATTGTATACATCATTGTCCGTCCTATTCTCCTCCTCATTCTCTCATTGTATACATTATTGTCCCTCCTATTCTCCTCCTCATTCTCTCATTGTATACATTATTGTCCCTCCTATTCTCCTCCTCATTCTCTCATTGTATACATCATTGTCCGTCCTATTCTCCTCCTCATTCTCTCATTGTATACATCATTGTCCCTCCTATTCTCCTCCTCATTCTCTCATTGTATACATCATTGTCCCTCCTATTCTCCTCCTCATTCTCTCATTGTATACATCATTGTCCCTCCTATTCTCCTCCTCATTCTCTCAATGTATACATCATTGTCCCTCCAATTCCACTCCTCATTCTCAAAATGTACACATCATTGTCCTTCCCATTCTCCTCCTCATTCTCTCAATGTATACATCATTGTCCCTCCAATTCCCCTCCTCTTCTTTTAAGGAATGAATAACAAACTTGGCATGTCCTTTTTGTCCTTAGTCAGGCTACATTCAGTACCAAAGCTGCTAAAGAGCTTATCGACTATTGAAACAGATACAATGATGATGTCAATGTCAATGGGTCATTGTTGTGTTGTCGTTAAAGGTCTTACTTCACAGCACGAGGTGTGGTGCGCCGATCGTTCCATATCTGGAACGATCAAGGTGTTTCATCCAGAAATCCTTCATTTTGAGCTTAGTTAAACCTGATTATTCTAAAAGTTATCGGATAAAGGCGGTAACTGTACTTCTCCCGTTCAGTTTGAGAGCGTAACAAATAATTACTGTAGCATTTACAAATTTACAGGAGTTTCCTGTAAGCTTCTTCAGAGATAGAGTTTTTCAAATAAGTAAAATCGCTACCATCTTTGCAATAATTTACCAGCTTTTTTTCTTAAATTAATCAAGGGATGGGTGCTATGAAGTTCGTGCTTTACGCAAAGTTCTTCCTGTGTTATCGCGAAAGTAATCAGAATGATAATGACCAATGTCCGAGCTCAGTGATGATTATGCTGATGATACCACAACAACGACAAAAAGTAATGACAATAAAGTTCACAAAAATTGGTTGAATCCAATAACCACAATTTTATTGATGGCTAAATTAGAAATCACTTCTCTGAAATTATACAAAATTAAATAAATAATTGTGTATATTACTTGTGTATCTAATTCTCTGCTCACAATTCACAAGACAGTGACAGTTTTACTGACATAATTATGTGATATCGTTTCAGGAAAACTTTAAAAAGTAACAGAAAACATTACATGTAAAACAAAACAGTAAACATCTTCAGTATATATGACATTTAACATGTTTTTGGTTGGAAGCAATTTAACATTGATCCTCGTTAGTACATTCCATGGCCGAATCTACCAGTACTGCTGTGACAGATCCGGCAACAAACAAAAGAGGCAATTTAGTGTCGTTTGGAATCGCTTCTTTTTGTTTAGTATCTTTATCTTTAATATACCGTCAGTACATTGTTAATGAAAGCCATTGTAAACGACAGTTCCTGTCATTAGACAATTGACAGTCTGCTAAAGTTAATCAGAACATCAGCGTTTGTCCACTTGCTTCCTTTTATAGTCTTAATATCAACGACGTCATCATAAATACAGGAGTCATAATATTTTATGATTACATTGATTAAAGTGAGTAAAAAGTAATAAATATGTTGATGAATAATCAGCATTTGTTATAAATCATCTTATTAGCCATCATTATTTTTTTTATATTTGTTATAGCTTTTGCTAGAAATGGACATTATTATTGACTTAAGCCATCTTGTCCATGCACTTTCCATATTTCATGTCAAGGGTAGCATCAGGCATACACATCATGTCTGAAACAAGAACAAAATAAATACTCGATTACGCTACACCAATTACACATCCATATATATATATATATATATATATATATATAGAGAGAGAGAGAGAGAGAGGGGGAAGCAAAGAAAAAAAAATAACAGACAGCTTAAGAGAATGTCTTGGCAGAAGGTCAACAACAGAAATAATAAATAGCTGCCGATATCGAAAGTTGTGGAGAGACATGTTCACCTACGCCAGTAGGCCCGGTACTTGATGATATATATATATATATATATATAGGACTTAGGTATATAAATACTTAGGAGTCGGAGAATAAGATGGTTGGATCAGGTGAGAAGAATGGACAACAAACATGTAATAGACACTTGTGTATTGTGAAGCTGCTAACAAGCCATGATTGCCTGTTACCAACCGTCTGTCAAGACACAAAGACCATATACATACATATACGCGTGTTTGTGTATTTGTATAGGATTAAAGGACTAACAAAGCTGTATTTTAAGCATTTAGCCAGAAAGGTCACTGTTAGATATCAAAGCACTGAACGGAGTCTGCCTCGACTATGTAAAGAAGACTTCAATATGAAATACTAGTATCAGTATCAAAATAAATGTATCAATACTGTCCGATAATATGGGGGGGGGGGGGTGTTTGATGAAATGGCAGATTGAGAGAAAATATAAAAACATCCTGCCTTTTAGTGCCTTCGCAGTGACATCTCATCACTATACATATTTTTTTTTGTTAGTGAAGTAGTGTAAAGTTAATGTCGTCCAAGTTAGTTCATTTCTTTTCTTAATTCTGAGAGCACAAAGTCAAGCTGCTTTCCAAAGAGATACATTTTAGAATCTATTTCCTCCAGTGCATTTCTGTTTGATACCACTATTTGTTCCACGTTTCACCTGAACCATTCCTCCATCCTACATTTGTTTGTCTATTTTCTCAGATGTTTATATGTCCCCTTTTCTGCCAATAAAATCTTCTTTGATACATCTATTTGCCCCCATATTTCTGCTGATATTTTCCTATTTACAACGCATATCTGGTTCAATTACCCACTGAAGCATTCATATCTGATACATTTTTATGGTTGTAAAACGGATCACAGTATTTTAATATTTTTATTTGGCTATTAGCTGGAGTTACACATGCAATGACTACCCAGAAGCGAGCAACTGTATATGGAGAAGCAAAAATATGTTCCTAAGAAGAACACTCATATCATTATTAACAGTACCACATCTTTATTTCTATACGCTTGCGAAACATGTACACTGTCAATTTGTTGATGATCTTGAAAGAAGAACCCCTAATCTTAGATATGAAATGATACGGAAAGATCTAGCGCATGCCTTATGTCTTACATAAATAAAATCACCACTAAATATGTGTGTAAGGTCAAGGTCAAGTACGAGACTTGAACCGGAGTCTTAGCACGCGAGTTTTCATCCATATGTCCTCGGCAGCCTATCCAGAAGTGTTCGGAGACTTCTGGACAGTGTAGTTACAAGCATCGAAACTCACGATGCGAAGCGGCATTCCTCAGCTTCCCAGAATACTACCCTGGTACCAATTTCTGCCAGCGGCTGATTTGACCGCGGAGTTTTTTTTTTTTTTTTGCAACCACAAGTACAGCTCACACTGCTTGCAGCAGGAATCGAGCACGGGTTGTCGGAACGTCGGTACCCCCCAAGTCGAGTGGTTTTCCCAACTAGGCTACCGAGGCCCCCTAAAAATAAATATGTACCAAAATTAAACAATTCAGTGTGACATTAAAGACTCTGTTGACGGTGAAATCAACAAGCTTCTTTTCACAGACTATCAAGCATTGATAAATGCGAAAATAAAAGACACACAACAACATATATACAGGCGAGCCAGAAAACAACATAATATGAAAATTAACATAAACAAGATACAAGTAATAACGGTATCAAAAGAAACATGTCACCAACGTAACGATAGATGAGCAATATCCTAAAATAAGTGAAATAATTATAATACTTAGGCAGCACCGTGACATATAACAACATGTAAGCAACAGATATAAACTCAGCATGTAACAAAGCTTGTCATGTTATTGACAGATTTCACCACTACTGCCCAACAAAGAAGTAACGTTAGAAGCGAAGTGAAATATTTATAAGACTATCTTTATATCAACTTTGTGCTACCAGTGCCAGACATGGACCTTAGACTCAAGAACTTTTAGAAAAATAATTACCACAGATATGAAGTGTGTCAGACGCATGATAGGAATCAGCCTGGGACAAAAGATGAGAAACAAAGGTTTATGAAATAGACTCGGAACGGAACCACCTAAAAAATGCATAAGGCGACAAACGATCATGTGGTTCGTCAGGTGTTAATACATTAAAAACACATAATATAACGAGTTACCAACAAACGATACGAGAACATCAGACCAAGATACCGACGAAGAAAAAGGTGAATAAACGAAATGTATAAACACTTGGAGGTATAACAGCAGAAGAGACCAATACAAGAGAAAGAAATCGCGAATCATATGCCCCATCGACACCGAAAGGCACATAAAGAAAGAAAGAAAGAAAGAAAGAACGAAAGAAAGAAAGAAAGAAAGAAAGACAATACTAAGACCAACATTCTACATGGTTCAGTATCAAGCAAAGGGAGGAAAGGTAGACGAAGTGATGGGAAAACAACATCAGTTAATGGACAGGCTTAACCTTCCTCGCATGTCAGTACCTCAACCGTGAAGGTTGGAAGAAGATTGTGAAGTCGTTGTCAAAAATGCTGCAGTGATCGCCAATGTTAGGAAACTAATGAATGAATAAACCCAGTCCTATTGTCTATATATGCAATCATATTTGAACATCAATCTGTCACTCGTCACTACTTGATCACCGTTGGTTGTCACTTACCGCCTTGACATTTGCAAGTGTCCATTGCCATGTCCATGCGGTCGCACATTTCACCCTTCATGGCCTTCATGTGACATTTCATCTCGCTTCCCATCATCATGCAGCAGCCATCAGTACAGTCAGTATCCATCTTACAGTCGTCCCCAATTTTTTGGGCAAATGCGGTCAGCTGTAAATAATGTTTACGCACATTTAAATTATTTGACGTCAAATATGTAGTGTGTTTACATCTTAATCACATTAACCCAGATATACTCTAAGAAAAGAAAAGACGAAATGAATCATGTCACGTCGTCCCGTAGTGTAAAGGGAATATAGTCTGTCCAACTTCTTCTACTTCTTGTTTCCTTCGTCATCTGCCTTTCAGCGTCGAGGGGAGATATAATTTGCGATCTTTTGCTCCTCTGTAAGCCTCTGCTGCTGTTATGTTTCCTAGTGCTTCTAATATTCCATCGACCCATCTTTTTCGTGGTCGACCCTTGGGTCTGGTGTTCTCACAACGTTTGTTGAAGGCTCGTTGTGTTGTGTTTTGTTCTTTCTGCCTTGTCACATGGCCAAACCATTTTATCTGTTGTTTCCTTATATATTCTATGGCGGGGGCTATTCCTAGCTTTTTTCTCTGTTCTTCATTTCTGATCTTATCTCTCAGACTGTTTCATGTCATTCTCTTTTCTCTCTTTTACCTTTTAGCTCCTGGTGGAGCATAGGTCTTCAACAAACACTTTCCAAGTCGTTCTGTTTTTTTGCCATTCTTTTAAGATCATTCCATGTCTTCCCCATCATCTTCATCTCTGCTTCTATCTGTCTTCTCCAAGAATTCCTTGGTCTTCCTCTTTGTCTTTTCCCCTGGGGATTCCAAAAAAGGGCCTGTTGTGTAATACTCTCAGTTGGCTTCCGTAGTGTGTGTCCTATCCATCGCCATCGTCTTCGCTGTATCTCTTTATCCACTGGTATTTGACCGGTACATTTCCATAATTCCACGTTAGTGACTTTGTCCTGCCATTTCCATCCCTTTATTCTGCGCAAGCATCCATTAATGAAAGTCTGTACTTTCGTGATTGTCAATTTTGTCATTCTCCATGTTTCACAGCCATATAATAGGACCGACTTAACATTTGAGTTGAAAATTTTTATTCATGTTTCATGTCATTCGTCTAACACATTTCATCTCTGTAGAGGTTATTTTTCTTATTGTTCTTGCTTCTAGGGTCCAGGTCTGGCATTGCTAGCACAACGTTGGGTGTAAGTCACATATCATGACCATTTACAACGTGATAGATACACGTGTATCATTTGATTGAATGTGTTGAAAAATTTGGTCCAGTTGGCAATAACCAAATGATAATAAGAGAAATACTTCTACTAGTCGTACAATCTTACTTGTATCTGGGCAGTAATATAGACAAAGAAGGCAGAGAGTGATGTCAAATTCAGGATTTAAAAAGCAAGATGAGCATTCGTTGCACTGGGAAACATATGGAAGCATAAAGAAATTAGATTAAATACAAAAATTAAATTGATCAACTCAAATGTTAAGTCAATATTATTATATGGATGTAAAACACGTAGAACAACAAAAATTACAATGAAGATACAGACCTTCATTAACAGATGCTTAATAAAAGGTTGGAAATGACAGGACAAAATCACTAACTTAAAATTATGGAAATGTACCAGTCAAATACCAGTGGATAAAGAGATACAGCGAAGACGATGGCGCTGGATAGGACATAACCTGTGGAAGCCAACTGAGAGTATTACACAACAGGCCCTTTTTTTAACCCGAAAGGAAAAGGACAAAGAGGAAGACCAAGATATTCTTGGAGAAGACAGATGAAAGCTCAGATGAAGATGATAGGAAAGACCAGGAATGGTCTTAAAATAATGACAAGAAACAGAACGGCTTTGAAAGTATTTGTTGAAGACCTGTGCTCTACAGGGAGCTGAAAATGTAGAAGAAGAAGAAGAGGAGGAAGATACAAGTGTACCATTCTATCGAATGTGTGATAAATGTGGTCTAGTATCTATCTTCACAAAATACCTAAATAGCAAACATGAAATTAATTAGATAGATTTTCTAATGGTTCTTTGATTTCACATTTTTACTTTCCTGTCTTTATAATCTCTTATCTGGACACTTTGTGAATAGCCTGACCTTTTTTTTTTTGTTTACTGTTACTACTGGTAGAGCGATTCTGCTTAAGGGGCAACTCTATTGTCTGCCTTTCAGTGAATCTTTTATGTGTGTCTTTTAATAAAAATTGCCAATGTTTCATTGAAACATCAATCATTAGCAGGCCTAAGGGTTAGACATTCATCATCATCATCATAATCATCATCATCAAGTACCAAGCCTGCTGGCATAGGTGATCATGTCTCTCCACAATTTTCGAGACATAATCACCTACGCCAGTTAGGCATTACAACAGTCATAACTTACCACTAGAGCTGCAAGAAGGCACACGATTGCTTTCATTGTAACTTGGGTCGGATTAAAATTAATAGTTGAGAAATATGCTTTTTTCTTCTGTCGTAAGTCTTGTGGCTGGCAGCTTAAATAGGCTCACGGAAACGATGTTAATAACGCAATAATCCCTTATCGGTGATCTAACTGTTACTGTCCTTGACTTGAAAATATGTTGTGGGCATCTTTGTTGATTTGACTTTGTCTTTACTGGTCATCTATTTTCTGACCCCCTTTAGACTAATCTAGGCTATGTTATGTCGTAGTTGTTAGCGCTCTGACATAGCGATAAAGTAAAAATTGATTCAAATCCAATTAAACTCAGTCAAGCCCTTCAGCTGAAAAAAAAATATCTGACCTCGCCAGATGTTTATGTTGGTGAAGGTCACAATACAGACGGGAGAACATTGCGTTTCTCCACACTTCTAAACTGAGTAGTCATTGATGGTCATGTAGTTCATTTCTCTGAGCTATTTCTTGATACGTGACATTTTTGTGTGAACTTTAGGTCGTTGTGGTTAGGGCTGGCTTGGAGAACAAAGTGAGAGTGGGCTCATCCCATGTCTACCGTTCTGAAGTTGAGCCACAGAGGAAGGAATCGGTACCTGACTCATTGAGTTGGTGAAGGTAATAAGAGTGAGGAAAATATTTGGTCAAGGTAATAAGATTGAAGCAGAGAGAAAAGATACCAGACAGCTTTAGAGAATGGCTTGACAGAAGGTCAACAACAGAAATAATAAATAACTGTCAAGCCAATCTCCTAAGCAGTCTGGTATATTTTCTCTTTGCTTCCCTCTATCTCTTCGTCCTTCAATTTTCTCAATTGTCACAAAATATTCCAGCTGTTCCCTTCTCATTACATGCACAAAAAGCGATGATTGTTTCTTCCTAATATTGGAAATTATCTCTCTTTTTTAAGGTTGCCTCTTTCAGAACGTATTTCAAATGTCGAGTTCGAGAGTTGTGGAGTGACATGATCACCTAAACTTGCAGACATGGTACTTGATGATGATGGTGATAACAGAACCGACTTAACTTTGGAATTTAACATTTTTATTTTTCTATTTAACCCAAGTCTTTGGTTTTCTATATTTTTCCTCACCATTTTAGTCGCTGAAAAATTATAATTGTGCATGACACTGTTACGTCTATTATTTTACAAACTTGTTGAGCACGTCATAATATGTTATCAGATAAAGGTTTTTTGTTGGTTTTTTTAGATGTCTAAATACAGGGAGATTTGGTTGTTGTGCTTGGGTTTGCGGAATGTTAATGTACTTTTAATGGTCCAAGCCGAAAGTCTTCGGATGTCATGTTTTTTATAACCATCTATCTTTCGAGCTTCTATTGAGTTCTACTGTTGATGTTTTCCCGTGCCACACCGTTAAATCATTCAGTATTTTTACCTTTATTACTCATGCCTCTTATTTCTCCTAACTACCTCTATTACTCCTCCGTTTTATTTCTCCTATCTACCTAGAATAATCCTGCCTTTTATTTCTCCTATCTACCTCTATTACTCCTCCCTTTTATTTCTCCTATCTTCCTATATTATTCCTATCTTTTAATTCTCCTATCTTCCTCTATTACTCCTCCCTTTTATTTCTCCTATCTTCCTATATTATTCCTATCTTTTATTTCTCCTATCTACCTCTATTACTCCTCCTTTTATTTCTCCTATCTTCCTATATTATTCCTATCTTTAATTCTCCTATCTTCCTCTATTACTCCTCCCTTTTATTTCTCCTATCTTCCTCTATTACTCCTCCCTTTTATTTCTCCTATCTTCCTCTATTATTCCTATCTTTTATTTCTCCTATCTTCCTCTATTATTCCCACCTTTTATTTCACCTAAATACCTCTATTACTCCTGCCTCTTATTTCTCCTATCTACCTCTACACTCCTGCCTCTTATTTCTCCTATCTACCTCTATACTGCTGCCTTTCATTTCTCCTATCTACCTCTACACTCCTGCCTCTTATTTCTCCTATCTACCTCTATACTCCTGCCTTTCATTTCTATTATCTACCTCTATACTCCTGCCTCTTATTTCTCCTATCTACCTCTATACTCCTGCCTTTTATTTATCCTATCTACCTCTACACTCCTGCATTTCATTTCTATTATCTACCTCTATACTCCTGCCTTTTAATTATCCTATCTACCTCCAAACTCATGCCTTTTATTTCTGCTATCAAGCTCTATACTACTGCCTTTTAATTATCCTATCTACCTCTACACTCCTGCCTTTTATTTCTCCTATCTACCTCTATACTCCTGCCTTTTAATTATCCTATCTACCTCTATACTCCTGCCTTTTATTTCTCCTATCTAGCTCTATACTCCTGCCTTTTAATTATCATATCTACCTCTACACTCCTGCCTTTTATTTCTCCTATCTACCTCTACACTCCTGCCTTTTATTTCTCCTATATACCTCTATACTCCTACCTTTTATTTCTCCTATCTACCTCTATTACTCCTACCTTTTATTTCTCCTATCTACCTCTATTACTCCTACCTTTTATTTCCCCTATCTACCTCTATACTCCTACCTTTTATTTCCCCTATCTACCTCTACACTACTGCCTTTCATTTCTCCAATCTATCTCTATTACTCCTACCTTTTATTTCTCCTATCTATCTCTATTACTCCTACCTTTCATTCCTCCTATCTACCTCTATTACTCCTACCTTTTATTCCTCCTATCTACCTCTATTACTCCTACCTTTTATTTCTCATATCTATCTCTATTACTCCTACCTTTTATTCCTCCTATCTACCTCTATTACTCCTACCTTTTATTCCTCCTTTCTACCTCTACTACTCCTGCCTCTTATTTCTCCTATCTACCTCTATTACTCCTACCTTTTATTCCTCCTATCTACCTCTATTACTCCTACCTTTTATTCCTCCTATCTACCTCTATTACTCCTACCTTTTATTCCTCCTATCTACCTCTATTACTTCTGCCTTTTATTTGTCCTATCTAGCTCTATTACTCCTGCCTCTTTTTTCTCCTATCTACCGCTATTACTCCTACCTTTTTTTCCTCCTATCTACCTCTATTACTTCTGCCTTTTATTTCTCCTATCTACCTCTATTACTTCTGCCTTTTATTTCTCCTATCTACCTCTATTACTCCTACATTTTATTCCTCCTATCTACCTCTGTTACACCTGCCTTTTATTTCTCCTATATGCCTCTATTACTTCTGTCTTTTATTTCTCCTATCTACCTCTATTACTCCTACCTTTTATTCCTCCTATCTACCTCTATTACTCCTACCTTTTATTCCTCCTATCGTTACTAAGTATTCCAACCCATCCCTTCTCCACACATGCCCTACAAATCTGTACTGCATTTACCTCATTTGTTTTATAATTTTCCTATTTTCGTATGCTTCTTTTATTACCTTATCGGTGGAATCTTTGCAGCGGTCCGTTGTACCTTTTTCTTCTACCTCTCAGCTTCCTGTGGAGCATAGGCCTTCAATAAACACTTTCCAAGCCGTTTTGTTTCTTGTCATTCTTTTAAGATCATTC
The DNA here is from genome assembly GCA_032433765.1 of Megaustenia siamemsis. Lineage (NCBI taxonomy): Eukaryota > Metazoa > Mollusca > Gastropoda > Stylommatophora > Ariophantidae > Megaustenia > Megaustenia siamemsis. Next base: position 36,635,215 of record JAVIAB010000125.1, read on the forward strand.
CATGACTTCCCCATTCATCTTCACCTCTGCTTCCATGTGTCTTCTCCAAGAACTTCTTGGTCTTCCTCTTTGTCTTTTTCCCCGTGGATTCCAAAAAAGGGTCTTATTTTTGCTTTCCTTCACTATGTCTAACATTTCTTTAGACTATAATCTAGTCCTACCTGAATTGAATGTACATTTGATTCTTCATTGGCCACTCTGAAAGAACATCCGTAAAGTTCGCGCCACAACTCATAACTGATAGAAACAATATATTTAAAGCACTAGTTACATTTTTGGAATCTGAAGAATTTTCTATGCAGTTGGAGAGTGTCTACCTACTACAGCCATCACGAGGTGACGGGTCAGAGTTTTCTATGCAGTTGGAGAGTGTCTGCCTATTACAGCCATTACGAGGTGACAGGTCAGAGTTTTCTATGCAGTTGGAGAGTGTCTGCCTATTACAGCCATCACGAGGTGACAGGTCAGAGTTTTCTATGCAGTTGGAGAGGGTCTGCCTATTACAGCCATCACGAGGTGACAGGTCAGAGTTTTCTATGCAGTTGGAGAGTGTCTGCCTATTACAGCCATCACGAGGTGACAGGTCAGAGTTTTCTATGCAGTTGGAGAGTGTCTACCGACTACAGCAATCACGAGGTGACGGGTCAGAGTTTTCTATGCAGTTGGAGAGTGTCTGCCTACTACAGCCATCACGAGGTGACAGGTCAGAGTTTTCTATGCAGTTGGAGAGTGTCTGCCTACTACAGCAATCACGAGGTGACAGGTCAGAGTTTTCTATGCAGTCGGAGAGTGTCTACCGACTACAGCAATCACGAGGTGACAGGTCAGAGTTTTCTATGCAGTTGGAGAGTGTCTGCCTATTACAGCCATCACGAGGTGACAGGTCAGAGTTTTCTATGGAGTTGGAGAGTGTCTGCCTATTACAGCCATTACGAGGTGACAGGACATAGTTTTCTATGGAGTTGGAGAGTGTCTACCGACTACAGCAATCACGAGGTGACAGGTCAGAGTTTTCTATGCAGTTGGAGAGTGTCTGCCTATTACAACCATTACGAGGTGACAGGACAGAGTTTTCTATGCAGTTGGAGAGTGTCTACCGACTACAGCAATCAAGAGGTGACAGGTCAGAGTTTTCTATGGAGTTGGAGAGGGTCTACCTATTACAGCCATCACGAGGTGACAGGTCAGAGTTTTCTATGGAGTTGGAGAGGGTCTACCTATTACAGCAATCACGTGGTGTCAGGTCAGAGTTTAATTCAACTCCAAGCTATCCGGGATCGAACCAGTATCCACCTTACACGGAGAACAAGAAGTGGCTTTACCAATTCAGCCACCTTTCGTCATACAACTTTAGACCTGCGATATCAAACGTTTCACAGCAATTTTGTCAACAAACAAAAATTACATGCGCTTTTTACTTTATATTAATACAATTCAACCGAATTTCATCTTGGAGAAAAGACACCTATTATACGACATTAGTTGATAGAATGTCATCATAGAGAAAAAAAAACACCTATTATACGACATTAATTGATAGAATATCATCATAGAGAAAAGACACCTATTATACGACATTAGTTGATAGAATGTCATCATGGAGAAAAGACACCTATTATACGACATTAATTGATAGAATGACATCATGGAGAAAAGACACATATTATACGACATTAATTGATAGAATGACATCATGGAGAAAAGACACATATTGTACGACATTAGTTGATAGAATGCCATCATACGAAGTAGATGCAATCAGATTGTCCTAAAAAAAAACCTCAAAAAAATAACCCTAGATGGTGAGACCCATTTACAACTAATATATATTTTTTTAATTATATATTCGGTTTTTCCTGACGCGTGGTTGTTGTTGTTGTTGTTGTTGTTGACGGATTGCCACGAGTTGAAGCGGGCAGGTTGCCCTTTGACTCATAAGATGCGACGGGTCGTAATGGCTTTCTTGACATTCCCGGCTCTTACTGGAGAAGTTGGAGTTCGTCTGTCCCAGGCTATGCTGGGAAACTACTAGTCCAGCCCAGAGGTACTGCAAAACTGGGTCCTCTATATCAGTAACAGCCACCACTACAGGGAACACGGCAATACTAGCTTCTGTTAGCCAGTATGGTTTGGCGCAGACTGTTACCAGGGGAGACCACGAGGAGGTAGAACTGCTAGGTCGTGGTCAGGTGATGGTTGCCCGACCCTGTTATTGCGACCTCAGGTCGCAGGCGCCTCTGCTCCCCCTTCTGACGTGCGGTAGCCCTATCGTACTTTCCCATTAATTTTTGTAAAATGTCAACAAACCCCCTGGTATGAGTTTTATTTTTTTTTTTAATATAGTTCACCCATTAACCAATTGCAGTTTTTTTTTTTTTAATGACATTTATTTTGAAAACAATCTTACCGCGTTTTACAAAATATTCTAGGGATGTAGGTTAGTTATCTCACTCCCGCAATAATAAACACACTATCTTATAGTTACCATACAAATGTATTTTACTGTTTGGACAAATTGTTTTAATAATTGTAGTAATAGTATTAATGGTAGTGGTGATAATTGTGGTAGTTTTAATAGTAGTGGTGGTAGTAGTAGTAGTAGTATTGCCAGTGGTAGTAGTTGTAATGGCAATACAATAGCAGTAATGGTGGTGGTAATAGTGGCAGTGGTAGGAGTGGTAGTGCTAGTGGTAGTAGTAGTGATAGAAATAGTAATAGCATTATTAGCGGTAGTGGTGGTGGTAGTAGTGGTGGTAGTAGTAGTAGTGGTAGTAGTAGTAGTAGTAGTAGTGGTGGTAGTAGTAGTAGTAGTAGTAGCAGTAGTGGTAGTAGTGGTAGTGGTATTGGTAGTAGCAGTGGCAGTGGTCGTAGTAGCAGTAATAGTGGTCGTTGTAGCAGTAGTTGTGGTGGCAGTAGTGGTAGTGGTTGTATTAGCGGTAGTGGTAGAAATAATAATAGTAGTAGTAATAGTAGTAGTAGAAGTAGTAGTAGTAGTAGTAGTAGAAGTAGTAGTAGTAGTAGTAGTAGTAGAAGTAATATTAGTAGTAGTAGTAGTAGAAGTAGTAGTAGTAGTAGTAGTAGTAGTAGTAGAAGTAGTAGTAGTAGTAGTAGTAGTAATAGTAGTAGTAATAGTAGTAGTAGTAGTAGTAATAGTAGTAGTAATAGTAGTAATAGTAGTAGTAATAGTAGTAGTAATAGTAGTAGTAATAGTAGTAGTAATAGTAGTAGTAATAGTAGTAGTAGTAGTAGTAATAGTAGTAGTAGTAGTAGTAATAGTAGTAGTAGTAGTAGTAGTAGTAATAGTAGTAGTAGTAGTAGTAGTAGTAGTAGTAGTAGTAGTTCTAGTATTGTTATTGGTTGTAGTAATAGTAGGAGAAGAATGTAAAATGAATAACATGAAAATGAGTACTGAAAAAGCTAAATTATATCAAAAGGAAGGCAAAAGAAGAGATTAAACACATAGTTTTAGAATATATATATATATATATATATATATATATATATATATATATATATATATATATATATATATCTACGATCAGGACTCAATCAGAGTAGGATTCCAGACTCCCACATGAAGTCAGCTGTCAGGATAAGTGTGTTGATCGCCCCCACAGACAGAACATCACAATCAGAGTCTGTCAGATCCACTCTGACTGAACACCCGTTAATATGTTGCACTGTGTTCTGCGCCAGTGGCCCAGTGCATCCGATTTCAGCCAGCATTTTATTCGGGTTTGCTTTCCCTAGCCTTTGATTGTCCCCAATCTTCCTGCAAGGCAGCAGATTGTCTTTTCTGTAGGGGGATTCTGCCTTTAGATGGTAGGCCCTCCCAGGTTTACGAGCACCATCTGCCCGAGTCACTAGAGGTGACTAACACAGACAAGCACACACAAAGATATGAGATATGACTAACATAAACATGCACACAAAGATATGAGATATCACTAACCCAGACATGCACACACAAAGATATAACATATGACTAACACTGGTAAACACTAAGATATGAGATATGACTAAATATTAATAAAACATGTAACAAACTTTAAATATCTGAGAACAACATTCTCTGAAGATGGTAAGTCGATGAAGAATTAGACATCCGGTGCAACAAATCAAACCAAATATTCGGACACCTATCCCCTATACTTCAACACAAAGCAATGCATATTATAGATGCATATTATATATACTAATATTTGGTAACGCCAAATGAGATGGGTCTTGAGAAATGTTTGCTAAGTCCAAGGCTGATGTTCTTGCACATAATAACCTACATTGACTCGGTAGTAACGTTGCTATTACCGCTGATCGCCATTACTGTCATGCTCTTCACGATCGTTCTGTCCATTATACACAAGTCCCCGTGGAAGAAGCTCAGTGGCCTGCCGATGCTGGAAGTTTCCCAGCTGAAACCGATCAACAATTCTAGGTGGAAATCAGTGCGAGCTAGCTCCCAGGTTCGTGTGGCTAGGCTGCTCTTTGCCTTGTCTCTATCTTACATCATCATGAACGCACCCAGCCACATGGCCAGACTGTATTATCAGAAGCGGACTCAAGATTCAGGGGACATAAAATTGACATTCTCTGAAGGTCTTATCCGGCTGATCTTCCTGCACGTCGGCCACGCCCAACATGCCTGCAAGTTTTGGATCTTCGTGGTCGTCAGTAGAAACTTTACCAAGAACCTCAGACAAACTATAGTGGAAGTTACCAAGTGCATATGTTAGTCGTAGCTAACAGAGTGAGAGGGATACTAATATTTAATATACATACAATACATAGTAAACCATACAAAGCATATATTAAAAGAGAAGAAGGGAGAAGAGCAAGAGAAGAAGCAGACCTAGTGGAAGATGAACAGAGAACATCAAAGAAACGCTACAGCCACATTAATTGGCAATGATTGAATCTGCCAAATGGGCGAGAACCAGAACTTTCTATCTCCCTTGACACACAAACTGATACAGTAGGAAGTGAAGAGAGAAAAACGAAAGAAGGTAGTATCAGTAGTGGTGGGAGTAGTAGTGGTGGTAGTTATAGTAGTGGTGGTAGTTATAGTAGTGGTGGTAGTTATAGTAGGGGTGGTAGTAGTAGTAGTGGTGGTGGAAGTAGTAGTGGTGGTAGTTATAGTAGTGGTGGTGGTGGTAGTAGTAGTAGTAGTAGTGGTGGTAGTGGTAGTGGTAGTAGTAGTAGTAGTGGTAGTAGTTATAGTAGTAGTAGAAGTGGTGGTAGTTATAGTAGTGGTGGTGGTAGTAGTAGTAGTGGTGGTAGTAGTAGTAGTGGTAGTAGTTATAGTAGTGGTGGTAGTAGTAGTAGTGGTGGTGGAAGTAGTAGTGGTGGTAGTTATAGTAGTGGTGGTAGTAGTAGTAGTGGTGGTGGAAGTAGTAGTGGTGGTAGTAGTAGTAGTGGTGGTAGTTATAGTAGTGGTAGTAGTTATAGTAGTGATGGTAGTAGTAGTAGTGGTGGTGGAAGTAGTAGTGGTGGTAGTAGTAGTGGTAGTAGTTATAGTAGTGGTGGTAGTAGTAGTAGTGGTGGTGGAAGTAGTAGTGGTGGTAGTTATAGTAGTGGTGTTAGTTATAGTAGTGGTGGTAGTAGTAGTAGTGGTGGTGGAAGTAGTAGTGGTGGTAGTGGTAGTAGTAGTGACAGTAGTACTAGTGGTGGAAGTAGTAGTGGTGGTAGTAGTAGTAGTGACGATGGTAGTAGTAGTAGAAGTAGTGGTGGGAGTAGTAGTGGTGGTAGTAGTAGTGACGATGGTAGTAGTAGTAGAAGTAGTGGTGGGAGTAGTAGTGGTGGTAGTAGTAGTTGCGATGGTAGTAGTAGTAGAAGTAGTGGTGGGAGTAGTAGTGGTGGTAGTAGTAGTGGCGATGGTAGTAGTAGTATCAGTAGTGGTGGGTGTAGTTGTGACGACGGTAGTAGTAGTAGAAGTAGTGGTGGGAGTAGTAGGGGTAGTAGTTATAGTAGTGTAGTGGTGGTAGTTGTAGTTTCAGTAGCGGTAGTTGTCGTAGTAATAGTTACAGTAGCGACAGTAGTAGTAGTAGTAGTAGTAGTAGTATTAGTAGTGGTAGTAGTAATAGTAGTGGTAGTAATAGTAGTAATAGTAGTAGTAGTAGTGGTAGTGGTAGTGATGGTAGTAGTTGTAGTGCTAGTGGTAGCAGTAGTAGTAGTAGTAGTAGTGGTGGTAATAGTAGTAGTAGTGGTAGGAGTAGTAGTGGTAGTAGTAGTAGTAGTAGTAGTTGTAGTCATACTATTAGTGGTAGTAGTAGTGGTAGTAGTGATAGTAATAGTGGTAGTGGTAGTAGTAGTAGTAGTAGTGATAGTAGTAGTAGTAGTAGTAGTAGTAGTCGTCGTAGTAGCAGCGGTGGCGGTGGTCAGTGAATTTGAAACTTGAGGAGACCAGACATTGCGATAATCAGTTTGTTGCACTTTGTGCTAAGTAGTTCCTTCGAATGTTGCCCTAAATTACCATGTTTATGGTTACATCATGTCTTTGTTTGCATTATAAGTTATGGGGGAAAAAAACAAGGTTTGGCTGTTAATTTAAATTTCTTACAGTTTTGTTCAGGTTTTTTTTTTTAATATAAAGACACAGCGCAATGATTCATACAGGAGGGACGTCATAAACTCTTCCCTCATCGGCACTACTTCTGTTTCAATAAAAAGATAGATTGTCGTGCAATTTGTCGTTCTTTTGTTACCATGGCAACGGGGAAGTAATTGTTGAAATGGCCTCCCTAGTTCTCATACACATTGCAAGGTCTATAGATACCGGTGTACGGCTGTAGTAGGTTTAGCCTCCATAGACACTGAAAGCATTTTTAGTAGTAGCGGCTTGAATTATTGGAAATATATCACGGCTATACTAGAGAAAACGGTCTCTGTCGGTACACTGACATTTAACTCATTGAGCTGAAATGTGATTGTGTTATGTATTTTGATAAAATATTATAGGAGTTGTGGCTTCCGTTGACGCCTCGTAATATCCGCCTCTGAGTAGTAGTTCACTTATTTATGGTCCCTGACGAGAGGTGTTAGATATTAAATTGATTGATCTTGTGTGATGTATATCAATTCAATTATCGATCTTCTCCAATATCACGCCATCAGACCAACACCGCATCTTTTCCCTCTATCTCCCCTGCCTTCTATTTCTCCCGTTGTTACCAAGTATTCCAGCCCGCCTTTTCTTCATTCATGCCCCACATATATGGACTACCTTTTGTTGATGTGTGTTATAATCTTTCTATCTTCACTTGCCTCATTTTAGTAGCTCCTCGTTGAGTTTATTGGCTGTCCACGATATTTATTATTTCCTTCTGACAAGCACACATTTCTATTTTATTCGGTGTTGTCTCCTTGTTCACTGCCCTGTGCTTCTCAACCATAAAGCAGCACCGGTCCAATACAACACTTTCAAACTTTTTAACTTTCAATGGTAATCTCTTGTTGCAAAACATATTTCTCATAACACAATAATGATCACGGATCAACAGCTGGTTGGGAGGGGAAGAACCATGACTGTTGCTGATGATATTCTGGTATATCGACATGGTAGAGATAGACGGGGAATCGCCTCCACAATGAAGACGAACTCGATCGCATTTTTTCCTGGTGTGGGGTTTCAGGTGCCTTGGTTAATCCTAATAAAGCATCAGTTTCATGGTTCTCCCTTAACAATCATATCGTTAATACGACCACACCGGTAGTACGAATGGGAGCTGATGAGGTGACCAGGGACAAGTTGATGACATACCTCGGAGTTAAGTTTGATCGCAGCCTATGTTTTCAAGAAAGATGCAGTCATCTATACAGAAGAATCTGTAAGACGACACCAAAGAAGTGCATGGGCATTTACGGCACGCTCGGCAGGCAGAATAGTCTACAAAGACAGTGGTGCATACGTCATGACCACGAGTAGCATGACAATGGAGGTGATGGCAGTGACCAAGCCATTCAAATGGTTAGAGTCACAAGACTACACCCACGCATGTATACTGAGTGATTCGATGAGCATGATAAAAAAGTGGAGACGGGCTCTATACGTATGCAATAAGTAGAGTCGTTGCAGAAATCCAAAATACGTAAGGTCACCTTTGTCTATGTCCCTGGACATGCGGGAGTACGGGGAAATGAAAGAGCAGACAGGTTGGCTAGCTGCCCTGTCGTTGAGGACGGGCAACCAATGGATCGGGAGGACATCATCAATGCCCTCCGAGATGTGGGAAGAGCACAGGACTTCAACATAGAACTGGAGTCGTCAGTCGCTGGACACTGAGGGAATTGCTGAGGAGGGGATCTAAGCACCTATGGACATGTTCGAAGTGCAATGATGATGACACGCAAATAACTCAATAACTCAATAACTCATTTTCTAATTTCAATTAAAAAAAACATTCTTGGCCTGTGTGGGCCATGACAAACAAAAAAGTATGGACTAGATATGAATATCAAAAAGACTAAATCTATGATCATAAAGATAATACTCAAAATCCGCAAGCGAATATCACAGTTGAAAAAAAAAACCTGGAGACAGTTCAGAGCTACAACTACCTCGGACATACTATAACCAGTGATGGAAAATGTACAACTGAAATAAACAAAAGAATTGGAAAAGCAAACATCAATTTTAATGCCTTAAAAAGATATACTAACATGAAAACAGATAACACCATGGCTAAAAACTAAAGATAGCAAAATGTTATATCTTCACAACATTCCTGTATGGTGCAGAAACATGGACATTAGACAAGAAAACAAAACAGAAAATTGAAGCCTTTCATATGTAGGTTTATAGAAGTGTAGGAAAAATTGAATGGAAAGAAAAGAAAACAAATTATGAAGTCTTAAAACAACTAAAAATGAAAAGAGAACTACTAAATACAATTCAAACAAGACAGATGAGATTTTTGGGACACGTTAAAATACACAAAAGCCTACTAAAAGTAATCTTGGAAGGGAAAATACAAGGTAAAAGAGGCAGAGGTAGGCCTAGACAAACATGGGCATGTAACATCAAAAGATGGATAAATCAGCTTATGACAACCTGCACCATCAAAGCAAAAGACTGTGCGGATGGTGTTGCGTGGTAGCCAACCTTCGATGCGAAGACGGCACTCGCTGATGATTATGGCCTGCTTGATTCTACTTTTTACCTCGGTAAGACAACTTCCATCTGCTGCTGTCACCAGATATTTCAAATAAAACAATCTACTTGTCTCAGCATTTTATCGTTTCCATATATACTGACTGTACTTGGGTGAAATCTTGCTCTTTGAGACCACCGTTACTTCTGTTTTCTTTTCAAATAAACTGTCTCTTATTCTTACTTTCTTCAATAGCTGTATCTATATTTTAAATTTTTTTTTCTCCTGGATACCAGGACACGGAGTTAGTTTCCGGTTAAAATGCATGCTTGGTAGATCGTGGAATGAATTCAAAACAAACGAGGAAATTAGAGAAATCGTCAGTCAACCACTAACATCTTCAGTAATAAAGAAAAGACGATGGTCATATGTTGGACATTGTGAAGAGATAATAACCGAATAGTAAAGCAAGCCCTCATGTGGGAAACAACAGGTAAGAGAAAAAAAGGAAGACCCAGAGAGACACTGAGAAAAACATTGATGAGAGAGGCAAGAGCAGCAGGAATCGGCTCCCTCAATCAGTTAGAGCTGCTTGCACAGAACAGAGACAAATGGCGAGATTTGATAAAATGTCTTTAAAAGAATTGAAAACTGCTAGAACAAAAATTCAGATGAAGGAGTATTGATCCTTTAGAGAATGATGCTTTATTTTAGTAATAGTAATAGTAGTAGTAAAAGTAGAAAATTAGTAGTAGTAGTAAAAGTAGTAGTAGTTGTTGTAGAAGTAGTAGTAGAAGTAGTAGTAGTAGTAGTAGTAGTAGTAGTAAAAGTAGTAGTAGTAGTAGTAGAAGTAGTAGTAGCAGTAGTAGTAGTAAAATAGTAGTAGTTGTTGTAGAAGTAGTAGTAGTAGTAGTAGTAGAAGTAGTAGTAGTAGTAGTAGTAGTAGTAGTAGTAGTAGTAGTAGCAAAAGTAGTAGTAGTAGTAGAAGTAGTAGCAAAAGTAGTAGTAGTACTAGTAGTAGTAGCAAAAGTAGTAGTAGTAGTAGTAGTAGTAGCAAAAGTAGTAGTAGTAGTAGAAGTAGTAGTAGTAGTAGTAGTAGTAGTAGTAAAAGTAGTAGTAGTAGTAGTAGTAGTAGTAAAAGTAGTAGTAGTAGTAGTAGTAGTAGTAGTAGTAGTAGTAGTAGAAGTAGTAGTAGTAGTAGTAGTAGTAAAAGTAGTAGTAGTAGTAGTAGTAGTAGTAGTAGTAAAAGTAGTAGTAGTAGTAGTAGTAGTAGTAGTAAAAGTAGTAGTAGTAGTAGTAGTAGTAGTAGTAGTAGTAGTAGTAGTAAAAGTAGTAGTAGTAGTAGTAGAAGTAGTAGTAGTAGTAGTAGTAAAAGTAGTAGTAGTAGTAGAAGTAGTAGTAGTGGTAGTAGTAGTAAAAGTAGTAGTAGTAGTAGTAGTAGTAGTAAAAGTAGTAGTAGTAGAAGTAGTAGTAAGCATTGTATAGCGTTAGGTTGTGAATCGGGAGTAGTAGTAGAAAAGTTTAAAAGAAAGGATTCCCTCGATGCTGTCAACGCGTGTGTGGAATATAGTGGACTGGTTATATCTTTCATTTGTTAACAACACATTTAATGAGTGATGTTGACATCGCATTAGGACGCCTTACTTTCCCATAAATATTATCTGGTGCGCATTTAAGGTTTGGTGAACCTGAATCAATGTGTAAAACGTAATAAAATTATCAGCAGTAGTAAAATTATAGCGCATTGTAAGCTCAAATGTGTATAAACTATCTTTACGGCATTTACCTATTACTGTGTGTTTTTCGGGGGGGGGGGGGAGAGACTTATAGGTCTGGAGAATAGAGGCTCCTTGTCCAGAACAGTCGGCGTTCGGGGGCAGAGCTTTTATTTCACTCCTGAAAGAAAAAAACGCGTGACCCTAACGGGAATCGAACCTGTGTTCTCCTGGTTTGGAGCCCAACAAGTTATCGAATCGGCCACTCACTCTCAATATATATATATATATATATATATATATATATATATATATATATGTCCTAGTAATATAATCGTTAGTTGTTATTGCTATTATGGTGATGATGTTGATGATTACGGATGAGACTGGGACAGAAGATAAATCAATGACTCTGGGTACTGTGGGGCCCAAATGCCTACCTAGCCCTGGGCTGAGAGGTGGCAGCGACCACGACTGACTGCACGTGTCAGGGTTGGCGAACAACAGCGCTGATCTTGACCTTGCTTCACCAAGCAAACAGCCTACCCAGTCTGGCAAAGCGAGTAGAGACCGGAAAGGGAATACAACCAGGTACCTGACGTCATGTGGATGCCGGATGTATCGGGCATAAAGCTCGCAGCCTGCCCTCTTATCGGGGGACGGTGAAGAGGAGTAGAGGTCGAGTGAACGAGGTATCAGCAGCAGCACACACTGTAATTTGTAGTAACATTTCATGTTATCAGACTGGGGACGCCTCCTCTCCGCTATTATACGCGAAACCCTTGGACAAGGTGAAGTCCCATGAGTAAGTTTACGTCAACCTCGGGATCATGTTGTGGATGATGCTGTAGTAACAGTTGGAAGTTATTACTGGTTACCATTCTACGACGGAAGACAAGTGATGTCAAGAGTAGAGAGGATGGCTACTTTCACCGACGAGTATCGTGGTCACTGCCAAGAAAAGAAATTACCAGCTGCCTTGTAATGTCGCCAAGAAAAGAAATTACCAGCTGCCTTGTAATGTCGCCAAGAAAAGAAATTACCAGTTGCCTTGTAATGTCGCCAAGAAAAGAAATTACCAACTGCCTTGTAATGCCGCCAAGAAAAGAAATTACCAGCTGCCTTGTAATGTCGCCAAGAAAAGAAATTACCAGCTGCCTTGTAATGTCGCCAAGAAAAGAAATTACCAGCTGCCTTGTAATGTCGCCAAGATACCCACGATGAGCACAACTTTATAAATGCAATCTGATGACGATAGAGGTCAGAAATACGAACCTGGAAAGAATATAATAGAGCAGTTAGTACTGGTAAACGGGGTGACGACCCAAAGCAGATCGTGTTACTAAGAAAAACACTTCCGTCGCCATCAACACCAGGTCGCATGTCCTTTGCAGAAAGTTGCGTTCACCACAGCCCGTCTGAAGGAATCTCTGTCTAACCAGATCTTCCGCTAGTTGTTACGTTCAAGGTCTCTTTGATGTCCTGAAACAACCTTTTCTTGGTCTGCCTCTGATGCATAGCTCAGGAACCACGCCTACTATTATTGTTCTTTCCAACTCGCTGTGTCTTTTGATGTGGCCATAGTATTTTCACTTTCTCTGTAGAATGGTGTATATAAGCCAGGTCTTTTAATGTTTAAATCTTTAAATATGTCTTCATTGCTCTTTTTCATTATCCAAGGTATCTTAAGAAATTTTCTGCAGCATTTTATTTCGAATGAATTGATTTTCTTCCTTGCTGTTTGCGAGATTATCCATGATTCACAACCATGTGTTGTTATCGGGAAGATGAAGCATGTCCTCAATAATTTTAATTTGGCTGTTTTGCTGGTATGACGTCGCATTTCCGTCATGGCATTCAATTCTTGTGTTGCAATTGCTAATCTTCATTTCCGGCAGTCTCCATTGTTAGCAACAACATATCCCAGATATTCAAAGTTTGTTACAATTTCATATTCCTCACTGTTGATAATGATTGTATGTTGGCTTTTTCCTTTGTCATTGGAATGGACATTATCTTAGTTTTCTACTTTTACTATTTTTCTGTATGTTTTCGTCAAACTTAATCAACTGAAATTAAGAACGTGGCATGTTAGAACTCTTCTGGAAGTTTTCCTTTAATTAAAAAAACAACAGAAAAATGTAAAGTAGAAATGCTAGACATGCAAACAAAGATGGGATGGACACGGTCTTTTCAAAACAGAGAATGATGAGATTATATTTCTTCTGGCAAACACAAATCGAGTCAAGGTTGGGTAGACGTTGATTTATCCACAAACAATTCAAGAACTTTATTATGTTTACAATCCCATAATTGAGATCATATTAACCAATCAACTACACGGGAACTACATCACGATCGTTCCAATATACGCACCAACAACAGGTGCATGTATTTTCACAATGGACTGCAATGTCATTTCGATAAATTGCGTTACTCTGTGGTTACATACATTCTATTTTTATAGACTATTTCTTAAGCTGTATTGCATTTTTCCTTGTCCTCTATCTATCTATCTATCTATCTATCTATCTATCTATCTATCTATCTATCTATCTATCTATCTATCTATCTATCTATCTATCTATCTATCTATCTATCTATCTATCTATCTATCTATCTATCTATCTATCTATCTATCTATCTATCTATCTATCTATCTGTCTATCTATTTATCTGTCTATCTATCTATCTATCTATCTATCTATCTATCTATCTATCTATCTATCTATCTATCTATCTATCTATCTATCTATCTATCTATCTATCTATCTATCTATCTATCTATCTATCTATCTATCTATCTATCTATCTATCTATCTATCTATCTATATGCCTGTCTATCTGTCTGTCTGTCTCTCTCTCTCTCTCTCTCTCTCTCTCTTTTCAATTCTTCTTTTTTCAAGTCTTCTAGCTATCGGTGTTTGTTTCAGAAGTAACTTCTCATAACCTGATAAGAAAGAAAAAGGAAGGAAGGAAGGAAGGAAGGAAGGAAGGAAGGAAGGAAGGAAGGAAGGAAGGAAGGAAGGAAGGAAGGAAGGAAGGAAGGAAGGGAAGGAAGGAAGGAAGGAAGGAAAGGAAGGAAGGAAGGAAGGAAGGAAGGAAGGAAGGAAGGAAGGAAGGAAGGAAGGAAGGAAGGAAGGAAGGAAGGAAGGAAGGAAGGAAGGAAGGAAGGAAGGAAGGAAGGAAGGAAGGAAGGAAGGAAGGAAGGAAGGAAGGAAGGAAGGAAGGAAGGAAGGAAATGATTGTTTTCTCATTCTGATTCTCTCTCGTACGTTATAGCTGCGAGTTTCCAGTTTAATAAAGGACGATGAAGAGGTATACTTGGGTGATTGCAGAAATTGAAACTTCCAAGACTGACACATAAGACTGTCTGGTGTAGGGGTAAGACGTCGGCCTGTGGACTAGAAGGTCCCGTGTTCGATTCCCGCTGCAGGATGTGGGGAAAATTTGTTTAAAATTGAAGCCGTGGCTTCTTCGTTGCTTTACCTTCTCCTGGTTTCTTCGTGGCTTTACCTTCTCCTGGTTTCTTCGTGGCTTTACCTTCTCCTGGTTTCTTCGTGGCTTTACCTTCTCCTGGTTTCTTCGTGGCTTTACCTTCTCCTGGTTTCTTCGTGGCTTTACCTTCTCCTGGTTTCTTCGTGGCTTCACCTTCTCCTGGTTTCTTCGTGGCTTTACCTTCTCCTGGTTTCTTCGTAGATTTACCTTCTCCTGGTTTCTTCGTGGCTTTACCCTCTCCTGATTTCTTCGTGCCTTTACCCTCTCCTGGTTTATTCGTGGCTTTACCTTCTCCTGGTTTCTTCGTGGCTTTACCTTCTCCTGATTTCTTCGTGGCTTTACCTTCTCCTGATTTCTTCGTGGCTTTACCTTCTCCTGATTTCTTCGTGGCTTTACCTTCTCCTGGTTTCTTCGTGGCTTCACCTTCTCCTGGTTTCTTCGTGGCTTTACCTTCTCCTGGTTTATTCGTGGCTTTACCTTCTCCTGGTTTCTTCGTGGCTTTACCTTCTCCTGATTTCTTCGTGCCTTTACCCTCTCCTGGTTTATTCGTGGCTTTACCCTTTCCTGGTTTCTTCGTTGCTTTACCTTCTCCTGATTTCTTCGTGCCTTTACCCTCTCCTGGTTTATTCGTGGCGTGCCTTTACCCTCTCCTGGTTTATTCGTGGCTTTACCCTTTCCTGGTTTCTTCGTGGCTTTACCTTCTCCTGGTTTCTTCGTGGCTTTACCCTCTCCTGGTTTCTTCGTGGCTGGTTTCTTCGTGGCTTTACCTTCTCCTGGTTTCTTCGTGGCTTTACCCTCTCCTGGTTTCTTCGTGGCTTTACCCTCTCCTGATTTCTTTGTGGCTTTACCTTCTCCTGGTTTATTCGTGGCTCTACCTTCTCCTGGTTTCGTCGTTGCTTTACCTTCTCCTTGTTTATTCGTGGCTCTACCTTCTCCTGGTTTCGTCGTGGCTTTACCTTCTCCTGGTTTATTCGTGGCTTAACCTTCTCCTAGTTTCTTCGTGGCTTTACCTTCTCCTGGTTTCTTCGTTGCTTTACCTTCTCCTGATTTCTTCGTGGCTTTACCCTCTCCTGGTTTATTCGTGGGTTTACCCTTTCCTGGTTTCTTCGTGGCTTTACCTTCTCCTGGTTTCTTCGTGGCTTTACCCTCTCCTGGTTTCTTCGTGGCTTTACCTTCTCCTGGTTTCTTCGTAGCTTTACCGTTCCCAGGTCTCCGATGTCAAGCCCTGTCGGAAAACGTCAAAAATAGCAGTAGGTCTTGTGGGAATATGCGCACGTTAAAGAACTCTTGGCAGTTTAAAGTCGAAAATAGTAGGCCAAAAATGTCTGCTGCCCAGGTTAAAATCGTTACGTCTATGACGAAGATAGGATGCGAAAAAGAGGCAGATATCGCGGCTATTTCGTAAACTAGCGAAACAGCGTATCGGTTTCCATTAAACTCGTGAACGCTAAGAAGAAGTCACAAAAGCATCTTCAATACACTATAAAAAATAAAAAAAAGTGAAGTACCCCCGTCACACCAAGTGGCGTATAGGGAATATGGTGTTAGTGACCATAAATTTTACAGACCCTCGGCACATGATTTTGGGGTAATGTGGTCGGTATTACGCCCGTGCCGCTTTACTTTCCCAGAAAAAAAAATCCGGTACCCATTAAAGGTTGAGTGAACCGGAAGTTGTCGGTTGGGATCGAACCCTACCTCTTGTCCTTTGTAGTCCAGTTCACTAACCACTGAGCTATCACGGCTCCCTTCAATACACTATAATTATGTTCTTAAGCGGAAAGTTAACTAGGTTAATATTTTTTAAGAACTTGAATTGTTTGAAATACTTCTATACACAAACAGACTGAAGTATTTGAAACACAGATATCCCAATCTTCTGCACTTGGTGCTCATTTTTCAAATTTCCTGTAACAATATTAAAACGAAACAGTATGTTATTGACAATTACGTTTGTCAACGGCGTGTCACTGGTACAAACAAACTAGAGTAACATTTTGTTTTTAATTATGTCGGCGTTATTTTGTTACGTTTGACTAGTTGTATGTTGATTTGATTAGTTGCACGTGCCACTTAAATTATTCCCGATACTCAATTTCCTCGCCCCCTTTCCATGCCACACACAAAATTACCTCTTCCATTTTTCTTCCCCTCTCCCTCCTCCATTTTTTAAACGTTCTGGTAAAACCACATCTCCATTTCCCACTCCACCTCTTCTCCGTCTGGTAAAGTGATACTTTGCCTCCCTCACTCTTTTCTCGATCTTCTCCGTCTACTAAAGTGATACTTCTCTATCTCGTAAAATGAAACTCTTGTCTCCCCCACTTGTTTCTCGATTTTCTCCATCTACTAAAGTTATACTTTGTCTCCCCCACTTGTTTCTCGATCTTCACAGTCTACTAAAGTTATACTTTGACTCCCCCACTTGTTTCTCGATCTTCACAGTCTACTAAAGTTATACTTTGACTCCCCCACTTGTTTCTCGATCTTCACAGTCTACTAAAGTTATACTTTGACTCCCTCACTTGTTTCTCGATCTTCTCCATCTACTAAAGTTATACTTTGACTCCCCCACTTGTTTCTCGATCTTCTCCGTCTACTAAAGTTATACTTTGTCTCCCCCACTTATTTCTCGATCTTCACAGTCTACTAAAGTTATACTTTGACTCCCTCACTTGTTTCTCGATCTTCTCCATCTACTAAAGTTATACTTTGACTCCCCCACTTGCTTCTCGATCTTCACAGTCTACTAAAGTTATACTTTGACTCTCCCACTTGTTTCTCGATCTTCTCCGTCTACTAAAGTTATACTTTGTCTCCCCCACTTATTTCTCGATCTTCTCCATCTACTAAAGTTATACTTTGTCTCCCCACTTGTTTCTCGATCTTCTCCGTCTACTAAAGTTATACTTTGTCTCCCCCACTTGTTTCTCGATCTTCTCCGTCTACTAAAGTTATACTTTGACTCCCCCTCTTGTTTCTCGATCTTCTCCGTCTACTAAAGTTATACTTTGACTCCCCCTCTTGTTTCTCGATCTTCTCCGTCTACTAAAGTTATACTTCGACTCTCCCACTTGTTTCTCGATCTTCTCCGTCTGCTAAAGTTATACTTTGTCTCCCCCACTTGATTCTCGATCTTCACAGTCTACTAAAGTTATACTTTGACTCCCCCACTTGTTTCTCGATCTTCACAGTCTACTAAAGTTATACTTTGCCTCCCTCACTTGTTTCTCGATCTTCTCCGTCTGCTAAAGTTATACTTTGACTCCCCCTCTTGTTTCTCGATCTTCTCCGTCTACTAAAGTTATACTTTGACTCCCCCACTTGTTTCTCGATCTTCACAGCCTACTAAAGTTATACTTTGACTCCCCCACTTGTTTCTCGATCTTCTCCGTCTACTAAAGTTATACTTTGACTCCCCCACTTGTTTCTCGATCTTCTCCGTCTACTAAAGTTATACTTTAACTCCCCCACTTGTTTCTCAATCCTCTCTGTCAGGAAAAGTCACCAACATCTCGCCCCATTTACTCTCTGACATCCATGGCAGGATTTATAATTGGTAAGGCCCTGAACTGGCTAAGGTAAATGAAACAGTGATGCCTCCTGCTAAAATATTCATACCAGAAAGTCTCTATCATGGATTAAAATATAAAGAAAATATTGGAATTGTGATGCACTTGTACTAGAGTCTCCACACTTCAAAAATAACAATCGTCATAACAGCAACGATGGTAACCAGAGAGAAAGAGCATTGTGTCTCAACACTTGAACTAACAGCCTTCATAACAGTAATGTGGTCACCAGCGAGAGCGAGCATTGTGTCTCCACATGAACTAAAAGTCTTCATAACCGTAAAGTTGGTCACCAGAGAGAGAGAGAGAAGAGAGAGATTTCTCTCGTCCTAGGTTTATATACCTCCCTTTACTTACTATCCCATGCTCCTTCGCGTAACCAATCTTCTACGCCCTTCTACTCTCTTTTGTCTCCAAACTTGCCAACCCCATACGTCACTGCTTCGGAAACCTTCCATATCCCTCTTACATTGACCCTTCGCCCTTAAACCGATCTATGAGCCTTTCTCTACCATCGCTAATCTCGCCTGTCTTCCACACTTTTCTTGTCTTCCTTGAAAGGCCATTCAGGCCGGTATACTATTACACACTAAGCTGTAGCTTATTTAGTCCAGGCCTAAATCCGGCCCTGGTAACACAACATAAAGTAAATGTACATTTATACTCTAGATTATGTGATCTATCCGTGAGTCACGTTTTACAAGGTGTCGTAAAAGTTACGATCACTAATTGTTACATTTGGAGTTCTGAAAATAGCATTTTCTTTGAAATTTTGCTACACAGCTATGTGTTTACATCAGGAGAGAAAGCGGAATCGGATGCGGTAATCATTTCCTGGCTTTGGTTCGATATTTGGTCTAGAACCCCGAAGCCCTGGAACCCCGGAGGTGTTATTTTGTCTATTCACACGCTGGTCGTCAGTCCAGGCCCCATATGTTCGAATTTCTGTTATCGCCGTTCGCCGCCTAAACCCGTATTACAAGGGTTCGTCTGATGATGTCTCGCGGACAGCCGAAGAGATTTCCCCCGTCTTAATAAAAGAAAAGGGAAGTGCACCTGGCCGTGCAGCTAAAACCACAGGTTGAAAAGCCGCTGTACAGTGTCCGAAGCCCGCGATAGACAGAAAGGATTTATTCTATCTGAAGTGAAATAAAAATCATGAGTCTCGCACGTTGTGGCGACTGCTCGACCAAGCGGCCTTTATCCCTCTGGTTCTATTGTTGCCCTTTCCCCCCCCCCCTTTCCGACATACATCAGCACTGGTACTATGTGTCGTAAAGATAGTTTTAATAATTTAAAAAAATAAACGAATTTCTTGAAAATATGCCAAATTTATTATTTAAAAAAAAACATCTTCATTTTTATGATAGCTTAGTATTTTTACGAAATGCATGTTGGTGTTTGATCAAGCATTCAAGGAAACAAATCTAACACCTAAGGGTCACCGGAAGTATGAATTATGAAGGTGTAGAGAGGGGAGAATGTTTGCCCTGAAAAGGTTTGTCGAATTCAACAAACAAAATTATTTTGAGTTTGTCATTTTCACTTGGGTATTGTAATCCAGACAGCTAAAGAGAATGGCTTGGCAGAAGGTCAACAACAGAAATGATAAATAACTGTCGTGATCGAAAGTTGTGGAGAGACATGATCACCTACGCCAGCAAGCTTGGTACTTGATGATGATGATGATGATGATGATGATGATGATGATGATGATGATGATGATGATGATGATGGTGATTGCAATCCAGGGTTTGATAATAAGCTGCTCATGAATCATGTTGAAAGTCCTCCCTAGAATAAAGATGAAGTGGAATATCTGTTGTCTTTACCGACTAGAAGTAAAGAAATGATGAGAGGATGGACTCCGCCGGTGCTACAGAACTCGTGCATCATGTTCAGATTTTCCAGAGTTATCAGGAATGAGATTGCATTGTTTCATGGACATTGTACGAGTAAACTGATGATGGTCCAAAGACAACGACATGACACGCTAACAAACAACAAAAGTCCACAACAATTTGTTGAATCCAGTAACCTCATATTTTTTTTTTAATTGATGGCTAAATAAGAAATTAAGTATTTAAAATGATCGTTACATTTAAAAAAACTGGTTAGGTTACCCACGCATCTGTTTTTTTTATTTTTTATTTAAACTAATAATTTACATCATTGGAAGAATTTTCCTGACATAAATTGTAATATTGTTGTTATTATTTGCATGAAAACTAACAACCATAAATGACAAAATTAATTATATAACAAAATAGTGAACCTGAAAACCTTCAACATAAATGGCCTTTATATATTCATTAACGGTCAGAGGTAGACGGTATCGATCTTCTGTTGTTATTGTCAGATGTCAAGATTCCGAAGCAGATTCTAACTGGTGGATGCTTGTTACACACTGATTCTACCAATATTTGAATGGCAGATTTAATTCTTTATGTCGATGGGTCTCAACCGTTATACTTTCCACCGTTATCTTTTCTACACCTTCAGTCAACATTATTAATGTAACTAAGGGGAAATCACTAACGCTAATAAAATAATGACCCAATTGTTAACATAAATCAGAATATAAAACGTTCGCCCACTTGCTTCTTGCGAGCATCTCGATATCATGAATGCTGTCCTGGAGCAATACTATTTCATGATTACATTAAGAGATAAGAAGTTGATGGATAATCATTATCTATTGCCAGGCATCTCATTAGCCGTCATTATGATTTTTAAAATATCACGTTTTGGTACGTTCTGTTACAAATTGGCAATTGCCTTAATTTAGGCTTACATGTACATGCAATAACCATATTTCGTATCAATAGATGCATCTTCCATACACATCATATCTGAAACAAGAACAAATAAAATATTAATTTATCATTACAGATATTTAGACAGACAGACAGACAGACAGACATACAAACATATATATATATATATATATATATATATATATATATATATATATATATATATATATATATATGTATATATATATATATATATATATATATATATATATATATGAATATCATTGTTCTATTATTAAGATATTAACTTAATGACGTTATTCTCTATCAAAACAGTTACCAAAGTAATATACGGATCCTCCTGCTCAACAAATTAACGTCAGCATGAAATAGAAATTTAAAAAAAACAATAACAAGGACAGCATTTCGGAATGATGTCTGCTAAATCAGACGGCTTAAATGGTAAGCTAAAAGAGAAAACACAAACATGCTGTCTAATAAACGAACCTTGCAGTCCCTTAATATAAAAATGTGTCTACACACCCACTAAGGAACATCTAGTTAAGGCGAATTTCTTTTGGTACATAAGTACGATAATTTTCACTGACACATTCCTGTTTTGTACAGCTGTTTCACGAATGTTTTCATTTACGTGTTTCTATTTTATAAATTTGCTTTGTATCACGTTTCCACTTTGGTAAATCTCTAACATAAATCTATTTGTCATACTTCTCAGATGATGCATTTCCATTTTTGTTATATTTATATCCCTCTTTTCTAAATGTTAAGAAAAGATGCATGTGATACATTTGATTTTCTCTATATACAATATATATATATATATACTTTACCTTATATTCGAATATGCTTATATATATATCTACAGTAAAGTCTCGATTATGCGGTACTCAATAATCCGGAATTCTCAATTTAACGGACTTTTTTTTTTTTTAATTATTATAGGGAGAAAGCTTGAATCATGTTTTGTTCAGTTAAATTAAATGCCTTTATCCGGAAATCGAAAACGCTACAACACGGTTTGTGCGCTGCGCTTACTTCTACAGGCTCTATCATTACACAATATTGCGTTTACAATAGTGTATTTACAGTAATATACTTCAAATAGGAGCGAACATATTTTATTCAATCCAGACATTGTGTCTCCAAATATTCCAAGTAAAAGCGACAGACAGTCTATATCTTCACTTTTTCCCCCGACTAAATGTTTTTGTCGGGAAATCTTAGTCGTGCCAAAAACACTTATCTACATGATTTTACAAATTTGCTTAATTTTCTCATAGCCTGCTTTAGATCTAAAGTTGGTTATGAATTTGTCAAAAATATGGCGTTTGACAGTCTGACCGAACATTAGAAGCAGACGTATTGTTTGTGAAAATTGAAGAGCCCATAACTTTGATGATTATAAATCAAAGGTTGAGCAGCCGGCGTGCAGTGACATAGAGATGGTGAGAAGAAAGGGGGAGGGGTTCAAAAATTACCGACTGGAAATTCAAAAAGAGTAAGATACAGAGTTTGACGTTAGTTTGTCTCAGACATTTGTGCAAGCTGAAATTCGTTCCATCAGTATAAATTAAACATGATATGCTATAAACGCATGTGTGCATACTTTTTAACGGAATACATTTTTGTGTTAAATAATGGCCTCTGCGAGTGCAAACCACACCTCAATTTCCCGCAAAGGTAAACGCAAGCGAACTGTATTGACACTGAACCAGAAGATTGAAATCGCTAGTAGACTTGAAAAAGGCGTTAATCGCAACGTTTTGATGACTGAATTTGGCATAGCCTCTTCAACATTATATGACATACGAAATCAAAAAGATGAGTTGTTTAAGTTTGCGTCGGAGTCTGAAAGCAGCAACAATATACACCAGAGACGAAGTATGAAACGGCCAAAATTTGAAAAACTCGACGACGTTCTTTATGTGTGGTTTTTAGAAAGAAGAAGAAAAGGAATGCCAATATCAGGACCCATGTTGATAGAGAAAGCTAGTGAATGTCACACGAATTTAAATATTTCTGAGCATTGCAATTTTTCAATCATGTTTTTTCATAAATTTTGAGTTTGGTTTTCTTACTCTCGATTATCCAGAAAAATTCAATTATCCAGAATGGGTTCTTCCCCGAGCATTCCGGATAATCGAGACTTTACTGTATATATATATATATATAAGCATATGTCTGTATGTAAAGCATTACTTATTTAATAAGTAGCTTTTATCCCCTAAATCATTGTTTAAACGTCTACTCGGTTCTTGTATATCGACCAAACCATGTTTATTTAAAATATCAATCAGGTTCTTCATCTTTTTAAGGAGATGACAGCGTGAGTGCTGGGTGCCATAAAGGTGTTTGTTTACCCCTGGTGAAACATTCTTATGGGCGCAACATTTCGAAAGACATAGAAAAAAAAACAGAGAAAGCAGTAAAAGTAAAAATAGAAATTGCTGGTTAGGGGACGCAATATTTGCCAGATCCCTGAGGCTAGCGGGTGTCCGGTTAGCGCAATCGATAGGCGGTTGGCTTACCACGGCAACAGCCGGGGTTCGTACCCTGGCGAGGACACCTGGGTTTTACTAATTCCCTAAAAATTAGTAGGAGCCGCGATAGCTCAGTGGTTAGTGAACTGGACTACTACGGACAAGAGGTAGGGTTCGATCCCAACCGACGGCTCCGGGTTCACCCAGCCTTAAATGGGTACCGGATTTTTTCTGGGAAAGTAAAGCAGCACGGGCGTAATACCGACCACATTACCCCAAAAATCATGTGCTGAAGGTCTGTAAAATATAGGGTCACTAACACCATATTTCCCTATACGCCGCCACTTGGCGTGACGGGGGGTACTTTACTTTTACTGAGGCTAGCAATGGCATTGTCTTGGTCAAGGTGTTGGCGACATTCGCTACGCCACTGCAAAAGGTAAAAAAAATAAAGTATCCGCGTCACGCCAAGTGGCGTATAGGAAATATGGTGTTAGTGACCATAAATTTTACAGACCTTCGGCACATGATTTTTTGGATAATGTGGTCGGATATTAGGCCCGTGCCGCTTTACCTTCCCAGAAAAAAATCGGGTACTCATTAAAGGCTGGGTGAACCGGAGCCCGTCGATTGGGATCGAACCCTATCTCTTGTCCTTTGTAGTCCAGTTCACTAACCACTGAGCTATCGCGGCTCCCAAAAATAAGAATGCCTAACCCATAATATAATCAGGTAAAAGTATCTAATATGTGGATAAAAGAGCCAGATAGGTGTATCAAATATTAATACTTCATTGCAGTGGCGTGAGAGCCGCGATAGCTCAGTGGTTAGTAAACTGGACTACAAAGGACAAAGGGTAGGGTTCTATTCCAACCGACGGCTTCCAGGTTCACCTAGTCTTTAATGGGTACCGGATTTTTTTTCCTCGGAAAGTAAACTGGCACGGGCGTAATACCGACCACATTACCCAAAAATCATGTGCCGAAGGTCTGAAAAATGTATGGTCACTAACACCATATTTCCTATACACCACTTGGCGCGACGGGGGCTCTTTACTTTTTTTCTACCTATTCTTATTTAATACTTCTATCTAGATCTTTCATCTATAAAAACATTCCTTTTTGGCACATTTAATGCTCCACGGCTATTGACTGTCCCACTTACCGCCTTGACACATGCAAGCGTCCATAGCCATCCCTATGCGGTCGCAGGTTTCGTTCTCCTTGGCCTTCATGTGGCATTTCATCTTGCCGTCCGCCATCATACAGCAGCCATCAGTGCAGTCGCCATCAGCCAGGCAGTTGTCTCCAAGCTTTTGGGCAAATGCGGTCAGCTGCAAAATATTATGTCCATACATATCATAAAGCTTTGAAAAATTTGAGTGGGCCTAAAAGTTAATTAAACTGTTGAGTTATTCATCATTTAGACCACAAGTTTGGATAGGTACGGCCAATTTAGCATTGCTATGATGCACCCTTTTATATTGACTAGGATAGCACCGCATTAGATGCTTGAAATGTTTGACATCGGCATAACACCCCTTTGATGATAATTAGGACAACGTTGTAAACGTTTGCGCAATGTTTCGACAGAGGTGCATTGTTTACTAGGATAGAACAAATGAGAATGGTCAATATTGGTAATGGGATTGACTTACTATTTTTGAAAGCTTTGACAAGTTTTGTGTGAGCACTTATGGAGTCTTTCGAGAGATGTATTCAGAGCATATCTTAGACAGTATTTTTTTTTCAGGCGAGAAGAGTATTCAGAAAAGACTTTTAGGGTGATTTATTGCGAGCGTAATTCTTTAGTAGCAGATTTGTCGAAGGGAATGATTTCCTGTGGGATTTTGTTTTATTCGAGAGATCAGTGCTTATTAAAGAGTTCAGGGCTAGGAGTATATTGATTGTATAAGAGAAAGAGCTGCTAGTTATACGTTATATTATAGTATGTGTGGTTTTATGTTCGCCAAAGATGCTGTACTGAATTTCTTACAGAACCTGCTGAGCGTCGTACCACAAGCGGTAGCCTTAAGGCATAAATAAGAGTGTCCACAAACGATATATAGTTTGGTAAATTCATGAAGGTCATAACCAGAATTTCTATTAAGACATACTTTTATAGACAGACAATGTATTTATCCAGATGAGATTGTGAAGTATAACTAGAGAGTTGTGTCAACAAACTTTTGAACATAATCAAGACTGCGTCTTCGAGTCATCACATGGAGTTTTAGGCACAAGTGTACTCGCAGACATTTATAGTTACAGTTTCTCTGTTACGTTAATTACTCACATTGAATTTCGTCGCGTTAATTACTCACGTTGAATTTCGTCGCTGACAGGCAAGAACCTGAGTCTAAATATAATTTTAAAAGGGAGAGGAAAGAAGAAGGAGAAAAAAAAATGTCCCTTTAACGTAAAGCGAAAATGAGCTTCTGTTCTTTATTGTTAAAACAATTTTTTTTTTTCGTTTTCGTTTTTAACCTATACATTTTTTATTTGTAAACGTCAGAGTTATCTTTCTGTCCCAGAAAAAAAAAATGGTATCCATTTCAGACTGCGAAACCTAGAACGTCAATTCTAAGAATCTAAAAAAGTCTCTTTACCCATTGTAGATAATAAACTAACTACCGTGTGCTGCAACTTTGTTACCTTTACATAGCAGAGCTTTCAACTCGCTGCACAGTTCAGAAAAGTATAGAAAGTCTAAACACGAGAAAAGCATAAGGTTAGGTGAACATTGTCTTTGACTTTTGTTGTTGTTGTCAAGCACAAACTGAAAACAAAAAGTTGCATTGCTTTCGTTATTTACAGGGAAACTGGTCGATTCGATAAGAATAGACTTGCTTGAAGGAAACAAATGTCTAGTATCTGCATCAGGTACGTAAATGACATAGAAGACATCCATTAAAAGAGTTGGACGTTGACGTGGCGACAAAATTAAATTGGACTACAACATATGTTGGACTTCCCTTTCATTAGACCTTACTTGTCAAGGCACCAGGTGGACATGCTGAGAATGGTTGCTGCAACAAGTAAAAGATTCTGCTTAAAGAAACATCGTCTTTTTGTGACTTGCAAAGAATCTATAATCGATATCTTCTAATAAAAGCTACTGATGCATCATGAAAGGGTTCGTAGTCCTTATTGGGTAGTCATGTAATCATTACTTATAGATCTCAAAGTTAAAAAAAGAGTTCAGGATTAAGGCTTACGGACACTACTGGGATGAACCAGAGATATACCTACCCGTTCATTGTTGCACTTACTTGACATACCAAGCATTAGAATGTGGCACAAGTGCGTTCATGGCAGAACCTATTTGAATATAGTAAGAAACATAAAGCACATCTTGCAATCGGAATTAGGTGCGCCAAAAGAAAGCGCCCCATGTTCAGAAAATTTTGGTTGGCAGAGAGTATGTGAGCAGATTGACATTAGGGCTGGCAAGTACTCAGTAGAAGTAACAGCGGAAAAAATTAGACTTACCAAAGTAATCATTCAACTTGGCAGAGAGTGTCGCAACTAGGCCTACTGAGCTACCAAGATCAAGATAAGGGAATCCATCAAGCAAATTCCCTTACCTCAGGACACCATCGTCTACACGGACGGTTTTGTGCCAAATTTTGGGACAGTATATAAGGGACGGGGAGCTTCGATAGCTCAGTGGTTAGTGAACTGGACTACAACGGACAAGGGGTAGGGTTCGATCCCAACCGACGGCTTCCGGGTTCACCCAGCCTTAAATGGGTACCGGATTTTTTCTGGGAAAGTAAAGCAGCACGGGCGTAATACCGACCACATTACCCCAAAAATCATGTGCTGATGGTCGGTAAAATGTATGATCACTAACACCATATTCCCTATACGCCACTTGGCGTTACGGGGGCTCTTTACTTTTTTATACTATCAGGGACGGCGCAGCGGTTCGCGTTTTATAGCATACCACCTTGGCAGAAATGTGACTAGAGAACCTGGCTATTATAGCATTATGGTGTCTAGCATCAGAATCGAGACAAAAGAATAACGACAGCGATAGCATGGTTGGTTACACGGAAGGTGGATCAAGCCAGCATCATGACAGATTCGCAAAGAATGCTACGTAACTTTTGACAAACCACAGCCAAAAAATATCTAAGGCCCGCGGACTGAGACGGTTTTCCAAAAATTGTCCAAAGCTGGCGACGTCCTCAACTATGCGAGCTAAAAATGGCTGACGATATTTTACATACAACTGCCCCGGCTCGCAATGCTGAAAACACCACAAGCATCGGGTGATCTATTTCAGTTCGCAGGCCTTAGATATAGTTGGTTGTGAACAGACAGTCTATGCAGGCGAAGTGGATGCAGCTTCTGGATGGCTCACTAGTGAGCGTGTTAACCTTGGTGTTGTGTCCATGGCACAGCAGTTAAATAGCCGATAAGTTTTCTGGCAGTTCTGACACTGAGTATGGCCTGACTAGACAAAGAAGTCACTGCCAAGTTTGTTCCTAATTTCTTAATAGAGGAGGATGACGAGTGGGGCAAGAATGTATATATTGAGAGACTGGTGAGTCTAGAGGTAGGAAATGAATTTTCTACACGGAGTGCTTTGCATGAAAATGGATATATCTACAATTAGCATACAACAGAAAATCAGTCTACATACGCTTCGGCGAATGTTGGGAGGAGAGGTGGAGCAGATAGGGGATGCCCTACAATGAGTCCATAAATGGAATCACAATCATCTATGGTAGCAAGGCCAGCGGGTTGAGAGGGAAATCCCAGAAAACCACCACAATCGTGACGCCTTCTCGTGACGAACCAAATGCGGCTAATTTAATTCTACCTAAAGGTGACCCTTGCTATATATATCTTTTTCGGAGAATATACCTACAAGCCCTATTTGGAATCCCCAGGGGAAAAGACAAAGAGGAAGACCAGGGAATTATTGGAGAAGACAGATAGAAGCAGAGATGAAGATGATGGGGAAGACATGGAATGATCTTAAAAGAATGGGAAAAAACAGAACGACTTGGAAAGTGTTTGTTGAAGACCTATGCTCCACTGGGAGCTAAAAAGCTAGAAGATGAAGAAGAAATGTGACCCTTCTTGCAAAAGTGAAAACGTCACAAAACCAGGGGTAATGACTGGCCTTTCGACTATAGATGGCTATGAATAGAATAGTCATAACTTACCACCAGAGCTGCAAGAATGCACGCGATTGCTTTCATTGTAAATTGGATTAAATTAAAACTAGCGATTGAGAAATGTGTTTTTTCTTCAGACGAAAATATTGTGGCTAGCACAAAACAACGATTGTTTAAATAGGCTCAAGGAAATTATGCTGGTAACGCAATGATCTCTTATCAGTGATCTAGTTGTAGAACGTGTCTGTCCTTGACATGTAAAGATGTTTTCCACATCTTTGCTGACTTGGCCTTATATTTACTGACCTTTTTATGACCCCCTTTTTTCCCCACCGATCTAAGCCCCTTTTGCCCTTTGCTGTTGTGCTGGCTTGGCGAAAAATGTGAACATAGTTGCAATTGCAGTCTGTAGACATTTGTTTCCTGTAGTTCTCAAGCTAAAAACAAATAGAAGTCTAGCTCTCTGAGTCAGGTAAGGTAATAAAAGAGAGGAAGAACATTGCGACCGTTCTCACATCAAAATTGTATAGTCGAGTATGCTAAAGTATCTCATTTCTCTTATTTATTTTATGTTCATCATCACCATGTGCCATACCGGTTAGCGTAGGCGATCATGTCCTTCCACAATCTTCTATCTACAGTGCATCGTATCAGTTCTGTTGTTGACTGGTTTCCATGACATGACACCAAGCTATCCAGTATTTTCTCTCTTTGTCGTCCGCGATCTCTCTTTCCTTTTATTTTGCCAGCTGTAACCAAGTATTCCAACTTTCCTCTTCTCATGATGTGCCCGAAAAATGTTGATTGTTTCTTTCTGATGTTTTTTAGGAGCTGCCTTTTTGTGTTGGCCTCTTTGAGAATTTCCTCATTGGGCTTTTTAGTCAGTGATTCACGTCCATAGGTCAGAATTGGTTCTATAAAGCACCGATGAACTCTTTCTCACTTCTATTGACATAGATTTGTTGCATAATATATATTTTTTAATTTTCTTGAATGCTATTTTGGCCTGAGTTATCCTGCTTTTTATTTCTGTGGTGCATCTTCCATCCAAAGTTATTAGTGTGCCCAAGTATTTGACGCGTTGCACATGTTTCAAATTTGTCCTGTTTATTTTTATGCTGCATGATGGTGATGATTGTTTCTTCGATATGACCATTACTTCTGTTTTCTTACTATTCAGACTGAGGCCTTTCTTGTTGCTTTCTGTTACTATTATGTCTATCATTTCTTGTAGTTCATTCTCTGTCTCTGCTATTAAGACTGTGTAATCCGCATATCGCAAATTATTTATGTTATGACCCTAGACTTCAATTCCTTTTTTGTCTACTATTGATCTCATAATATATTCGCTGTAAAGTGAAAACAAATCCGGTGACAGAAAACAACCGTTTGGTTGTTAATTTTTATAGCTGCTGTTTGTTGCCAGTACATGTTTTTTTATGATTCGCAGATCCTTGCCATTAGTATTTAATTTCTCCAGCATATTGATTATTTCCACATGCTTTACTTTGTCAAATGCTTTCGTGTAGTCTATAAAGCACATATAAAGATATTTCTTTACCTCTATAGATCTTTCTATCAATGTTCTTAAGATGTATATTGCATTATTGGTGCCCTTTCCTTCCACAAATCCACATTGTTCCTCACTAATTTCTGGTTTTATTTTGTTCCTTACACGTCTCGTGATGATTCTTAGTAATATTTTAGTCATATGGCTCATGAGACTAATATTGCGATGGTCTTCACAATCAGTGGCTCCTGACTTCTTCGGTATGGCTACAAAGATATATTTTAGTAGATCTTCGGGTATGTGTCCAGTGTTATATATGTCAATGAGTAATTTTGTTATGACTTGTACTCCCAACTCTCCTAATGCATTTATCTCTTCGATTGTTATATTGTCAGGACCTGGAGCTTTGCCTCTTTTCATGTGTTGAATTGTGTCCTCCACTTCACTCAGCATTATTGATGGTCCTGTGTCTTTGTTTGAATTGTTTAACTCTGGTCTTTCATCATCATAGAGTTGACTGATATATTCTGTCCATCTTTCTATTGTCTTCTCCTGTCCCATTATTATATTTCCTTCCTTTGATTTCACACATCCTGAAACTTTGACTTCTTTTCTTCCTGTTAATTCATTTGATTGATCGTGCATAAATTTTGAGTCTTTCTTTTGTTGTTTTTCCATTTCTTCACATTTATGTTTTAAACATCCTTCCTTTGCTTCTCTGCATTTGTTCTGGATGTCTTTGTGCAATATTTTGTATGTCCGTTCTTCTTTCTTATGTTTTCTTCTTTCATCAATTAGTTGTAATATTTCTTCTGTCATCCATTTCTTTTTGTTGATTCTTTTGGTCACTGGTATAACTTCTTTTGATGTTTGTTGAATCGATTGTTTGAGCATTTCCCACTGCTCCTCAATGTATTATATCTATTTTGTACTATCGTGCTATACTTATCACTCATCTGTTTATCTACTCTAAGTATATCTAGTTCTAATTTTATATTTCTTGGAGATTTCTATGCCTTCCGCAGTTTTATTTATATCTTTCCAACTACTGGTACATGGTCACTATTGCAATCTGCTCCTGGCCTTGTTTTAACAGATGTTAGCCCATTCCCGAATCTTCTCTGTACCAGTTTAAAATCATTTTGATTGTGTACTTTTTTGTCTGGGCTTTGCCATGTCCATAGTCGCCTAGGGTGTTGTTTGAACCAGGCGTTACCTATTATCATTTCATGTGTCTTTGCCCAATCTATCAATCTATCCCATCTGTCATTCGTCTCTCCATGGTCATGCCCTCCAGTCACATTTTGCACTTTAGCTGTTCCTACCTTTGCATTGAAATCCCCTAATATAATAGTTATTTCTTGGGATTTACACTGTTCCATGGTCATCTCTAGCTCATTGTAAAAAGTACCAATGTCCTCTTCCTTGCTATTACTTGTTGGTGCATAAACTTGAATTATGTTGATATCCATTGGTCTACCTCTCAATTTTACCAGTAGCAGAATTCTATCTGATACTGGCCAAAATCCTTTCACTGTTTTGCTTTTTTCTCTATCTAACATGACGCCTATCCTCTTTCGTGTGTGGTTCCCCAGAGTAAATTACATTTCCGCTGTCTCGTTGTAATAAACCTGCTCCTTTTTATCTCACATAGTCCCAAGATGTTCAATTTCATTCTCTTCATTTCTTGACTGATGTTGTCTATTTTATCAACCTGGAATGCTGATCTAATGTTCCAAGTTCCTATTGCTAGTGTCTCTTTATTTTTGATCTTGCATACAGTAGCTTGATGACGATTGGGTGTCACCTGTAGCACATGACGCTCCCTACTGGACGAGGTGACTGTGGAGTCCCCATTAACGTCGTTAGCTGTAGATATTAAGTTGCGATTTGTCATGATTAGTCTAGGCTATATAAGAAGACAGTTTGCTATTCCTTTCCTTCTTGGCAGTGACTGCACTAGTCGGAGATCGCAGCCATTGTCTCTATACATGAGATCCTCTGACTGCTATCGCGGTGTGGGGACCATAACCGGCGCTACTTGTCGGCTGCTCCCACAACACCATCCACCACCTGCTCCAATGGCTTCACATAACCCTGATAGGGGGCTAAACGGGAGCTCCACTTTACCCAAAGGTGTCCCGAAGACTAGCGGAGGAAAGGAGATGTCTTACTCCTCCTTTGGTAGAGCAGAACTCTATCCCGCTAACCGCTATTTCATGTTACGGGACATTTGTGTCAGTTCTGATCGTTGTGGTCAGAGTTAGTTTGGCCGATAAAGTGAGCGAGGACTCAATCCTGGCCTGTCAAGCTGACCCATAGAGGAAATAACTGGTATCTGGCTCATTGGGTTGGAGTAGTTATTAAGAAATGGGAGTTAAGTTGGGCACAGCCAGAAATGAGACACTTAGTGGCCGTGTAAGAAGACTTATCAACCAACATAGAACTGGAGTCGTCAGTCGCTGGACACTGAGGGAATTGCTGAGGAGGGGATCTGAGCACCTATGGACATGTTCTGAGTGCAATGATGATGACCCGCAAATAACTCAATAACTCAATAGTTATTAAGAGCGAGGAAACTATTGCAACACTCGCTTTCCTCTCCAAAATACCATAGCCTGGTAAGGTGAAGTTTAATGCTTCACTTCGTTAAGATAATATACGTGTTAAGGGGCCATTCTTGTGTTTTATTTGTGTATGTTGTTCTCTTTTTCTGAGGTGTCTTCTTCCTCTTCTTCTACTTCTACCTTTCAGCCCATGTGAAGCATAGGTCTTCAGCAAACACTTTCCAAGCCGCTGTGTTTATTCCTATTCTTTTAAGATTATTCCATGTCTTCACCATCATCTTCATCTCTGCTTCCATCTGTCTTCTCCAATAATATTTTGGTATCCCTCTTTATATTTTTTTCATGGGGATTCCAAAAAGGGGCCTGTTGTGTAATACTCTCAGTTGGCTTCCGCAGTGTGTGTCCTATCCAGCGCCATCGTCTTCGCTGTATCTCTTTATCCACTGGTACACACTTTTCCATAATTCTACGTTAGTGATTTTGTCCTGGCATTTTCATACTTTTTTTCTGCGCAAGCATCCATTAATGACGGTCTGTATTTTCATGATTGTCATTTTTGTTGTTTTCCATGTTTCACAGCCATATACTAACACTGACTTAACATTGGAGTTTAAACTTTTAATTTTTTTTATTTAATCTAATTTCTTCGGACTTCCATATGTCTCCCAGTGCAACGAATGCTCCTCTTGCTTTTAATATCCTTATTTTAGTATCATTCTCTGTTCCTCCTTTTTTGTCTATATTACTTCCCAGATATGTGTAAGATTGTACGTCTAGTAAAGGTATTTCTCCTATTATTAATTAGCTATTGCCAGCTGCATTAATTCTCATAATTTTGGTCTTATATTTGTATATTTTCAGTCCCACCTGTTGTGATCTCTCTTTAAGTATGCTCATTTTATCTTGCATCTGTTGATGGTTATGAGATAGAGAGGTATGTCATCAGCAAAGTCTAAATCATTAAGTTACTTGGCAGTGACCATTGGATTCTATTTATGTTGTTCAGAGTTATTTTCACAATCCAATCTATGGTCAGTAGAAAGAGAAATGGGGATAGAAGTGCATCCTTGCCTTACTTCTGTTCATATTTCAAATGCTTCTGTACGCTGCCCTTCCTGCACTAGGTGTCTGTTCGATCAAATAGGAAGTGTCTTTTGGTTATAGCAGGGAGCGCTTACCTTTCCGTTACGCTAATGTGCTCTTGTTTTTAGGCTTGTTTTGTTAAAGCTTATCTCTGTAGTATGTCGAGACCAAGACGGTTGAAGAGGGAATCAAAGCGTAGTGTTCAATTTGGATGTGTTGGGCGAAAAACGTTCTATCTTGAAGCAACTACTGCTTGCTATAAAAATAGCGCTCCAATTATACCGTTTTCGTTTAAGGAAAACAGCATTTATTTTTTTTATTGACTGTCTTTTAGTCGTTTGATGCTGTCGCATTTATGGCTCTATGACATGTGTTGTTTGTTTGGACATTACATTTTCTGGTGCATTCTGTCATAGAACACAACACTAGTTTTGATCTTCACTAATTTTCTTACCCGACCATTGGAGCAACAGTTGTCTAATTTATTAGAACTTCTTCTAGAGTTGCGCGTGGGCGTGCGGCTAAATCCACTGTTTCGCGGGCTGAAAATCCGGCGTACGGTAGTCGAAACCGGGGGTAGACAGAAATAATGTTTTTCTATCGGGGGTGAAATAAAAATCCTGAGTCTCAAACGTCGTGGCGACTGCTTTGACCAAGTGGCCTTTATCCCTTTGGTTCCGTCGTAAGCTCCTCGACATACACCAGCAATGGTAATATGTGTCGTAAAGAAGGTTTTTTTTCTTCTTCTCCTGTTCACATTTTGTTGTTTAAATTTGACAAGAGATATTAATTCGGATGATCCCACTGGCACGGGCGGTTCAGCAAATATGGATTTCCATTCGTTGCTGAGTCAGAGGTTGAACATATTCAAAAGTATGTACTGACTGGAGAAGTAGAGCGAGATCAACATAATTATTAAGACAATAAAATGTTTGGTAAATAAAAATGCATTTTAAATCGATTCTGATAGTATTGTTGCATACCTTTTAATTTCCCACATTAATATATCTTTACTATACTGTCTAATTATATTTGTATCGTGTTCTTTAACGAAAACCCTTATCTTACAAACACATAATAATTATGAATGTAAACAAGAGAAAAACCACAAGTTTTTGCATCTCCGTGAAGGCCATTTCTCTCATTTGTGCTACAGGTGCTCATTCTTATTTTTTTATTTTTATTTCGCAAATAAAAAATAACGCAGCAAAACAATAATTTATTTACGATTATGTTTGTCAACAGCGCAGCTAATAAGCACACATATTAAAATGAATGTTAATGTGAAGGATTTCTTTCTGATTTTTAAAATTAATTTGACTATTTCGATTTTGTTTTGGTTGCTTGCACTTGTATTACCACGGCCTTCCCCCCCCCCCCCCCCCCCCAGACCAAAGCATTTCCTCCTCAACGTTCCCCTCTTTTTCTGTTAAGTAAAGTATTATCTCTCCTCCTTCTTCCACCACTGTCTTTCCTCTCTGGTAAAGCTGCCACTCCCCTGCCACTACTTCACTGCTCTTTGATACGCTACAAAATGTACCGTTTTGTAAACATGAACTGTAATCAAAGAAAGCGTTATCAAATTGTTCACTTATGTGTACGAGACCGTCACTGGTTTGAACATTTTTCCTCTCTAAAATATAAGCCACGAGTATTATCTTATCGCTGGCATTGTTTTGCTGATGTCCATCAGAAATTAAATCAAGTTCATAGACGTTCCCATAAAAATGAAATGCCTTGTTTTTGATGGTTACATGTAAATGTGCACTTTTCTCTAATTAGCGAAAAATGATATTAAAGTGCATGTTGTGGCCTCACTAAATATTTTTTTATACAGATCAAAGCTGAACATTTCGAACTTTTAACAATGACGTCATTGCCGTCCGTCACCCCACTGGGAGCCACTGTAGAACACAGTCTACTGATCTTCTAATGATAAGAGATCGGGTTCGATCCAATTTGGTGCCTTCTAGGACCCCGGGTCTTAAATTTGTACATGAGAATATTGTTTTATAGGCAAGAAAAACTACACTGAAACCATTCAGAGTTGACGATTGATGTCAAGGTCAGCAAACCAAAGATCAGCAGATTCAGTTTCTAGTCAAAACACGTTCAGCGAACAGATAGCGTTGTTTTCTAAAGTGCCCAGCAGGTATAGAATGTATGCATAATTCAAGTAACTCGCTTTTAAGCTCTCTCCTTATCCGTACCTGTTACTCGCACCAAGATTGATTCCAAATCGCGTGGTACTGTGACTGCAGTTTGAATACATGAACCGTTGTGAATGCAAGAACAAATATAAAAACATGTTTCTTGAAGACTTAATCTCGACGAACTAGGTCGAGGAAAGTAGCTTGAATGAAGTATCTCGGCTGGAGATACCTCTCTCTGTAACAGCCTCTCATACAAGAATGAAAATTGAAGCAGTTACTCCTGGTCCTCAAGTGGGTTTCATACACACATGAATGGACTGGACACATTTCCAAGCAAAAAGGCCAAGGCTTTAAAATAAAATGTCCCGAACGATGTCTCCGGTGTGAGTAGATGACACAGACTCAAACGTAATAAGGATAACTTTAAAGGATACCTTTTAATGATAACTTATAAATATATAGGCGTATTATCCAAGTCACCTGGAGGTTTGTGGCAACGGAAAAGATGAAAGGCTGACCTGTGCTGAGGATGATAGACGTGCACAGTGGCGGCACCTTGAGGACCCTATATTGATCAGCAATCAGTGAGAATGTAGTCACGTGATTGTGTCAATTTGAAATACTATGTGAACAAGCAGGAAAAAGAGCAATAACCTTCAAGTGTTAGTTAGACACATGCACAACCAGCAAGCTACTGAAACCAGAACTGTGCACATGCTTTGTATATGAAAGCGACCAAAAGGTTTGGTGTCAACAACAATGAACAATATGTAAACATAAGCTTTTCCTCTCGTAATTATGCTTCTGTATGTGACTATTCTCGATAACGTCAACAGTCAACAATATAGTATGTTGTAAAGATAAACAGACAAAAGCCAAACCATTCTGATATGTAGATAAACACAAATATATAAAATATTAAATGCTATGCAGGGCCGTGAGTAGAGCTGCAGAGAACATACAACATAAATATAAAATGGTAAGAAGAAGACAGGGAGGAGGTTGAGAAAAAGTAGAAGAGATTTATTCCTTCAAACTCTTTATGAAAGAAGAAGAAGCACGTAAAAAATGATTGATACTTTAGTTGTCTGTTACTTTATAAATTATTTAACACGCTTCTTTCTTTTTTTTTTTTTTTGGATATAGGAGCGTGATGAGTTCCCTCGACGCCTAAATGATTATTGTTGATGACGGTGCTAGTCTCGTATTGTGGAATAAGGTGATAGTCTCGTATTGTGGAATAAGGTGATAGTCTCGTATTGTGGAATAAGGTGATAGTCGCGTATTGTGGAATAAGGTGATAGTCTCTTATTGTGGAATAAGGTAATAGTCTCGTATTGTGGAATAAGGTGATAGTCGCGTATTGTGGAATAAGGTGATAGTCTCTTATTGTGGAATAAGGTAATAGTCTCTTATTGTGGAATAAGGTGATAGTCGCGTATTGTGGAATAAGGTGATAGTCTCTTATTGTGGAATAAGGTGATAGTCTCGTATTGTGGAATAAGGTGATAGTCTCTTATTGTGGAATAAGGTGATAGTCTTGTATTGTGGAATAAGGTGATAGTCTCTTATTGTGGAATAAGGTGATAGTCTCTTATTGTGGAATAAGGTGATAGTCTTGTATTGTGGAATAAGGTGATAGTCTCGTATTGTGGAATAAGGTGATAGTCTCGTATAGTGGAATAAGGTGGTAGTCTTGTATTGTGGAATAAGGTGATAGTCTCTTATTGTGGAATAAGGTGATAGTCTTGTATTGTGGAATAAGGTGATAGTCTAGTATTGTGGAATAAGGTGATAGTCTAGTATTGTGGAATAAGGTGATAGTCTAGTATTGTGGAATAAGGTGGTAGTCTAGTATTGTGGAATAAGGTGTCTGTTAGTCTCGTATAGTAGGAGTATGGTGTTATTATCGTAGTCTTGAATTATGGGGTATGGTGTTAGACTCGTATTATAGAATATTGTGTCGATTAGTCTCGTATTGTGGAATATGGTGTCTGTAAATATCGTATTGTGGAAAATTGTCTCTTTTAGCCTCGTATTGTAAAATATGGTGTCTGTTAGTTTCTTATTCTGGAATATGGTGTCTGTTAGTCTCGTATTGTGGAATATGGTGTCAGTTAGTCTCATATTGTGAAATGTGGTGTCTGTTAGACCCGTATTGTGGAAAATTGTGTCTTTTAGTCTCGTATTGTGGAACATGGTGTCTGTAATTCTCATATTGTTGAATATGGTGTCAGTTAGTCTCGTATTGTGAAATGTGTTGTCTGTTAATCTCATATTTTGGAATATGGTGTCTGTTAGTCTCGTATTGTGGAGTATGGTTTAAGTTTCGTATTATGGAATAAGGTGTCTGTTAGTCTCGTATTGTGAGATATGGTGTGGGTTAGTCTCGTATTAAAGAATATGGTGTCTGTTACTCTCTTATTAAGGAATATTGTGTCTGTTAGTCTCCATATTCTTTCATGACAAGCAGCACATTTATATGGGTCATATGCTCGTTGCTACGTCAGACAACCACACTTTCTCAGAGAACAAGAAATCCACTACTCATTTTCAGATATGAGGTGGAACCCAAAGGCAAGGCGGGCAGAGACAAGTTTGCCACATTTGAGAATTGATCCAGTGTCATTCTGGTCAATAGTTAACACAATAGCCACTCAGCTTCCAGTGCTTTTATGATGCTATCGTGATTTTGTGATAATGGTGTATTTGTATATCTTTTATGATGAAGTGGTCTATCGTTTATTTTGTTATAGCCTTGATGCAACTGATTTTCTGTTATTTTTTTAATGAGCTTTATAACTTTTATGTAGCTGAATCTCGTTTATTTTAAAATGTAACAAACTCTTTAAATGGACAGTGCAACGGATATATTTATTGTATACTGCAGTTTGTTTTTAATTGTAAATGCCAATGTGGTGAGATGATTGTTTTCATGTTATAATTAATATAAAGTACAAGACGAGATAAGCACTAACGACAAATGCTCCAATGTATTAGCACGTGATTTGCACGCATATGTATGGATACGACACATGGAGGAACCCATTTGAGGAAAAAGAAAAGGCTAAAGTTTCAGCGTGCGCGATTTTTTACATTAAAAAATTTTACAACAGATGACAGGGAAAAATAAACAACTTTGGTGTCGTGCAAAGTTCTAGACGTCCATTCTTTTAAACAACTGTCGAAATCCGATAACTAAGAAGGTGGCTATGACATATCTGAATAGAGGACAAAAACCTCATCCTCAAACAGTTATGGAGTGTGTGTGTGGGGGGGGGGGCACTTATAGAATTGGGCGGCCTATGGGTAAACCAAAACGGAGATACATGGATGTGGACTGTAAAGGTTTGATATATCTTGTAATGCTGGACAGAAAGAGCTGATAAACTACTGAGCGATATTGTCAACATGTTTTTATTGTTAAAAAATAACGGAAATTAATTACAATTGTCAAGTGCACTTAAATATATCTATCTATCTATTGACCTTTCGAGCCGTAACCGGCCCATAGGGCGTAGACCAAGATACACCTTCTCCTATATGAATTTTTGTTCTAGCAGTTTTCTTTTAAAGATATTTTATCAAATCTCGCCATCTGTCTCTGTTCTGTGCAAGCAGTTCTATCTCATTGAGGGAGCCGATTCCTGCTGCTCTTGCCTCTCTCATCAATGTTCTTCTCAGTGTCTCCCTGGGTCTTCCTCTTTTTCTTTTACCTGTTGTTTCCCATATGAGGGCTTGCTTTGCTATTCGATTATTATCTCTTCTCATCACATGTCCAACGTATGACCATCGTCTTTTCTTTATTACTGAAGATATTAGTGGTTGATTGGCGATTTCTCTAATTTCCTCGTTTGTTTTGAATTCGTTCCATTCTATACCAAGTATTTTCCTTAGACATTTATTTTCGAATGCGTTCAACTTTGTTTCTATATCTCTTGTTGTTTTCCAGCTTTCACACGCATACGTAAGGGTTGATAGTACATTTGATTTGAATAGCCTAAGTTTTGTGTTTGTGCTAATGAGTTTTGATTTCCACAACTTTTCAAGGCTTCTGAAAGACATTGCTGCTTTAGCCAGTCTGATTCTAATTTCTTTGCTCGTATCCCCTTCTCGATCAATGTGACTTCCAAGATAGATGAAGTGATCGATCTCTTCTACTGGTTTGTTTTCCATGTATATTTTGTCACTTGTTGGAATTAAACTTTTCATGACTTTAGTCTTTTCATGATTGACCTCAAGCCCAATTTACTTAAATATAAGACAACTATAATATTTTATAACATTGTGATCATATCAAACACCATAATGGCCTTGAACGACGAATAATGCAGGATATAAGACTTTCACACACACACAAAAAAAGGAGAAGACTTAAAGGACAACGTGACCAAGACATCAAGGACTACTTGCAGACTATATTTACTGAGGGAGATAACACAGCTAGGTTAAGGAGAAACAGGCTGAAATAGCTGCGTGTTCCACTGGTCAGATTTGGTAAATATCAACTTACGGAACTCCTATTGCAAGTGCCAACAACTTTCGCTCCATTACCGCAAAACTTAGAAAGCATTAGAATTAATTATTCTGTCCAGACAAATTTAACAAACAATAACGGGACAAGAAAAAATGGTGTTAAAACACCAATTTAGCGAGTGAAAATTATGTAGTTATAAGAGAACGATAAAGTTATGATTATAGTATGCTCTTACGATAGAGCATGTACAGGGGGTAATCTGATCACCAGAAGAGATCCTTCGTCAAACAAGTGTTTCGGATCTTTAGCTTATTGACATTCTATAAGAGATGACTCGTCTGACTCAATCTGATTCTGAAGAGACGCGAAATATCCTCGCTGAATCTATCGTCAGACTAAAGTAGCAGCATATAAAGATGAAAACTATAGTCAGCGCAAAAGTTTGTAACTGAACCTAATTCTAATGTCCATATCTAGTCACAGATACCTGTCCCAGTCCTGCTCTACATGAAAGCACGTGTTTTTATTGTATCGTTATGTTTGGAGTTCTAAATGACTTGATAGCTCCGCACTTTTTTGTTTGAGTGCCCGCCCTTGACACTCATTACAAAATGATATCTGATTGTCTTTCTGTCTGTTGTTGAAAAATTGTACATTAAATATGTTTTTTTTAAATTTAATAAAGTCTCCAAAGCTTTGTTGATTACATGGTGGCTTTTGTGTAACAGCTGGACATGCACCTGATTATCCTGGCCAACCTTGAAAATATTTGTTATCAACGCGCTGTTGCTATCAGTCTGGTGATATTCACATTACTCCCGACTTATCTTACAATCAAAGTCGTAAGCTAGGACAAGGTTTATTTTCTTTGAATTGTTGGCAAAGCTTTCGATAATCTGAGGATTATTGTTTGATCTGTCTGCCGACGTCCCCTGCTGCTGCGTTATTCTGATACCAGACGCTCAGTCCCTTCCTGTAGTCAGGTTTCCTTCTGTTGCAAAGCTCTTTATACAATTTCAGATCATAGCTTCTGTAAATTTATATTGGAGATTTTCTCTGGAGAAATTGGCGGCCTGATATAATCCTGACCATATCGTCCATATACGCGCCAGGAGGAAATATTACTAACACCCAATTTTCAATATATCACAAGATCTGACAGCCTGACAGATTTTACTGTTTCACTCAAAGCCTTTACCTTTTGGCGATTCATAGGAAGAAGAGGTATGTTTTACAGCACTCAGAAACAATGATAAATAAACAACAACAAAACACAAAGAACAATATATGGTCCCATGCAGGATCAAACCCGTACTCCTTGGTACTGCGCCTTGCCACGAGAAGCCGAACGCTAGGGAACACTGCCACTCCGCTAACCTAAAAAATTAGCTATCATGGACGATGTCTTTCAAGCAGGTGTTCTCATAACTATAGCATAGGGTCACGATCACAGCTCGGGAAACTTTTTGACACTGACTTGACATTATTATTTGTCTCCAGTATAAAAACCACTGGAAACTACTATTCGTGCAGTTTCGTCCTATAAATGTTTGTCTGCAACACAAGTATTCAGCCCTACCGGGAGATACTTGTCGTAATAGGAAAGTACAGAAATACAATTTATTCCCGAGCTGTAATCCCAACCCTATGCTATAGTCATGAGAACACCTGCGTGAAAGGCATCGTCCACGATAGCTAATTTTTTAGTTAGCTGAGTGGCAGTGTTCCCATGCGTTCGGCTTCTCGTGGCAAGCCGCAATGCCAAGGAGTACGGGTTCGATCCTGCATCGAACCATATATTGTTCCTTGTTGTTTTTTTCTGTTGTTGTTTATTTGTCATTTTTTCTGAGTGCTGTAAAACATACCTCTTCTTCCTATGATTCACTAAATTATCGCCTCGGACGTTTCCCTCTATAATAATATGCCTTTACCTTTTGCCATTTTAAAGCTAATAAGTGGCTCATCGTATCATTATTATTATCATGTGGTCGCATATCAGTAATGTAACTCTGGACCACCATAACTATCATGTCATCAGATGCCCAATAGCACGTGAGATGATCGTCACCAGCATCTCATAGCTGACTGTTTGCGCCATGATAAGTGAATCTAAGCTAATCAAGGTCCCACTCCATCTCCCTTTATCTGCCTCAAATAGTTGTTTGTCACTGATAATTTAGATGATATGATTATTTTTGTTCTTATATGAAGATAAAATGCACGTCCTATTTTCCTATTTATATTATATATTCTAAGTGCCTAGAGGAGGCTATATCTTTTCAAAAAAACACAAAAACTTTTGTAGTTTGCGTTTCATCATCATCATTGAGTGCCGTCTCCGCATCGAAGGTTGGCTACCATGGAGCGCCATTCCCCTCTGTTTCTTGCTTTGATGGTGCAGATTGCCATAGGCTGACTTGTCCATCTTTTGATGTTACTCGAAGTTTGCGTTCACCAGCTTTATATCTTTAACGAAGTCTCCAGAGCTGAATCTTCTTTCCTTCCTGTTTTGCCTTTCGGCATCGAGATGGGATAAAATGTGACGTCTTTTGCTCTTCTGTTCGCCTCTGCTGCTGTTATGTTTCATTGTGTTTCTAATATTCCGTCAATCCATCTTTTGCTCTTCTGTTCGCCTCCGTTGCTGTTATGTTTCAGAGTGTTTCTAATATTCCGTCAATCCATCTTTTGCTCTTCTGTTCGCCTCCGTTGCTGTTATGTTTCATTGTTTTTCTAATATTCCGTCAATCCATCTTTTGCTCTTCTGTTCGCCTCTGCTGCTGTTATGTTTCAGAGTGTTTCTAATATTCCGTCAATCCATCTTTTGCTCTTCTGTTCGCCTCTGCTGCTGTTATGTTTCAGAGTGTTTCTAATATTCCGTCAATCCATCTTTTGCTCTTCTGTTCGCCTCCGTTGCTGTTATGTTTCATTGTGTTTCTAATATTCCGTCAATCCATCTTTTGCTCTTCTGTTCGCCTCCGTTGCTGTTATGTTTCATTGTGTTTCTAATATTCCGTCAATCCATCTTTTGCTCTTCTGTTCGCCTCCGCTGCTGTTATGTTTCATTGTATTTCTAATATTCCGTCAATCCATCTTTTTCTCTTCTGTTCGCCTCTGCTGCTGTTATGTTTCATAGTGTTTCTAATATTCCGTCAATCCAGCTTTTTCGTTGTCGGTCCTGGGGTCTGGTATTCTCGCAACGTTTATTGAGGGCTCGTTGTGTTGTGGTGTTTTGATCTATCTGCCTTGTCACGTGATCAAACCATTTAATCTCGTTTCTTTATATATTCTATGGCAGGGATTATTCCTAGCTTTTTTTCTCAGTTGTTCGTTTCTTTTCTTATATCTCATGCTGTTTCCTGTCATTCGTCTAACACAATTCACCTCAGTAGAGGCTATTTTTCTTATTGTTCTTGCATCTAGGGCCCAGGACTGGCATTGGTAGCACAACAAGGATTGATTATTCCGTAAATATAACTTGTTCATATTTTTCACATCGGCAGCTGTGAGCTTAGGTGTCTCTCGACTGTTTGTTGTTGTGGGAACCGAACCCGGGTCCTTCTAGTCCAGAGGCCGATGGGTCTAGCCCACTCAACCCCCCCCCCCCCCCAATCCTTCCAGCATTTGTTGTTAAAAATTGGGCATTACATACCCGAAACATTCAGATATGCACATTTTGAAAATGCTTTTGTTGCGAGCATTATTCTACTAAAATATCACTCACACACAAATATTGACTAGAAATGTTACGTTTTGTGTGTGGTAAAAACACACGAGAGTGCTGCGACATTAATTTCCACAATGATAACTAAAATGCACTTTGAGATGAAATCAAACAGCTGTGCTCAGAGGTTATAGTCTTCTTCTTCTTCTACCTTTTTAGCTCCCTGTGGAGCATAGGTATTCAACAAACACTTTCCAAGTCGTTCTATTTCTTGCCTTTCTTTTAAGATCATTCCATGTCTTCCCCATCATCTTTATCTCTGCTTCTGCCTGTCTTCTCCAAGAATTTCTTGGTCTTCCTCTTTGTCTTTTCCTCTGGGGATTCCAAAAAAGGGCCTGTTGTGTAATACTCTCTGTTGGCTTCCGCTGTGTGTGTCCTATCCAGCACCATCGTCTTCGCTGTATCTCTTTATCCACTGGTATTTGACTAGTACATTTCCATAATTCTATGTTAGTGATTTTGTCCTGCCATTTTCATCTTTTTATTCT
The DNA here is from genome assembly GCA_032433765.1 of Megaustenia siamemsis. Lineage (NCBI taxonomy): Eukaryota > Metazoa > Mollusca > Gastropoda > Stylommatophora > Ariophantidae > Megaustenia > Megaustenia siamemsis. Next base: position 36,679,473 of record JAVIAB010000125.1, read on the forward strand.
GTGTAAGCATCCATTAATGAAAGTCTGTATCTTCATGACTGTCAATTTTGTTGTTCTCCATGTTTCACAGCCATATAATAGGACTGACTTAACATTGGAGTTGAACATTGAGATATTTGTGAATTTCTGTGCCCTTAATCAAGTGAGCCTAGGAGGAACAATATTCCAACATAAAAGAATACATAAAGCTACATGGGTGTCACCAGATCATAGAACGGAAAATCAAATTGATCACATATGTATTAATAATAAGTTTAAGTCATCCTTAAAGGATGTAAAAGTATATAATGGGGCAGATGTAGCTTTAGATCATCATCTTCTGACAGCCAATCTTAAACTTAAACTAAAAAGATATACTACAACGAATAAGGGTAGAAAGTATTTCAATGTAGGGTTCCTTAAAGAATAAGGAATTAAAGATAAATTCGCAGTCACAATATCAAACAAATACCAAGTCCTCCAACAACTAGAAAATACAATAAATACAGAAAATCATTGGAAACAGGTAAAGGATATATGGAAAGAGGGTATAGTCTAGTCTCCTGAAAGTCTAAGATCTGATGGATCGAGGAATAGAGACTGAAGAAGGGAGGTAAGCAGTCACCTTCCAAAAACTGTGCAGAAATTAAATGTCCTGGGCTGAAAGATCCTGTTATCACAGTTTGCTGTAGACTATCACACAATGCAATAGTGAGTATTTAACGTTCTGTTAAGGACAGATGATAAAAAATAAATAGCAGTAGGAAAAACGCAGAAGTAGCATACATTTATTCAGACATCATGTATCTATACAAACATAAACAATAAACATAACCTATAACTACAGATAATAACAGTTAAATGTTAACTGTAATTTTTAACTTTCATTTTAATATCAGTTTTCATCAAAGAAAAAAAAATCTCTTACATTCTTCTGCACAAGGAAAGCAAAGAAATCGATGCAACAAAAAGCTTTGGAGACTTTTATTAAATAAAAAATCATATTTAATGTACTAATGTCCAACAGCAGACAGAAAGACAATCAGATATAATTTATGTAATGAGTGACAAGGACAGACACTCAACAAATAAAATAGGGCACAATTAACCAGTTTGGCCAAGCAAATACGGATCGAAAGAGGGAAGGCAATCTTGAACCCAAAAATACAATGCTGAAGTCAGATGTATTGGGCCAAAATGCACAGATATCACAACACAATGCATCTATGTCCACTTAACGTATTTTATCTTTTAAGGATGGATTGTGAAGAGGTGAAATGGAAAAAAAAAAAACAGAAAAAAAGGTATAGTTAAAGCTTTACATAATTAATGGACGACACAAATTTGAACAACGCATCACCTTAATAGGCCTTCATCAGGAACAACACACATACATACATATATAAGTAAATAAAATTAGCCCTACATAGCTAACTAATAATGAAGAATCTAAAACAAAATAATCTCGAACTAGAATGATAAATTAAAATGTCTTCCCTGTGTAATGTGTGAGGCATTATATTGTCCATAGTGAGGGGAGCTATGTTTGGAAGAACACAGATGAAGAAGAAACCATCTATGTCACAGGTGAAGAAGAAACCGTCTATGTCACAGATGATGAAGATACCATCTATGTCACAGATGAAGAAGATACCACCTATGTCACAGATGAAGAAGATACCACCTATGTCACAGATGAAGAAGAAACCATCTATGTCACAGATAAAGAAGAAACCATCTATGTCACAGATGAAGAAGAAACCATCTATGTCACAGATAAAGAAGAAACCATCTATGTCACAGATGAAGAAGAAACCATCTATGTCACAGATGACGAAGAAACCATTTATGTCACAGATGAAGAAGAAACCATCTATATCATCTACCATACACAAAATTTCCAGTAGCTGAGATCATCAATAATCTTCATAACAGCATGTGGGGGTCTGGCTGGTTTCAAGGAAAGATGTCAGTATCTGACCAGGAAGGTCTCGGATTTGAATGCGAAAACAGGAAGTGGAAATTTCTCCCATCAATCCCATGATTACTTCATGGCTTTACTCTCCCTTGGTCTCTAGGAAGTGAGATCTCATGCCTAGCCTTCTTGGGTGAGGTCCCATGTGCATTTGCATATGTTAAAGAACCTTTAGAGCTGAAAAGTCAAAAAAAAGTATGCCAAAAATGGTCACTAAAAAAGTACCCCAGTCACGCCAAGTGGCGTATAGGGAAATATGGTGTTAGTGACCCTATATTTTACAGACCTTCAGCACATGATTTTTGGGGTAATGTGGTCAGTATTACGCCCATGCAGCTTTACTTTCCCAGAAAAAAAATCCGGTACCCATTTAAGGCTGGGTGAACTCGGAAGCCGTCGGTTGGGATCGAACCCTACCCCTTATCCGTGGTACTCCAGTTCACTAACCACTGAGCTATCGCAGCTCCCTAAAAATGGTCACTACCAATGCAAAATTATTAAGTAAATCTATTTGTACAAAAGATGGATGTGTTAGGCTGAAGAGCTCAGATATTGCAGCTTTGCCATTAGCTAGTGCCATGAAACATCAACGCCTGCTTAATGAATGAATGCTGAGAAAGAAGAAAAACAGCACAGCAATAACACAACTAGACCTGTCTTATTGTGTTTTGTTAGCCCTAGTGTAACAAATCATAATTCTGGGTTCACCGATTGATGTCAAACCTGGCTTATATTTTGTTTTTCATCTGCGATCTGAATATTTATTACTTTTCTCATGTGTCCTGCTTGACTATCTTTAATGAAATCTATATTTTGCAACATTACATTTTTCTTTTTAAAAATCTGTTAACCATCTTGATCAAAAAGCTGACCCTCAAATTATATGTCAGTCATTATAAAAAAAATATATCACATTATTTATAGACATAAATATGAAATATAAAACAATCTAATAATATGAAAACATTGACAACAGTTGATATAAATCACCCAGTATGCTTTGCATTAATAAAAAGTGCAAATCGGCCTAAGGAATTTAGATTCAGTTTAAGAATTTTCAGACTGATATCTTTCACTAACCTTAAAAAATGGGATTTAGTGTATTTCAGTTGCAAAAATGTATCTGGCTTTGTCATTAAAAAGTCAAAGTATATTTAATCAAATATAGGGTAACATATACTTATGTTAGCCCTAGAAAGTTCTAATACAATATGTCAATATTTTATACCAACCCAATGTTACCAATATAACATTTCCATTGAACACAGTTCACACACAGCAGATCATAAACCTGTGAGATGCTTGAGGAAAATAACAAACAACACAAAGATGTGAAAATCAGAGAACAAATTGGAATTTAACAATACTAAGAATATATATGAATATATATATATAATCATCATGTGCCATACCAGTTGGCGCAGGCGATCATGTCCTTCCACAATCTTCTATCTACAGTGCATCGTATCAGTTCTGTTGTTGACTGTTTTCCATGCCATGACACTAAGCTATCCAGTATTTTCTCTCTTTGTCGTCTGCGATCTCTCTTTCCTTTTATTTTGCCAGTTGTAACCAAGTATTCCAACTTTCCTCTTCTCATGATGTGCGGGAAAAATGTTGATTATTTCTTTCCGATGTTTTTTAGGAGCTGCCTTTGTGTTGGCCTCTTTGAGAACTTCCTCGTTGGTCTTTTCAGCTGTCTAGGGAACTTTCAATATTCTTCTGAGAAATCCCATCTCTGTGGCCTCTAATCGTCTTTTCATTTGTTTGTTTACTGTCCATGATTCACTTCCATAGGTCAGAATTGGTTCTATATAGCACCGATGAACTCTCTTTCTCATTTCTATTGACATAAATTTGATATATATATATATATATATAACACACATGCAAACAACAAATGAAATGGTAAGAAAGAAATGAGACTAAACAACACTGAAAGCTTTCTGCTTCAAAACATCAGGACAGAGAGCAAGATGAAGACCAAGGAAGTAATGGATAGACAGAAAAAAAGATAAATGCAAGAACCAACACATTTCTACTCTAACTGATCACTCAAGAACAATACTATGTCTAAAAGAGAAGTAACTAAATGAACAAGTTATACAGTATCTACAGACTTTAGATTATATTATACATTCCTCCTTTCTTAAGCAATGCTTCAAGGCAACAGCAGATGGATAAAAAAAAACAAAAGTTATGTCATGACCCTTGGATTGATGAAGAAGGTGTCGCAGTGAAATAATTAGTGTATTCACCTGCTGACTTTAAGATAAAAAAAACTCTAATCATTACAACTAAAAGTAAAGGTTCCCTCCATGCAATGACATGTGTTTGGGCAATATGGTGTTAGGGACCATAGTTTTCCATGACTAATGGCACATATTTGGGTGATACTGTCAGTATCAAGCCAAGCAGCCTTTACTTTTAAGAAAAATCCATGGTAACTATTTCTAAAGGCTGGATAAACTATCCATCTATGTCAACAGAAGTGAGAAAAGGAGTTCATCGGTGCTATATAGAGCCAATTCTAACCTATGGAAGCGAATCATGGGCAGTAAACAAACAAATGAAAAGATGATTAGAAGCCACAGAGATGGGATTTCTCAGAAGAATGTTGAAAGTTCCCTGGACAGCTAAAATGACCAACAAGGAAATTCTCAAAGCGGCCAACACAAAAAGGGAGCTCCTAAGAAACATTAGAAAGAAACAATCAACATTTTTCTGGCACATCATGAGATGAGGAAAGTTGGAATACTTGGTTACAACTGGCAAAATCCAGGGAAAGAGATATAGCGGACGACAAGGTGAGAAAATACTAAATAGCTTGGCATCATGGCATAGAACACAGTCACCAACAGAACTGATACAATACGTGGTAGATAGAAGATTGTGGAAGGACATGATAGCCTACACCAGCTGATATAGCACATGATGATGATGGATAAACTCTAAAGCTTTGCCAGTCAGTAAAAAGTCCACCATTTCTGGGAACTGACCTGCCCACCTCTGATCAGGAAGCGAGCATACTAACCATTTAACCACCTAGACGCTTAAATATTATACATGGCATAATTATTTAGAAGAACAGTGCAGTCTGTTATAATGCTGACCACATTACTGCTAAATGTGTAAAAATATAGGTGCTACCACCACAAACCTGTAATATCATCTGTGAAGCGAATACTTTTTACTTTCCTACAATACTGAAACATTTATTTCAATTAGATTTAGTTGGGCCCAGAATGTCCAACAGGCTGAAAGCAACCAACTACTCATAGATGACTGTGTCAGGGTTAGTGAATCAAAACTGACCAAGATTCTACTCCATCTTCTCATGGTGGACCTTGAAACTAACCAGTCTGACCAAAGAAGTAAAAATCAAAGAGGGAAGACAACCTTTTTTGCTCAGAAAGTCACAAGTGTTTAGCCAAAATGTGTAAAACATTCAGTTTGTTACAGAAGACAACACAACTCATCTATGTCCTTTAAGTATGGATAACAAAAAGAGGAAAAACAAGAAGAAAATTTAGCAGAAAATTTTCATAAAATTATAAAAAATATCTAACACAATATCTATGAAAATATAGAAAAATCTCATAAAAAAGAGTTTATCTTGTGTAAAGTTTCTTACAAACATACTTCATTTTTATTTCAAGTAATTTCTATCATTCAAAATATATATTTAAAAAAAAATATTTTTTAGGACTCATTAATTGTATTTTATTTTCTGTACATTCAATAAAGTTACATTCGTTTCTTTCTAGATAAATATTCATTAGTTAATTGCTCTATTTTACTTAGTTCAGAACTTTCACTTATCCATTGTCCTTACAAAAGATAATTTTACAACAACATTGGTATTTTCATCATCTGTAGTCACCATCTACATACAAGGTTCTTAAATATTTATTTTTGTATATTTTTATTTATATAATTGACATATTTGTATTCACCATTAGTCCCATAAACTTGAAAGTCATTGGGGCATTCTTGATGTGTTCACAATTTTCTTGCTACATTAGAAAAACTGATAAGATAGAATTTGTGCAGAGTACAAAACAATAAGCGAGTTATTATTGGCACAGATTCTATTCTATTCTATTCTATTCTATTCTATTCTATTCTATTCTATTCTATTCTATTCTATTCTATTCTATTCTATTCTATTCTATTCTATTCTATTCTGTTTCTATCCATAAAACCAGTTTCATTGTAGTCAGAAATTCCCCATATCCACTCCACCACTTGTCACAGCATTTCCCAAAATGCATCAGTAAATTCCATTGGCAAGGTTGCTCCATGCACATCATATCCAACAGCACAGGCGACAATTCAAAGCCTCTTTTAGTCAATTTGACAACTTGTGTGGCAGGTAACAAGTGACTCAATTCTTTTCTCCTTTTACCGTTTTCCTTTCCTCAGTAACCATACGGGGGATTCCTTCCTTCATTAAAATTTTTTTTAACAAAAAAATATAGCAAAAATGTTTAAATTAAGCTGGAGAAACCATACTATGGGAATCATTAAAAAAGACAATTTAAATTTATTCGGCAAGTGATGTGAAAAGAAGGTATTGCGAATACTATAATGCTACGGCAGAATTAATGGAAAGGGGAGAAGAGAAGAGAAGAGGAAGAGAAAAGAAGAGAAGAGAAGAGGAAGAGGGAGAGAAGAGAAGAGAAGAGGAAGAGAAGAGGAAGAGAAGAGGAAGAGAAGAGGAAGAGAAGAGGAAAACTAAGAGAAAAAATATTGACCAGCTTATCCAAATGGCATAATAAAAGATCACCAACTCAAATTATGACATGCATGAAGGACTGAGAGAAGTGGAGATAGATGGTTACCTAGGTCAACCAGCATGACACCTGATGAACATTAATATTGCAAAAAGTTGTTTTCTTTAAAAAAATCAACAGATTGACATAAGTTTAATCTTGCAGGAATGTGCCATTCAATCATAAATTCAGTCATACAATTACTCAATCATTTTTTTCACAAATTCACTTACAAAATTTTGCAATCATTTATTCCTAAAATATTTCCACAATTACTCAATCATTTATTTGTAAAATGATTCACATAATTTTTACTAATAAACCCCACAATTTTTCTTCAATACTTAAAACAACAATTAAAATCTACATACTCACACAATGGTATAAATGCTGACTTCTAAAATAACTTCTCTCAAAATCTTGAAAAACTCAAGTTTAGTTTTGTATAGCCCTGGTGTCAAATGTTCAATAAAGCATGTATGACTATCAAATATTTAACAATTTTAAAAATATAAAATAACATAAGATAATGAACTGCAGGTGAAACACATTCAACTTCAAATATAAAAACTGTGAGAGACAAGTAAGAATTGTTGGTTTTTACTTGTTTACAGGGGCGCTGGGTAGTCTAGAGGTAAGACGTCAGCCTCTGGACAAGTAGGTCTCAGGTTCAAATAAACCATATTCTACCGCAGGCAGTGGAAAATTAAAAAAAAAAAAAAAAAAAAAAAAAGGATATAGAATCCAGTTTATCTTCATGGTTTTACCCTCCCCTGGTCTCTGGGTAGTGAGATCCAATGTCTAGTCCTCTTGGATAATGAAAAAAAAAAAAAAACAGGAGATCCTGTGTACATTCTGTGCATATTAAAGAACTCATGGCAGTTAATTGAGAAGAATAGGCCAAAAAAATGGCCTTACTCAGGCAAAATTATATAGGAAAAAATCTGTTAAAAAATGTTAAAACTCTTGACGATTAAAATGAGAGTACCTCTGAAGTTAGAGAATATATGTCTCTATGGTGAGGACACCTGAGCACACAGCTGCTAGTGTGATAATAGCAAAAAGTGATATTCGCACACAAATTCAGTTCCTAGGGACTTTGCTAGAGATATAAAGCTGGTGAATGCAAACAATCCTGTTTACTGATTCCTGGGGCAAATAGTTTTTGCTTTTGCCAAATGAAACATGTATACTCTTCTGAACTGCAGCTCTGTGTGATGAGAATATATTGTCATGACTTTTCTATATACACAGTAAAGATATTGGAACCTCTACTGATCCAAAGATTGCTCTAAGTATGGCGTAATGAGAACCAGGATTAACATTTTGAGATGATAGACATCTCTTTATTTTCTCTTTCAACAAAAACCACCCAGATGCCATATGACCTTTGATTGTAGAACATGAGATGTGCTCATGATCCTTACTGTTTATTTCCTAATTATCTATCAAGTTATTGTCCTAGCAAGCCAAAGACAGCACAGGGTTGAAGTTAAAACTACTATTCATGCCTGATGATTCTTTTATGTTATCCTTCAAGAGTCATCAGACTTTGCACTGGACCTGCAAGTGAGTCTTGCCACATGTTGTGGGTGAACATATCTATCTCAGCAAGACAAACAATGCCAGCTGTTGTTGCCTCTCACCTCAGTGTTCGACTTAGTGATTTTCTAGGTCAGCTTCTGTTTCTTTTACTTCTACCCACTGTTTCAGTTTCATCACATGGCTGACATAAACCCATTTCTTTTCTTGATTATAGATAATGTTTTTGATCATGACAACTTCATTAACTTCTCATCTAGTCTTTAATTCATTCCATAGTATACAAGTATTTTCCTTAGAAATTTGTTTTATTTCCTGATTACATATACATATGCCATAAGTCTGTTATGTTTATTCCTGATAATTAATTTAAAAAAAAAAAAAAGCTATGATATGCCAATAACTGAATACTTAAAAAGACAAGAGAAAAAAAATGGGTTGGCTCCACATGATAAGATAGAAAAAAATGTAATGTGACACAAAAAGGCATCAACAAACATTAATAAAGAATACTAAATTAAAACTAAAGGACTAGCCATGGCTCAAATCTTAGCTTGTGTGTGTGTGTGCTTACCATGGCTAATATCTTGGTGTGTGTCATGTTAGTCATATCTCATATCTTGGTGTGAGAGATGGGCCATGACTGGCACAGAAACACATTAAGATGAGTCATTCTTTAAATTACTGGAATGTAAATAAGGTGCCATCTTGGTGCGTCCCATGACGTCATTCTATCCATCATCTCTAGGTGTGTGTCATGTTAGTCTTATCTCATATCTTGGTGTGTCCGTGTTATTCATGTCTCTTATCTTTATGTGCGTCTGAGTTTAGTAATATCTCATAACTTAGTGTGCATCTGTGTTAGTCATGTGTCATATCTTTGTGTGTGCATGTCTGGGTTAGGGATATCTCACATCTTTGTGTGCATGTTTGTGTTGGTCATATCTCATATCTTTGTGTGTGCATGTCTGTGTTTGACAAATCTCATATCCTTGTGTGTGCATGGCTGTGTAAGTCACATCTCATATGTTTGTGTGTGCATGTCTATGTCAGTCATATCTCATATCTTTGTGTGCATGTCTATGTTAGTCAAGTGTCATATCTTCGCGTGTATGTCTGTGTTAGTCATATCTCATATCTTGATGTGTGTCGGTGTTAGTCATGTCTCGTATTCGCTGTGTACATGTCTGTGTTATTCAAATCTCATATCTTTAAGTGTGCATGTCTGTGTTAGTCACCTCTAGTGACTCGGGCAGATGGTGCTCGTAAACCCGGGAGGGCAGACCATCTAAGGGCAGAATCCCCCTACAGAAAAGACAATCTGCTGCCTTGCAGGAAGATTGGGGACAATCAAAGGCTAAGGAAAGCGAACCTGAATAAAATGCTGGCTGAAATCGGATGCACTGGGCCACTGGCGCAAAACACAGTGCAACGTATTAACGGGTGTTCAGTCAGAGTGGATCTGGCAGACTCTAAATGTGATGTTCTGTCTGTGGAGGCGATCAACACACTTAACCTGACAGCTGATTTCATGTGGGAGTCTGGAATCCTACTCTTATTGAGTCCTGATCGCAGAGAGAGAGAGAGAAACTAAAGGACTGACCACAAGAATTATGGATTGATGGAATATTCAAGATACAAGGAAACCTAATAGTAAAAGGTAAAGGCTCTCTCCAGGCCTTGCTAAATGTAAAGGGAATATTTTGTTAGGGGCCTTACTTTCCCATGACCACAGTGTATTTTTGGGTGATGTGGTCGGTACCATGTTAGGCCACTTTTACTTATCAAGAAAATTTCTGGTACCCAACTTTTAGAGGCTAAGTGAACTCCAGAGCTTTTTTGGTCTGAAAAAAATCTGCCACTTCTGGGAATTGAATCCTGGCCATTTCTGATCAGTAAGTGAGAGAAACGAACCATTCAGCCACCGAGGTGCCAGCCTTATAGTAGGAGATATCAAAAGATGAGCAGAGGACTGCAAACTGTAACTCTCCTTGACATTGAAAGACAAAATGAGACAGGTGAGAAAAAAAGGAAGAATATGTCAAGGATGCCATTCAGACTTCTGATGTCCTTGTTAGATGGTTTATAATCAGTGTTACCTCATCTGCAATTTGACTCCAGATCGTCACTACCTACATGACTTGAGTTACATTCATTCAAGGCAGCAGAAGCTGTTGTTATCTATATTTATGTCATAATGTGCAGTTTCACAAACTGACAAACTGGCAACTGAACTGAAGAAAATTATTGAAAGAACATACTATATATAGAGATATATTCATCATCATCAAGTACCGGGCCTGCTAGCATAGGTGACCATGTCTCTCCACAACTTTTGATCTCGACAGTTATTTATCATTTCTGTTGTTGACCTTCTGCCAAGCCATGCTCTTAAGCTGTCTGGTATTTTTTCTCTTTGCTTCCCTCTATCTCTTCGTCCCTCAATTTTCCCAGTTACAATATATTCCAGTTGTTCTCTTCTCATTACATGGCCAAAAAATGATGATTGTTTCTTCCTAATATTGGAAATTAGCTCTTTCTTTGCTTTAGCCTCTTTCAAAACATTTTCATTACTCTTCTTAGCTGTCTATGGTATTCTCAACATTCTTCTGTAAAACCACATTTCTACAGCCTCCAGTGATTTTCTTGATATATTACTAGTGGGATTTTAAAGAAAAAGACTCACTTTGTTAGCATTAACATACATCTCCACTTCACTTCAAATGGATTGGTGCCTGCAGTATGAACATTGACATACACGCTTCACAATCCATTCATGCAACAATCAAAATGTTCATTTTGTTGGCTCACATTAATTGTGTTTTCAATATGAGTTATTCTACTTTGGACTTATATCTTCGAGCAAGTCAAACATGCTAGGAGTCTAGTAGTGCAGTGATTGCATGAGGAGATTTCGATAGTGGAGACAGTGATTTTTGGGTCACACTCACCGACCATGGAATCCATGCGGATTAAACTCCATCATTAAGAGTATTCTCACAGGAGATGACTGTCACCACAACATGGAAGTGTTCATCGTAATATACATCTGCTTATTTGTACTCATTTATTGTGATTAATGATTGTCAGACGGTACACCTTTTTTTTTTAAACAAACACACTATATCTACTCAATTTGCTATTATTGCAAATAACACTCCTTTCAGTTAAAAACAGCAACACCCTACCGACTGCTTGCACAAGGATCAGTAAACAGCAACAACCTGATGACTGCTTGCACAAGGATCAGTAAACAGCAGTGGATCAAGATCCTTCTTCACCTCCTTGCTACAAAATAGAATAACAAGTTCAGCCAAGTGAGTAAGGACTAAGAATACAACATAGTATCCTAAAATGTCCTGTTTAGAATCAGTAAAGACACAGATATTGCAACTGGTTATAAACCATAACACAACACATATTATCATCATCAAGTACCATATCTGCTGGCCTAGGTGATCATGTCTCTCCACAACTTTAGATCTTGACAGTGATTTATCATTTCTGTTGTTCACATTCTGCCAAGCCTTTCTCTTAAGCTGTTTGGTATCTTTTTTCTTTGCTTCCCTCTATCTCTTTGTCTTTCAATTTTCCCAGTTGTCACAATATCTTCAAACAGTTACCTTCTCATTACATGGTCAAAAATTGATGATTGTTTCTACCTAACTTCGGAAATTAGCTCTCATTTTGTTTTGGCCTCTTTCAGAGCATTTTCATTACTCTTTTTATCTGTCCATGGTATTCTCAACATTTTTCTGTAAAACCACATTTCTACAGACTCCAGTGATTTTCTTGTCTGTTGTCCTATTGTCCATGATTCACATCCATATGTTAAGATTGGCTCTACATAACATTTAAGAACTCTTTTTCTTGTTTCTATTGTCAAAAATGAATTGAACAGTATCTTACTCATTTTTTGAAAAGCTGATTTTGGCTGAGCCATTTTGCATCTCACCTCTGTTGCACATCTACCATCTGAGGTTAACATTGTTCCCAGATATTTAAATTCATTTACCTGTTTTAATATTGTTCCACTTATTGAGCATTGTGGTGATGTCTTTTTCTTTGTTGCTACCATTACCTCTGTCTTTTTGGTATTAAGGCTGAGTCCTTTATTTTTGTTTTCCTTCCCTTTAATGTCTAACATTTCTTGTAACTCATTTTCACTCTTAACAATTAAGACTGTATATCAGCATACCTTACATTATTTATATTATGACCCCCAATTGTTATTCCAGGTATGCTCCTTATGGGATCTTAAAATAATCTCACTACACATATTGTGTATATATATATATATATATATATATATATATATATATATATATATATATATATATATATATATATATATATATATATTAATAATATATAAAGTTATACATGTATGTATATATGCCTTTAGCTTTAAGACAGTATTGAGGTTGTTGGGTGCTCTCACCTGAGTCATAACCCCTAGGCATGAGTCTTTTTCTGCATTCTGAACCTAAAATCTCACACAATATCCTGACAGAATATATTATCAAATTATACCACATATTAAGAAAATGTTGAGTCAGACAAGAATGTATCATTGTAAAGACATACTACTTTTTAAAATTTCCCATGAGTACATGACACACATGGAGTGTCATGTGAAAGGGAAGTTGTGTATCAAGCAGCATCATGGGTCGGTCAAACAGTTTTACATTTTAGTACGAAAGAGTCAAGGCACATACATGAAAATTCTTCTTCTTCTTCTTTCCTTCCTCATCTGTCTTTCAGCGTTGAGGGGAGATATAATTTGCGATCTTTTGCTCTTCTGTTTGCCTCTGCTGTTGTTATGTTTCCTAGTGCTTCTAATATTCCATCGACCCATCTTTTTCATGGTCGACCCTTGGGTCTGGTGTTCTCACAACGTTTGTTGAAGGCTCGTTGTGTTGCGTTTAGTTCTTTCTGCCTTGTCACGTGGCCAAACCATATTATCTGTTGTTTCCTTATATATTCTATAGCGGGGGCTATTCCTAGCTTTTTTTCTCAGTTCTTCATTTCTGATCATATCTCTCAGACTGTTTCCTGTCATTCATCTAACTCATTTCATCTCTGTAGAGGTTATTTTTCTTATTGTTCTTGCATCTAGGGTCCAGGTCTGGCATTGATAGCACAACATTGGGATGAAGATTGTATTATATAGTGTTCGTTTTGCCTCCAGAGTTATTTCCTTGTTGGACAATAGTGGTGATAACTGTTCAATGATTTGACAAGCTTTGTTGCATCTTGATTCTATCTTTGCTGTTTGAGAATTATTGTTTGTCATTAGACTTTCTAGGTATTTGAGTTCCTCTACTTGTTTTAGTTGTCTGCCTTCTATAGTTATGTTGATGTTTTGTTTATCCAAAAATAAACAGAAAATAAATAGAAAATTGTTGTGTGAACTTCATTCCTCATGGTGATGCACTTTTTTCCCCATCCCTTCTTCACCTTTCTGATGTCGTAACTGTAAACTTCTCTTTCACATGGCACCCCATGCATGTCACTTACTCATGGGAAATTGCAACCAGTAGTGTGTCTTTATTATGGTACACAATCATTCTTATCTGCCTTAATGATTTCTTAGTATAGTGTAAAACTTGTGCTGATCCTCATGCTGTTCATATCTATTAATAACTACATCTTGCAACACTACACTAGAGTACTGGTTGATGTCATCACCTGGTGGTGCTCTCTCTCTCTCTCTCTCTCTCACACCTGCACACAGACATAAGGTGTGTGTGTGTGAAACTAACCATAGTGGAAATCAATCCACTGAGAAAATCTTAACAAAAATAACTATAGAGAAGTATGATAGTCTTGGTTAGCAGAGTAAGTGAACAATGGTAAGTTAATTTGTTATGAATTAAATAATACTACAGGTTGACTCATTTGGATATCAAGGGGAAATAATATCAGTGAAAACAGGTCCATTTATACATCAAGAGTGCATAACAAGAGTGCAGACTAGCTCATTCTGTTAGTCAAAAGTAGATAAATGGTCTTTCACTTTCAGTCAATACGGAGGCAGGAACCGTTGAGGCTCTAACTAAAAAGTGTTCCTTGTTGTAGTTTCCTCATATTCCAGTCCGGGTTGCTGCCATGGCTACTGAGTTTAGTGCTCTGTGCACAACATGACTGTGTTTTTCATATGGATCATGTTTCGATATTCCGATTGCTTATGATGAATGATGATATTGTATCCTGAAAGACATTTTGGTTGCGTTCATTTTCAGTGCGGCTTGATCTTATGTCTTTTGGCGTGTGCTGTGGCTACTATGATAAGGACTGTAGTTGCCTTTTCTTTGTTTAGATCCTCAATTTGATGAGATGTTAATTCGGATGATTCCACTCATAAGGGCAGTTGAGCACTTATGGATTTTAATTCATTTGCAGTGATGTAAGCCTTCCAGTAACTATAACTACAACTAAATAAAGGTGCAGAATGTTTTATTTATACATCAAGAAGGAAATAACAGTTTAAACTAGACTATTAATTTGTCAATATGAGGATAAAAACAGAGCAATTGGCTCAGAAATAAATCAGAAGAAGATAAAACAGTGCATTTAGAGGAGATTTTAAAAAAACCGTGCAGATAGATTCATATATGTATCCAGAGAAGAACAACAACAGTACAGGTAATGACACATATACAGCAGTGAGAAACTAAAAACAGTATAGGCCTGACTATTAAAATATTAAGAGAAGTTAAGAAAAGCAAAATGCAGACTAGTCTATTTATGCATGAAAAGGGGATAAGAGTGGTAAAGAACAGTGGATATATTTCTCAATGTGAGATAAGCATTTTTTAACTAGGCTCATTTACAGACCAAGATGAGAACAATAATGTAGACTAGACCATTTATATGTAAATTGGAAATGTTTTTCTTCAAGTGCAGGTGGTTATAAACCACATGAGATTACAACTGTTCAGGGCAGTTCATTTAAACAACATGAAGAGTAATCTATGAAAACCTATTAATTTATCATTCAAGAAGAGATAATAATAATAGTAGATGAATTTATCTATTTAACAAGAGGAGATAAAAACAGCGCAGACTAAACTATTTATAAAAAAAAGGAATAGACCATTTCCAGCGATAGAAGATAGAAATCATGCAGGCTAGCCCAAAAATATTTCAAGTGAACATTAAAAACTGTACAGTCAAGTCTATTTATACATCTGGTTTATTTATACATTAAGTAAGGCAATGTATTACAGTACATATTTTTGTCCTAATTAAATGACTTAAATAAATTATTTTGATGTGATATGATAATACTATTTACTGCACAATTTTAAAATGTTGTATTTTCATGATAACATCATCTCATTGCCATGGTAACCAAGATAAACAGTTACCATATTACCATTCTAGGATTTCATTTCACTGTTTTAAAACACATCACAGCAACAAAATTTATTAGTACATTTGTCCACATTGAATATAATCAATGGAACACAAAACAAATTTACTATAAATGTGCCAGTTAACTTTACTTTTTTAATTCGCTTGTATGGCATTAAATTATGGGCGGTGACACGGTAATAAACCCATGAGTGAGAAGAATTGTATATGCTATAAACAAAGTATCTGTGCTACCTCATGTATAACAAACTTGGGTTAAAATGTGCCAGGTTTTATAAGAACTGAATAGATAGTTCTAGGAAAATCCTTTGCCAGGTGAGCATGTGTAACAAAAATGGACAGAGATCAAAAGGTCAAGTGAAAATAAACACACCTAGATATTACAAAATTTACTCCACTGGTCTTAACTGTAATTTTGAAATAAAAAATTAGATGCCGTTTTCTGTATAACAAGATCCATTTGACCAATCAGTTGAAATGAAACAGCATTTTCTAATATGAGCATTAGGCCTCATAACATTACCTCATAGTGATTCCCTATGATTTACCTTTAAAGCTAATCAGATTTGAGATAAAATGGCTACCTGTCACAATTACCTAGACAAAATAGTTAACCTTTAGTATGACACTTTGATTGGTGACATTTTGTGTACAGAAACCTGTTGACAGGGTGTAAAAAAAAAAAAAAAAATTTTTCAATCAAAAGCAAGCACAAAACTAATGTGTGGGTTTAGCAATTATTAATTTTTTGCACAGAAAAATTGTATTTTCTATGAAAATTAAGTATGGAAAGTAAAAGTATAAATTTTTTTACACTAAATAAATGAAAAATAAACAAAAATACCTGGTTTGCATTTTTCAGTGACACGTTTCCCCCTCAGGAGGATAAGAACAGTGCAGGCTGACCCGTTTATGTATCATAAATGCACAAAAATATATTACAGCCCATATATATGTTCAGAATAGAAAAACAACATAAGCATGCCTTTTATTAAGTTAAAAATAAAATAAAAAGTGAGTGATTTTCCTTAAATAGATTTTAAGAGAAGAATAAATGCAAGAACAAGCTGTCATAATTTAAAAGCAAAACAAGCCAGCACAGAAACAGCAGGAAAAAAAACTGTGCAAACTGTTTCCCTGAAGCAATGTTTTACTGTGACTATAAATAAGCATAACAAAAAAATAAGACTTTTAACTGTGAATTGTACAATATGAATATCAATAACAAATGATGTTATTCAAGAATATTTTTTATTATCAAAAACTGGTGCATTTAGACTTACCACTCTTGTGTTTGTTTGTAAATTACTCACTAATCAGTTAATCCTGTAATCATATAAAGACCCTAGCTTGTAAACTTAAAGGAATTCCTAGTTCATTCATGTCAACTTCATCCCAGCGGCCTCTTAAACACTCACACACTATTTCCCATGCTAGTTCTAACAAATCTGCAACTGCTGTTCGAATACACAATATTCTTTTAGTTCGCACAGCATCTGCCCCATAGTTGGTTACTCCTCCAAAGATCACTATGCAACCTTTGCACTGTGAAGAAACAATATTAAGAATAAAGATTATTACAACACAAATTTGACTTACATTTCTAATAATATTTACTAGGTAAATAAAATGTTGAACTATTGGCTGAAAAGATAGGAAACAACACTCTCATATATATATATATATATATATATATATATATATATATATATATATATATATATATATATATATATATATATATATATATATATATATATATATATATATATATATATATATATATATATATATATATATATATATATATATATATATATATATATATATATATTTAAAACAAACAGAAAATGACAATGACAATATATATATATATATATTTAAAACAAACAGAAAATGACAATGACAAAAAGAAATGAAACTACAAGTCTGTTTCAAATATTTCTTCTTTTGAGTTCAAGTTTTTTGATCATGCAAATTTGATCTGCTGTCTTGTTGCTATAATGTGAATAGAAACACTACTGTGATGTGAGATAAGCCAGCCACATGGTCAATACTCATTTTTATATATTTCCTGATTATTCTCCTAAACCTATACCATAGTTGACACACTCAGTTTTTTTATCTTGATTTGACATAGGAGTTTTTCTTCTAGTAAGAGACTTCCTTCTTCTGGTGATATGATGACTCACCTTGTTTGTGGTTTGTCTGGGTGTTCTTCCACAGACTAAGATCATGCATGCCAGCTGGCACAGCAATTGCCCTTTTTTTCTTTGTGAGTTTTTATGTAACCACAACAACAATTTTTTTAGAGAATTCTCTATCAGCGAAAGAAACTGGTAAAATCGGCATCAGATTGTAACATAAGCATAACAACAACAACAAAATGGCACAGCAACATTTCAGGAACTGTAATGTCAAATTCAGATGGCAAAAAGCGCAGGAGAAAGGAGATGAGGCCAGGCACCACAAATACATCATATTCATTCTGTAGTCGGATCTGCCTATCCAATATTGGTAGATTCAGCAAGAGAGAAGCTGTTCAGCAAAACAAAATCCAACATAAGACACTGATATTTTACCAAATTACTGACTAATCATGATTGCTTTCTACCAGCTGTCTGTCAAGATGCCAAAGGCCATATATACAACAATTTCTCTAACAAAGTTGGCAGTTCTCAGGATTCTTTCATCTCCCCACAATTTATATCACTCAGGACCATGTCATCACTCTGATCCTCTCATGAAGCAGATTGTCTTGGAGGATATTTTCTACTTTATTTCTTTTATATCCAAATGGCATATGGAGGTTGAGTCTAAAATTTGGCATCTTTCTCATTATGTATATGACAGATGAGTCAGTTTTTCATCTGAAGATGTCTTTTCCTTGTCATTTCTTGGTTATTAGTGGCATGTTTCCATTGCATTAGGCCTTGGGTATTCCTTATACAATTTTTACTTAAGACTAATTTTGATCAGCGCTTAAACTCTTTTATGCAGCTTTGTATTACTTATGTCAAAGGTAGTTTAGCTATCTATCTCTTTGGTCTATCAATTTTCTTTTATTAAATCTGCATTTTCAGCACTGTTTTATTTGCCTTATATGAGACCCCATTACAACATCGTGAAATATAGACAATATAGTTTTAGTGCCCATATTTTTATTATATCAGTGATGCTTTTCTTCTCCAGAAAAATCTGGTACCTATTTAAGGCTGGTAAACCTGGTTGTTTACAGTTACAATCCAAGATGGAGGATTGTTTTTCTTCCGCTTGGTACAGAGCCGCTGATCAGAGGTCTAACAAGCCGCTATTGTAAAAACACCTTTGTTAATGAAACGTTGGATGAGAAGAGATAATAACCGAATAGCAAAGCAAGCCATCAAGTGGGAAACAACAGGTAGGAGGAAAAGAGGTTGACTCAGAGAGGCACTGAGAAGAACATTGATCAGAGAGGCGAAGGCAGCAGGAATCGGCACCCTCAATGAGATCGAGATGCTTGCACAGAACAGAGACAAATGGTGAGATTTTCTAAAAGATCTCTGCAAGGACTGAGACTGCTAGAAAGAAAATTTAGAAAAAGAGAAAGAGTATCTGGGTCTATGCCCGATGGGCCAGCCATGGCTCGAAAGATCAGTAGATAGACAGACAGACACCTGGAATCACTCAGGATCAAACCTGACCTCTTGTCCATGATAGTCCAGGCCACTAACCATTGAGCTACTATGCTTACCTTATTAACATTTGTATATATATCTTTAGTCCTGACATAGTTTTCTTCACAATGAAAGATGCACTGTTGGTTTTACAGAAAATAAAAACTAGAAATGATGGAGACAAATAATGTGCTTACGGGTAAAAAATCTGCTGAGTGAAAGTACAATGGTGCTGATAAAGGTGTAGTATATTTAATCCACGTGGCTTCTGTGAGTGAGAACTTCCAAATATCATTATATAAAGTCATCTCATTATTAGCTGATGTTCCACTTACACCTCCCACCATAAACACATCTGAAAGTTACAAATTGCAGAACTGAGTTTATTTTTAACAATATGCATATTTTGCTGTTAATTTTTAACTGACAAAAAGTTCTCTGTCTCTAGGACATTAATTAAAAGTACAAATTACAAAACATACAAAAATATAACATTACCTTGTATAAATAAAAAAAAATTAAAATATTTTTTTAGCATTCAGTAAAACTTCTAGTACATTTATGAATATTTACTTCAAACATATTCAAAACATCTGAAGCAATTAATTTATATGTAAATATCTCTACCAGAGTAAAAATAAAAATACTGCTAAAACACCATTCAGATTAAAGTTAAAGATTCATTATAATTTTTTATTGTATGACACTCATAGATAAAACCACAAAATTTGCTATGCATCATATTTATATGTCACTGTGTGATATTTGTGTCATTTAAGCAGAAAATAGATGAAGTGGCAACTGTACCATTTTTATGCTGAGAGCAACTGTGACACTTGCGGGGTTTCGGGTGACCTGAAAAAAAAGCAAGACATAATATTTTCTTATATTCATTTTTATCACAGAAATTAATGAATATTAAACTACCAACATCGCCACTACTACTATTTTAAAAGTTACTTTTGCTATCATAGCAATAACTACCATTTTTGGTGTAAAAATAACTGCTATTGTATTTTTACTAGTATATCTTTTTTTTTTTTTTATCTGCACTGTTTCTTTAATGGAAACACATTTTTTTTTCAAGTAAATATTTTTCAGCATGTTGCCAACTCTGCAACTAGTCACTCTTATAACTCATCTATGAACCATACATTCATCTTAAAAATGTACAAATTGATGATAGCATGTTTCCTAAGTTTTGTAAATATAATTTAATCATCATCAGGTGCCATGCCAGTTGACATAGACAATCTTCTCTCTCCATACCACTCGACCCTTCACACAAGTCATAATTTCAGTCAGTAATCTTTTGTTATGTCATTTGGATTAGCTGTTCAATATTTTTCTCTTGGTTTTTTTCTGTTCTTCTTTCCATTCATTCTGCCTGTTGTTACAGTATTCTCAATGTTTTCTTTTTGCATGACATACCCAATAAACATATATTGATAATCTCTTCCTTATAATTTTGATTATATTTCTGGTTTCTACAGCTCATTTTAAGCATTCTTCATTTGTAATGTTTGCTATCCATGGAATTCGTAATATTCTTCTGATAAACCACATCACAGCTGCCTCTAATGTTCTTTGTCTTGTCTTACTTATCGTCCATGACTTATTTCATATAGTAGAACAGGTTTGATGTAGCACTTGACATGTTTTCTAACATTAATTGATAATTATTTGTTACATAGAATGTTTTTTATTCATAATTTAATAGCAATGATAATTTTGAAAAGATGAAGCAGTGCAATAATAAATATATTATAATTTTATATTAATTACTAGAATGAAACTCATTAAGTGCTAAATTTTAAACCCAGCAGTGACCAATCTATTTTCATTAGAGAACAGAACTGATATTGTTTGTGGTAATTAATACAATTATTTTTACTACAGAAAAAGAGTCTATAGATTAGCAAATGAAGGATGAAAGATGAGGCTAACAGATAAGCAAATGAAGCAGAGAAAATGAGGTTGACAGATTAGCAATTGATGGAGAAAAAACAAATTTGATATAGCAGATAGCAAATGAAGATAAAAAATTAGGCTGACAGATTAGCAAAGAAAGGGGAGAAATTAGGCTAACAGATTAGCATAGGGAGCTCTCAGCCCATGCACTCTGTGGCACTAATTGCTGAACATTTGCTCATTGCAAAAGTACTCAAGTACAAAAGTACGTGGAAGATACAAATGGTCATGTCTGGTCATTTCTGTACAAGCTGTATGGTGATGTCAATAACCTTAAAATGGCCACTACTTTCTTTTAATTAATTCAAATTTATATTCAAAAGTGTAAGCAAAATATTATTTGCCAGTTGATAACAAATTCCTCTTCTTCTGCGATCAAGGCTTAATCATACTAGGACTCCAGACTCTCTTAAAAAGGTAACTGTCTGTTTCAGTGATCTGGTTTCCCTGTAGAGTTTCTCTGTCAAAGAGGTGGGTGTGGGCGATATTGTCCTCCCTTGGCCTGTGTACTGGGGGCAATCATGTAGAACGGGTTTCTTTGTGATAACAAATAATCTTATTGCAAATTCAAAGCTAGCCCATGGTTTGTGTATATGGCATTTAGCATAATGTGAAAGATATTATGATGGTTCCAAACTGGCCCATGGTTTATATGTCATTTTAGCATAATGTGAAAGATATTATGTTGTTGTTTTTTAAAATAGTTTATTGGTTATGAACATTCATTTATCTAAACATGTACATCTTCATACTTTTACACAAATCATGGTTTTATTTCTTAATGAAATTGCTACAGCCTACCCAGCTATAAGAAAAGCATACAGTTAGTAGCCCATCAATTTCAAATTGTTCAGCTTAGCTGTGTAAAGCAAAACATTTCAAACCTAAACAGCACAATATTCTTATTATTTGTATCTTGGACTCAGGACAGAAGACCTACACATGCCCCTCTGAAGCCCTCTTTGAGGCTTCTATGCAAAACAGATTAACCAGCAGCTGAATATGAAATTTGGAGCCGCAATAGCTCAGTGGTTAGTGAACTGGAATGCATAGGACAAGAGGTAGGGTTTGATCCTAACTGATGGCTTCCGGGTTCACCCAACCTTAAATAGGTACCAGATTTTTTTCTGGGAAAGTAAAGCGGCACAGGCGTAATACCGATCACATTGCCCCAAAAATCATGTGCTGAAGGTCTGTAAAATGGTCACTAACACCATATTACCTATACTATATATACGAATATGAAATTTCACCTTGACACTTACCATGCTGCTGATCTGGAAAAGTTTTGAGTGTTCCCCATTCACAAGTTGAAATATCAAAGGTGTGAATCTGGGCAGGAAAGTATTATCCAAATGTAACTTCAGATGATCTTTATGTAAATTTACAATTGTTGAGTATTGTTTTCTCTTTTATTTTCTCCAAAAAAAATAAAAAAATGAAAGCATATTTAATTTAAAGTAATGAATTGGCAATGATGAATGATAAGAAAAATTAAAATATACGCACTCAAAGCAAAATTAAATTTGTTGTCTCTTTCAAAGGTTGACAAAGGTAAGGTATATTGTCTGTGACATACAAGGAATATAGTTCCATATTTGTACATGGCCATTGACACAATTATTATTCATGTAGTCTATATCATGTGACATTGCTCTACTTTGCCACAGAAATTAATTTCTTTTCTCATTTTTAGAAGATAGGTGAACTCCAGGGCCATGTTGGTACAAAAAGAAAGGCTGAAACATACAATTTTGTTTTCTTCCCTTACTGCATCCACTGATCCCCATGATTACATATTTATGACTATTTCTATTCCTCCTGCTTTTTCCTGTTCCCTGTAAGATGAACTTGGCCAATTAGATCTTGTACAAGCAAGCTTCATTTGTCTTGTCTGATGTAAGAAACTTTCAAGTAGATCTACGTTAATGGTGATGATTTTACAAACTTCCTCGTATGTAATGTGATCTCTATATGAGATGCTGAGAATCATATTGAAAAAACTCATCTCTATGACTTGTATTTTTCTTTACAATTCTACATTTGAGGCCACGTTTTGCAGACATTAAAGAATACTAATACTGCCAGAGTGTGCAACTGTCATTTGTTGTTGATTGATTTATCTCTACAAGCTCTTGTTATTTTAATCTTTTTGTTTTTAATGCAAATTCTGTTTCTGCTATTATATTTGTATTACTTTAAAAATATGAATATAATATATTATTTATCAGGAGTTCTATACAATATTAAATCTTACATTGACTAGTGAAAATGCATCCCTCTCTGTACCACCACCAAATACATATATCTTTTTACCATCAAAAGCAGTTTCATGTCTATACCTGGAGAGCAAAATATTAATATACATTTTAGAGACATTTTATACAAATGAATAATCAAGAGGTAGAATAATACAAGATAAAACAATTCATGATTCATCATCATTAAGTACCATGTCTGCTGGCATGGGTGATCATGCCTCTCCACAACTTTCGATCTTGACAGTTATATATCATTTCGGTTGTTGACCTTCTGCCAAGCCGTTCTCTTAAAAGCTGGCATCTTTTCTCTTTGCTTCCCTCTATCTCTTTGTCCTTAAATTTTTCCAGTTGTCACAATATATTACAGCTGTTCTCTTCTCATTACGTGGCCAAAGAATGATGATTGTTTCTTCCTAATGTTGGATATTAGCTTTCTTTTTGCTTTGCCATTTTTCAGAATGTTTTTATTATTCTTGTTAGCTGTCCATGATATTCTCAACATTCTTCTGTAAAATCACATTTCTACAGCCTCCAGTGATTTTCTTGTCTGCTGTCCTATTGTCCATGATTTACGATTTCATCCATGAATGTCCATGAATCATGAATTCATGACTGAAAAAGAAAAAAAGGCAATTTTCTTTTTCTTCTGCGATCATGACGTCATTCAGACTATGATTCCAGACTCTTTTATGAAGGCTGATGTCTGTTCTAGTTATTCGGTTGCTCCATAGTTTCTTGTCCAGTGAGGTGGGCATGGGCCACATTCATCTCTTCAGGTGTATACTGGGGGTAATCTTGTAAAATGTGTTTTTTTTGTCATGTCATCTGGAGTAGAGTGGCACTCGCTGGTAGTTCCTATTTTCAGTTTTAGTGAACATGTGTCTTCTCATTCTGTTGTGGCCAGTGCATAGACGAAGTATGATGACTTGATCCCTCCTTGATAGTAGGAGGTATCTGACCCTCTTATTATACTTTGGTGTTCTTGTTTCCATTTGTCATGACTGGCTTTCGAAAATGGATTTGGCTTCATCACAGCTGACCAGATGGTTCTCTTGTGGTAATTTCCCCCACTCCATAGCTGGTTTGTCTGCTTATTTGTTTCCTTGTATATTACAGTGTGATGGTATCCATCCACTCAATGAGCACTTTCTGGAAATTATTGCACAGTTGGTCTAGGATTGTTCACAGATCATCTGGGTTGCTGTTCCTTGGGGTTTTTAGAGCTATTAGGACTGACAGTGTGTCGGTCAGTATCACCAATTTTTGTGCACATTATTTTTTTGTTGAATAGCCAGTTTTTCAGCATCTTTGAGGGCTTCAGCTTCTGCTTTATAGTTGTTTCAGCGGCTATTGATTTGGTAATCTCTTCCTGGTTATTCAGCCTCAAGAACACACCACCTCCTCCATTTCTGGTGGAGTTTGGAGCAAAACCATCCATGTATATGTGAGACCAGGAGTCCTGTGGTAGTTGTCTGTGTTTTTCTGTTATGTTCTTTCTCTTTGTGTCTGTTTGGGTGCCTTTTTTCATGATTCCTTTTATGTCTTCCTTAAGTTTTGGTAATTTATATTTCCCATAGGGAGTCATACTGGATAGGCATGAGCTTTTGCATTGTTTGGGACAGTACTGGATCACTAGTTGTCAATTCTTTGGAGACTGCCGTGAAATTGCTCCTCTTTAGTCTTCCTTTTCCAAAGCCGGTTTATTCTTTGGTCCATGGGGTGGTTAGGGAGCCTTTTGTATTTCTCCCCTGTTGCATTACTTTGTTTTCCATCTTTCTTCCAAAGGTTGTAGGTCTGTTACTGTTTCTAGGTGTGGATTTCATAAAAGACAATTTAATTGTTTCATTTTTTTTTGGTCCATGAAAAAAAAATACAAACAAACAAAGGTTGTTAGGTGACATTGCTTGGGTATGTAAGAACATCAAAGATATATAGCTTTATACTCACAGCTCAGCGTGATATTTAATATATTATATATTTGTGCCTAACTTCACATATAGCTTTAGCTGACTTCTGAGAGCTGTCAAGAGAAAGTCATTTAGACCCCTTTAAGGAGCATAGGCCACTAATGAGGTCTTTTCACCCATCCCTAATCTTGGATATTTTTTTCACTTCTCACCAGTCTAGGTCAATTTCTTGAAAGTTTCCATTACTTCTCTTCTCCGTGTATTCCTGCCTTTCTTTATCCCTGTGCATTCTATGATAGTGCATGTCTTTTTATGGTGGCATCAAGTTTTCTATGTGTCAAAGATAAGGGATAGTATTTAGACATGAAGAGAGAACTACAAACAATGCTTTTTGTTTTTTGGTTGATTAACCACAAAAGAATGATTTAAGCCTACCTTCCAACAGGTTGTTTTGGGTCGCTGTCTGAACTAAGTT
Organism: Megaustenia siamemsis; assembly: GCA_032433765.1. Lineage (NCBI taxonomy): Eukaryota > Metazoa > Mollusca > Gastropoda > Stylommatophora > Ariophantidae > Megaustenia > Megaustenia siamemsis. The sequence goes on from JAVIAB010000125.1 coordinate 36,705,394, forward strand.
TTGTCCATTTGCCCATAGGTCCACTTAGGTCAAGCCGAAATACTTCTGAGTTGTAGATGTAGCCTGAAGTTCCGCCAACTATATACACATAAGGAAAACTCATTGTCATAGTCTGGGGAAAATTACATATTGTGTTCCTTAATAATAGAAATGGATGAATCAAGACAAGAAAAACCAATTACACTGAAAAAAAATCAAGCAACTATTAAAAACTGCAAATAAAGAAATCTGAACATGCTCTACATGTATATGCCTATATTTTATTGTCCGTCTCTGATAGTACTAGACACTCATCTCATTTACTTTTGATCAGGTATCATTTTAAACTTCATGTGGATTTAAAAATGGGTACTTTAGAACATGAGGTGAGCACCATGTCTCATACTTAAGTAACCCCAAAACTTACTACCCTCAGTCCTTTAAAATGACTGAAAACTGCCAGTTCATTTCCTTCCAAAATAAATAATTTTAATATCAGGTTGTTCACATATAATTTGGCCTTTGGCATCTTGACAGATGAATGGTATCAAACAATCATAATTTGTCAGTAATTTTGTAACATATTTTAGTGTTTTGTACTGGATGCTGTATTACTAAGCAGCTTCACATATGCATAACCCATAGGGCTAGAGAATAAGTCAAACACCACTCAATAAATGTATTACCACTACAGATGGCTACATTTCCAAATTGTATATTTTTTAAGCATAGGCCATCACAGTTGTGTGCTTTCACCTGAAGGTGACATTTGAACTATAATCTCTGACTAGTGGCACATTCTAGTTGAAGATGACCTGAATCTTCTACAATATTCTCATTCTTAAAATTGGTATTTTATGGGAGTAGTTCCCCTTTGTGACACCCCCACAAAAATGTGAATGTTCTGGCTTTATTTTTGTTTTAGTGAAATTTCAGCAGACTATTGCTAGTTAGGCAAAAAAAAAACATTTCAAAGACTAATTTGACACCTAATGATGTGAACTATATTAATTTTCACCACAAATATTATTAAACATAAATGTACCATAAAAAATACATATATAGATTGCATTTCTAAAATATATGAGCAAGACAGATTGAAACATCATTTACAAATGACTTTGGTTGTGTTGTTCGCATACAACAGACAGTAACTGCAAAAATAACAGAGACAGAAAATAAATATGAGTATAAATAAATATTTTGTAAGGGGGAAAAACTCCAAGGTGTCAATACCCATTGAAATTCTAAATAATCAACTGGCCTGTATATTATTCCATAAGTTAAATTTTAAAATGCAAAATTCTTGCCATCAGTGAAATTATATTAACTAATTTTCTGAAAATAAACTCCAGGAACGTTCATTGATGTTATAGAGTTCATCCAATGTGTAGAGATTCTGCGATATAATAAGGAAAAGGGCTGGAATATTAATGGGCACTGTTCAAGTATAATGATGACGATGTATAGGTGCTCATGGTTGTTAACCACACTATTTTCCCACACCTGAGTTACCAACGTTGGCCAGGCATTTTTTGTAGTGTCACGGTCAAATGGTAATAACTAAAGGATGCCTCTATGTTTTCTACGGTGACGATCAGTTATCACATGATAATAGGATGCCAATTAGTTAGTAATTCGGATGATTCCACTGGCACGGGCGGTTGAGCAATTATGGATTTTGATTCATTTGCAGTGATACCGGGGCCTTCCATAACCAATAGGATGCCAATATGTTTTCTACAGTTATGATCAGTTGTCACATGATAATAGGATGCCAATATGTTTTCTACAGTTATGATCAGTTGTCACATGATAATAGGATGCCAATGTTTTCTACAGTTATGATCAGTTGTCACATGATAATAGGATGCCAATATGTTTTCTACAGTTATGATCAGTTGTCACATGATAATAGGATGCCAATGTTTTCTACAGTTATGATCAGTTGTCACATGATAATAGGATGCCAATATGTTTTCTACAGTTATGATCAGTTGTCACATGATAATAGGATGCCAATGTTTTCTACAGTTATGATCAGTTGTCACATGATAATAGGATGCCAAATGTGTTTTTTGTCAAAGGAGGTTCACTCTTAATTCTATGCAAGGAGATCATGAAAGCTGCTGATGGATTATTATTCAAATGGATTTTCATGATATTCATTAAGGAGTTTTCTTCATTTTGCTACCAATTAACAGTCTTCTTTAGTTAAAAGTGGTAAGGATATTTAAATTCAGCGTCCATAACTGTTGGATATTTCAGGTGATCTGTCCATCCAATTAGTTGCTGTCTGAATTTAAATGACCAGCATTGATTTTGAAAATGATTATGACCACTATGGCTTGGATCATCTTTAGCGGAGCATTGTTGGATTCTTGTCTAGTCAATAAGTCAGCTCTTCTTTAGTTATATGGTTTAAGTATTTAGATTTAGTGTTCATTTTCACATAATTGTGGGATATTTTAAGATGATCTGTTCCCCAATTAGTTGCCATTGGCAATTAAATTATCTGGTTATCTTCAATATTTTTTGCTATTATGCCACCATTTTTTACATCATACCTATTTTGACCCTTTGGAAGGGGGCATGATCTGGTCATGACTAAAATGTTTATCATTTCATTTTGACAATGCACTGCAAGTGAGATACTACCTGTCATGTTAATTAAAGCTTTTAATCATAACAAATCACTCACAAATTCAAAACTTTTTTTACATGTACAATCATGAATGAAGTATTTCTGGGTTCCTACAGTCAAAGGCTATGTAGATATTATATTTTTTTTTATTTTGAAAAAAAATATAACAGTACCTATAGAAGACCAAAACAATCACAGCAAACATACATGTCCATATCTTTCATCAGGAATGTCACCAGATACAGGAATAAGATGCCAATGATTGGAGATCTGAACATGGGCAACCTCATCTCCTCGAATCGCATGTGCATCACAATCACAGTGATTGTTGCTTGTACTGTGTGTAGATGAGAGAAGATCATATCTGTAGAGAGCACTAGATGGAGTCTCTCCAAATGGTATTGCTGTTCCCCCAAATAAGAATAACCATCTCCCAACTTTTGCAACTGGAGGAAAGAATAATATTAAAGATAGATAACTCATAACAACCAAAATCTGCAAATCCTATTACAGCTATAACTGTAAAAGATAGAAACACAGGAAACAGCAAATAAGGGACAAAAAGTATATTAATTGACTTATTTTACATGTAACATTTGTATTTTTCCTGTAAGAACATAAGACTGCAGCTGTCATTACTTATTTTAATTCTCTTACTGAGATGATCTCACAAGACTTCAATTGCATTAACCTTCTCTATTCTTTCATTCTTCTCAAACTGGACAGAAAATCAAAATACGTGAAAATGTGATCTACAGATAGGAATCATAATCTAGGATTAATGACACATGATTGTCACTACTGTAACATCTGTTGACACAGTTAGACATGCTGAATGCAAGCAGAGACAAGGCACCTGACAAGAACAGAGCTGGAAGCTGTCAGTGACTCATAGCTGATGGCTTGCGCCAGGATCAGCGAACCAGAACCATCCAGCCCCTATTCTACCTCTTCACAGTGCCTCTAGAAGTAGACTAACCAGTTTAGTCTGGCCAAGCAAGTAGAAATGAATGTTCATTTGAATTTGAATTTTCAAAGAGGGAAGGAAACTCAGTACTCAAAGATGCAGTGCTGAATTTGGATGCGTTTGGCCAAAAGGTGCAAATATCACAGTTCTAGTGCAAACCTCAACACAATGCCTTTATTAACTTAATGCCCTCTTAACAATGGATGATGGAGAGGATAATCAATTCATTTAGGAGTCATTGGGTGAATGCCAGAAAGGAAAAAAAATAAAGGCTAACAAAATTACCACCAATCTTTAAAATTATTAATCCTTCTCTTCCTCCTCTATCTTCAATGAACTCAAAGTGTTTCTTATGTCTCCAATTTGAAATTGAAAGTTGATCATATTGAACAAGACACTTTGTATCATATTGAACAAGACACTTTGTACGTTTCTCCAAAGTAAAAAATATCAAAGTTTGTCAGCTCTAAATTTTTTTTTTCAATTTGTGGTTAACTCTTCAATTTTAATGTTATGCCTAATTTTTCTATTAACTGAATCTTCTTTGGCTAAATCATGATGCACCTACATATATCTATAAACCATCATTGCCCAATAAGCTGATCTCAACATAATAGGCTAGCCATTAAACTAAAAGGCTTCACCATGTGACTCAACAATGACCTTGTTGGATGCTTGATCAAGCTAAAGTATCTGAGCGTATCAGTTGTCTCTAGCAGTAATTTCCACAAGTACACCGTGTCCCTATTATCACTAGCTAAATGAGTGTTGTCTTATTTCATGACAAGCTAAGCATCTTTGTTCCACTGTTTTGTCTACCTAGATTTCCATCTACCATGATTGAGAACACACCATGTCCATCTAGAAATGCGCCACGATTCAAGGCTATCTTAATGTCTCACATCAGTCAGTCTACCCACTCAAAAGTACAGGCACTATTAAAAATGCAGATCAAGGACAGAGAAAACAAATTTTGCATTTTTTATTTCTTTCTCGTGTTCACCCTATGTCTAAAGAAAAAAATGTCTCTTCATCAACCGCCTTTAACCCTTAATTACAATACCTAGGTGTGACTCACTTGTTTACAATACCATAGTAAAAATTACAACCATTTAAATGTCACATTTCAATTTTATAAAATCAGATTTTCTTTGAACTTTAGCTACACAGCAGTGTGTTTCCCCAAGACGAGACACTGGGATCCAATGCTGTCATCATTTCCTGCTGTATGGTTTTTTTTTAAGCCAGAAACATGACCACATGACCCCACCTCCCCCCCCCCCCCCCACCACCCCCTGGCTTCTGCAGTCTGTTCATGCGGCAACAGTAAACCATCAGATCAGACCGAATGTTTGGTGCCCTCTTAGCTTTGTTTGCTGACTCTTCCATGTTACAAGGGTTCCTTTGATGTCAACCTTGACAGCCAAAATTTCCCACGCCAAGAGAAAAAAAAAGGTAAAATAACGAATTTCTTAAAAATTTGCATAATTTGAAATAAAAACTGTGTCTTTTACGATGATGTAGTGATTTGTAGTGATTCCTGTGTGTTACCAGGGCCTCATTATGAGGGAAGTAAAGAATAGTGACACTGTGACCTTCCAGGCATGTCGTAAGAGGCGACTAAGGAGGTTGATCAATCGATGGCTTGACGAACTGTCATTGTAAAAAGTATTGTTATGGAAATAGCGCCATATATTTTAGAGCAGTGATCCCTGCAATATGTGTCACTTTGGCACGCAAGGTTTCTGTTTTTGAGATTGTGGTTCTGCTCTATGTGCCGTCTTCGGCTCGAAAGGACAATAGATAGATAGATAGTGATTTTTACTACATTATTGATTTTAAAAAATCCTCTGTGTGTGTGTGTGCGGCACACATGCATGTGTGTGTGCCTATGGGAAAACTGTCACAAATTATTTTGTAAAATGTATTTTGAAATGAATTTTTTTGTATTTTAATTTTTACGACAGTATTGTGATCTTGGTTAAAAGAAAATCAAGTGGGCAATGATGAATCTATATTGTGGTTTACAGGAAGCTGTGATGCCTGCACCTTGCAGCTCAACGCATCTGTTTTCAGTATTTTTCGGTACCAGGTTGCCTTCTCTATTGATTACTACTCCTGTGGTCAGGGCAATGGAATAAGATCTTGATTAGCTGTTGCCACTGATCGAGATGCAAGTAGTCATTTATGATTTGATGGCCACTATCAGTCGATGAACCAAACCTAGCTTAATGTTTAAGAAAGCTAAAAAGGGTTGGCCAATCTTTAATTTAAAATAAAATTCTTAAAAAAAAAACAGAATAAATTAATTAAAGCATTAACTCTATCCAAATGGAAGCTTTTTATCAATGCAACGGAAGAGATTTCAGAGACCAAATTTTTCATGGTTTTAAGAATCAATTTACAAATCTAACGTATTAATTTATCTAACATAAGATATATTATGTATGAATCTTTAGATAATTGAACAAGGTATTAGATTTCACCAATTCCAAATGATACAAGACCTGTAAAAAGAATATGGTTTGATGATGGTTCACACTATCAAATTGAGAGTGACGCACTGTGCTGCGAAACATACGCAGCTGAAATTGGCATGGCTCACAATGCATCGAAACAAACAGAAAGAGTTAAGGGGGCTGGGTGGTCTAGAGGTAAGATGTCGGCCTTTAGACAGCAGGGTCTCAGGTTCAATTCCCACCATAGTCTGTGGAAAATTTTTGTTTAAATAATATTAATTTTACAAAATTGAATCCATGGCTTTACCCCTCCCTGATCTCTGGGTAGTGAAATCCTAGGTCTAGCCCTCTCGAAAAACGGCAAATAAAAGAAGGTCGCATGTGCATTCTGTACATGTTAAAGAACCCTTGACAATTGGAAAAAGAAAAGAGTATGCCAAAAAATGGACACTGCCCAAGCAAAATTAATAGGAAAAAATCTACCCAAAAACATTAAAACTCTCAATGATCAAAATATGAGAGTATCTCGGAAGATGGAGAATATTTGCCTGTATGGCGGGAGACACCTGTGTACATGTCTGCCAATGTGAAAAGTAGGAAAAAGTGATTTTCATACAAAATTCAGCCCCTCAGATCTTTGCTAGAGATATAAAGCTGGCAAACGCAAACAAACAACAACAAAACAAAAATTAAAACATTAAGGCCTTCCTACAACCGAGCAAGACCACAGTCTGCTCTATTAAGTTTAAGTGCTGAAGTCGGAGGCAACCGGCCAAAAGGCACACTACAACAATCAGGAAGCCATGCACTCATGTCAATGGAAAGTATGACTATAAAACTATAAGGGCCACCCACGGCGAGAATTAAAAAGACAGTAAAATTTATACAGGAAACGACATTGCAGATATAGACAATACTTCAGGCAAACGAAAGATAGATAGATTAAAGCATTGGTGCACCTTCAAAAAAACCAACTATATGAGTGATCAAAAACTTTGATAGAATTAAAAAAGAATCATTATGCATGTAATACATTTAATTGTTTTGACAGCCAATCAACATTTTTAATTATCTATTTTTTTTCAAAATAAAATGTGACTAGAATTTAAAATAAATAAATGTTTCTTACTTGTGTGAGATGCTATGGTAGGGGGAACACTGTAAAAATCATCTAGAAGTTGCCACTTTCTTGTGCTCAAATTAAACCTCCATAACTAAAAATAAGAATGAATTAAAACAACATTTTTGAATTGGCATTTATTAAATTATACTTTTAAACCTATATATTATAAATGTGACATATTAATTCAGAAAATATTTAACTTATCTTACAGTGACCTAAAAGAAAACAGAAATTAAATTCTCAAAGTTTCTTTACTTCGCCAAAATTGTTTACAAGAAACAGAGAAGTGTTTAAACTATGATAAGAGAATTTAGTATTCAAATATGATTAATTATTGTTTTGATGTAAAGAAAGATGGTTAACAGAATTAAAACAGCGAATCAGGTAGAGGTCAAGTTTGATTTCTAGTAGTGTCTAAGATTTTCTGAATCGGGGATGAAATAAAAACCCTAACTTGTACACAACATGGTGACTGCACTCAGCATGTAGCCTTCATTCACAGCCCTCAGTAAACTCCCATGTTGCATCCCTCTTGTGTAATCTCTGTTATGGGACTAATACTACGCTAGATTATAGGGGTTAGGATATGTTTCTCTTTTTGTATTTTTTTATTAAAAAAATATTACAATGAAAATATCAAAGGGAAAATACACAGGGAAGATATCAAAGCAAACTAAATTTTCAATGAGTAAGCAAAATTAATTAGAAAAATTTAACAAAAGCAAATCTGGAAAAACTTGCGACAAATTGAAAAGCAATAGTAAAAAAGGTGAAAAAAAAAGTTGAGAAGGACAGTCAAGACTGCTATGAAAACAATGATCATCAAAAATGTAGGGAGATATTAAAAAAAGAGAGTGGCAGAAAATGATAATCAATGAGACAAAGCATGACCCACTGTAATTATATTAAAACAAGTAACATACCTCTTTAAATAATGGATGCCCTCTCGCATTAACTGGAGCATTGTATTCCCCTAAGACTGGGTTAAACCCTCCAAGGGAGTACAGACTGTCTTCGGTTATTATTATTCTGTGTCCACTTCTGCCTGTCGGACAGCATGTACATTTTGGTTCTGTAGATAACAAAAACATAAAAAGATGAGAAAATAATCCATGTTTTATGCTCTACGGATTTGTATGTGTTGCTGAAAATCTTGGAAGAATCACAGGGTAGAGTCCTAGTTTAGAGACATTAATTATTTTAATTCTGAAGAATTACATCCCATTGAGTAACATTGCACTTTATTCAGTGGTTCTCTAATCTGCCATTAAACCTTACCCTTACTCTAAGGTTACCCCAAACGTGACCTAACCTACTACAAAAATTATACTAATTGTGTTAGTAATGAACATTGATGAACATAGTGAGAATTTTTAGTATTTGAAAATCACTGCTGTTTTGTTGTGATGCCAACTAAGGGGAGATCACTTTAGTTTATGTCCCTAAACTAGAGCTTTACTAAATCTAAGCTGTTATACCAAAACATAAAAAAAACCAAGTTGTTAAAACCAGCATGCTAAAATACATATGCTGTGACAAACACCACATCAATTAATGTCTGTCCTGTCCTGTCCTGTCTGTCTATCTATCTATTGTCCTTTCAAGCCGAAGATAGCACATAGGGCAGAACCACAATCTCAAAAACAGAAACCTTGCGTGCCAAAATGGCACATATTGCAGAGATCATATCGCTGATGTATCAGTGCTGTATAAAAATTTGTTGAGAATAGGTCGTTGCTGTTTGAAGCTAGTACAGTTCCAGCAGAGAATGCTGATAGATTTCTTGCAAATTCATACACATTTCAGTTGTATCCTTTGAGCACCGGCCTGTTTCCCTTTCATCATATAGTGCCATCTATGTCAGGTGTGATTTCGTGCTCTCAGATGAGCACTAATCTCTGCCACCATTGTGCCGTCTCACCATTACCAGTCAACCGTTTGACAATAAACTGGTTGTTATCCATCGATGAAAAAAAAAAAGTAAAAGAATCCTGACACATGTGCACTAACACTGTTGCACGGCCAGAGATCCCTTCATGCCTGGAAAAAAGAAATTAAGTTCCACATTTTCACAGATTTTGGAGGCCTCAGTAACCTAGTTGGGAAAACCATCCAATTGGGCTACCGACGATCAGACAACCCATGTTCAATTCCCGTTTGAAGCAGTGTGAATTGTACTCGAAGTTAAAAAAAGAAAATACCCTCACGGTCGACCCAGCCACTGGCAGAAATTGGTACCAGGGTATAGTATTCTGGGAAGGTGAGGAATGCTGCCTCGCATAGTGAGTTTCGATGCTTGAAGCGACACTGTCTAGAAGTCTCTGAACACTTCTGATAGGCGGCTGAGCACATATGGGTGAAAACTCGCTTGCTAAGACACCAATTCAAGTCTTGTACTTTACTTTATTTTCACAGAAAAAAAACTGAGAAAAAATAGAAGTGATTTTATTCTGTCATTGTGTATACAAGTAGTACATTTCTTCACATTCTTTCACATGCCGGAAAACATGATTCAAAGGACATATTAAACATGTGAATTCTAAAGCTCTTAAGGGATTGTTGGTGATGAGAATCATAGCAACTTCTGGTATTGAGCAACATTTGTTGGTACTTCTGTATTATGGTTTAATCCTCTCACTCATTGAAAATGCCATAGCCATTCTCACTATTAGTGAGACTCATATACATAAACTCGAAAGAGTACAAAATGAAGCTATGCACATTATTTTGGGCTGCGCGAGAGACACTTCATGCATGGCAATGCAATTTCTATTGAATTTTCCCACTATAGAGAAGAGAATCATGGTACTAAGAGGACATGCATACCTAAAGATAAACACTGATCAGGAATATCAATGTATGAGAAAATAACTGAAGATAAGGGCAACAGATTAAGAAGAGATAAATAAGGATAGGCCGAGCTAAGGATATTGCCAAATCAACCTACGAGCAACCTAATTCCTGGGGCAAAATAGATGCCTGTTCCTTCAGAAATTAAAACCACCTTCCCTGCCACATTAGATAGAGGGTGCAGAGTACAGAATATGATTGCAGTTAACACAGAAGTGAAAGCCATTATTTGTGAAAACTGTCGTGATATGGGCATGCTAGTCTACACAGATGGCTATGGTTACCATCAATGGAGTGCTTAGGCATTCACTGCCTGATCCAATTGCATAACTATTCACAAGAATAGTGGATGCAATGACGACCAGTATTTTGACGATGGAAATAATGGCAGTGACAAAGGTTTTTGATTGGTTGGGACTCTCAAGAGTGTACTCTTGTATGATGAGCGACTCGATGAACATGATCCACAAAGTAGAGTCAGGCCCAATTCATCGTTAATCATTGAGATTAATACAGAGATCCAAGATTTTCAGTATCACCCTTATGTATGTTCCAGACCATGTTGGTAGTGAGGGCAAAAAACAGGAGACAGATTGGTCAGTTCTGCAATATTAGCTGACGGATGGACAGCCAATGGATCATGCAGATATCATTAACAATCTAAGAGAGATGGGTTGAACAAAGGACTTTGACAGAAGTTCAAATACATGGCTATCTAGATTGAACTGGGAGTAAAGATTGGTGTTGCCCGAACAGAGCGATATGCTGGACAAATGAGAGGATTTGTCAACAAACACCAAATTGGCACAATTAGCCACTGTGTGCTGATGTTGAGAAGACCAGAGCACCTATGGATGTGTCTAGAGACCTTGTAGAAGGGGGAGGAGTGGAGAGAGTAATGGAATAAACAAAGACGAGAGAACAAGGTCAAGGAGAAAAAGGAAAAAGACATTAAGATGAAGTCACAAGAAAAAAATAGAGACTATGGGTCGAAATTCACTGCAAAAGAACATGAAAGCCATGTCCAGAAGTGAATGAGTGGGCAGACAGACACATAGGAAGTCAATTTGATTGGCTGATAAGACCGAGTTTTAAGAAGTAAACACAAAAGATCAGGAGCACTTTGAGTCCGACACTTGGAGAGACTGAGATGGCAGGTAGTGACAATCTAGAATAATGACACCAAGCAAGTGTAATAGAATTAGAAGCGCGGTAGATTAGTACGTGAGTTAGTTTGGTAAGCAGCACTATTAAGAGAGAGTGTGTAGCGGTTGCCAAGAGACAGCCGAGCCGGTAGAAGTTAGAAAGTATAGGACGGGCTGTACGATGGGGAACAGTCCACAAGTAGTTTAGACGCAAGTATGAATGCACGTGGAGCCCAGAGACAAGTGTTAGGGAGATAGACTGAAGAAATTGTAAGAGTGCGGTTATTCATTTAAATGTCATTTATCATGTTCAATTAATGTTAAATAGTTTCTTCATTTTCAAGTGTTTCAAAACTTCATTATTTGTTTTCTTCTCTGTCCATCCAATTCTTCTACAAATCCAGATTTCAAAGGCTACAATTTTTTACCCTGTTTTCTTGTTTAATATCCATGTTTCTGCACCATACATGAATATTGCGTAAATATAACACTTTATTATCCTCAGTTTTAGTACTAGTGCTATTTACTTTGATGTGGGTATAGCTTTCATATTGATAAAAATGCTCTTGTCTTTTCTATACTTTTGTTTATTTTTGTCTCACATTTCCTGTAGACACTATATTTATCTTTGTCAACTGTTACATTGAGAGTCCCTGATTGTTATATGTAATAAAGTTTTACCATATTCAATTTTATTCCTGTCTGGATCATCGGCATGTGATGAAGGATGAACTGTTTTTATCATCATAACCTTGGTCCTGTGCTCTTTTTCCTTTTTTCTTTTAAAAACAAAAGAATAAATATTTGGAGCCAAAATTTTCACTGTTCTGAAAAGGGAAAAAAGGTTAAATTCAATTCTAAATATATGTATATTTAAAAAATAAACATTATGATAGAACCTTATTTTCATAAATTGCTTACACTATATCTTAAAAGAAATAATAAACAGAAGCTTACAAAAACATTTCTTAATTATTAAAGATGTCTGACCAGGGCTTTAACAAGTTTAAAAATACTGTATTAATAGAATCAATAAAAAAAACTAAAATACTGCTGCAGTAATATCAAAATTCAAATGAACATAATTACAGTTTACTTGATATAACTTTAACAGCATTCAATAAAATATAAAATCAAATAACATCCATGTATGTAACTCTCTAAAGAGAACTATGCGTTCTCTCAGAAAAAGCAGATTTAGTTGTTTAAAGCAAATGCAAAATATATGTCTGCTTTAAATTTTGAATATACAGTATATAAATAAGCAAATTGGCAAAGATAGAGTAGACATAGACAAACACTAATGACACAGGTACAAAGATTTTATAAAGAGCAATAATAAAATAACATTAATGAACAGGAAGACAATAACAATATCACCCTACTTAGAAAAGGAACAACATTGCATGCATATATTACAATAGCCCACAGATGATAATATTTCCACATATTAAATTTATCATTTTTTTTTGTTCTAAAAATGGGGGCTAAAGGTAAGACAATGACCTTTGGATAAGACGGTTCTGGGTTTGAATCCCATCACAGGCGGTTGCAATTGATCACATAGAATTCACGGTTTCTTCATGGCTCTACTCTTCCCTGGTCCCTGGGTAATGAGAACCGATGTCTAGCCCACACAGAAAAGAGCAAAAAACAGGAGCCCTGCATGCATTCCATGCACGTTAAAGAAACCTTTGGAGTTGGAAATAAAAAACAAAATAAGCTAACAATGACCACAGCCAAGATAAAGTGATAGGAAAAGATCTATCCAAAAACATCAGAACTCTCAACGATAACAAAAATAGGAGTATCTCCTAAATGGGAGAATTGGACACCTGAGCCGATGTGAAATTTAGGAAAAGTTATATTCACACAAAGTGAAAATAGGAAAGTTATATTCACGCAAAGTGATAAATAGGAAAGTTATATTCAAACAAAGTGATAAATGGGAAAGTTATATTCACAAAAAGTGAAAAATAGGAAAGTTATATTCACACAAAGTGAAAAATAGGAAAGTTATATTCAAACAAAGTGATAAATAGGAAAGTTATATTCACACAAAGTGATAAAATAGGAAAGTTATATTCAAACAAAGTGATAAATAGGAAAGTTATATTCACACAAAGTGAAAAATAGGAAAAGTTATATTCACACAAAACTCAGTCCCTCGCTAAAGATTTAAAGCTGACATACATAAAACAAAAAACATTTTTCACATAATCGAGCAGACTGCTGTGTTCTTGTAAAGTTTTATAAAACTTTGTGTACTTCTTCCAAATTTTGGATGCCTCTTTTTTAAAAGATTGTATTCTGATTTTTTAAATTTCCTTTCTCTTTGCATTTCAACATAAAGGAACAGGTAGCTTACGGTCTTTTACCTTTTGATTGGCTTCTTCCACTACTATGTTTTAGAGTGTTTCTAGCATTCTGTCTATACACTTTTTCCTAGTTGGCCCTCATGGTTGGTTGTTCTCATAACATTTATTGAAGATAACTGAATAGATGGTGTTAATATGTTTCTGTCTCGTTACATGGCCGAACAAATAAATTTATTGCTTATTTTTATATGTTCTATTGCAGGATGATCTCAAACTATCTTCTTAGTTCTACACTTTTAATTTTCTCTCTCAAATTATCTCTAGCTGGAATGATTAGTGTTGGGATGATGTGTTTATCAAAAATTGAAAGCAGTCTTAGAAACTGAAAATGTACCCTCACAGTAATCATCATCATTAAGTACCATGCCTGTTGACGTAGGTGATCATGTCTCTCCACAACTTTCGATCTTGACAGTTACTTACTTCTGTTGTTGACCTTCTGCCACGCCATTCTCTTAAACTGTCTGGTATCTTTTCTCTTTGCTTCCCTCTATCTCTTCGTCCCTCAACTTTCCCAGTTGTCACAATATATTTCAGCTGTTCCCTTCTAACTACATGGCCAAAAAATGATGCTTGTTTCTTTCTAATTCTGAAAATTAGCTCTCTTTATGCTTTGGCCTCTTTCGGATCATTTTCATTACTCTTCTTAGCTGTCTATGTTATTCTCAACATTCTTCTGTGAAACCATATTTCTACAGCGATTCTCTTGTCTGTTGTCTTATTGTCCATGATTCACATTCATATGTTAAGATTGGTTTTACATAACATTCAAGAACTTTTTTTCTTGTTCCTAATTTCGAAAATGGAGTGCACAGTATCTTCCTCATTTTTTGAAACACTGTTTTGCCTGAGTTATTCTACATCCCTTCTGTATTGTTCAATTCCTTCCTCTAGCAGCTTCTGGTATGTGTTCTTTACTTGTATTGTATAGGTATCTTTAATATCTTTTTGATTTAAAGCTGTTATGTCGAGTGGGTTTGTTGATGAATTAGATTTTTGCTTGTTTCTCTTTAGTTTGATTTTCATTTTAATCATTACAGGATTGTGATCAGAATTAATATCTGCTCCTGGGTAGGTTTTGGCTTTCTTTACGCTGTTACGGAACCTTTCTTTTATCATTAAATTAAATATCATACAATTAAATCCTGATGAAAAAGTAACAACCAAATGGCAATGCATAAAGAAAAGCATACAAAAAGCCTGCGACACCTTACCCAAAAGAGAAAAGAACACAAAACAAAAATGGATAGCTAACACCATCTTAGAAAAATGGAAGAAAGGAGACAAGCGAAGAACACTGCCCAATACAATAAAATAGATAATGAGATACGCAAAATGTGCAAAAAGGCAAAAGAAGACTGGCTCAGCCAAAAATGTATAGAAATAGAAACTATGGAAAGCAAACAAGACCTAAGAGGAATGCACACAGAAATAAAGAGAATGACTAATAAAAATAAAAAAGCCACAGAAGGTGGATGCATTGCAGACAAAAAAGGAAAAATGCTAACAGACAATAAGGATATCATAGATAGATGGCAGGAATATATAACAGAACTATTTCATGATCAAGGGACAAGAAACCAGTTATAAAATGTACATCAGGCTATAAAATCTTAAAATCTGAGGTGGAAAAAGCTATAAAAACAATGAAAAGGGGAAAAGCAGCAGGACCTGAAAGCATACAGATAGAGATGATACAGGCACTTGAAGATTTTGGCATTGAAGTGATTACAGACATATGCAACGACATATACCACACAGGATACATACCAAATGAACTAAAAACATCAACTTTCATTGCATTGCCTAAAAAGAATGGTGCAGTTGAATGCAGTGACTTTAGAACAATAAGCCTAATGAGCCATGTTACAAAAATCTTGCTAAAAGTTATACAAGGAAGGATTCAGAATAAAATCAATACTGAATTAGATGAGCAGCAATTTGGATTTAGGAAAAATAGCGGGACAAAAGAAGCCATATTCTGCATGAGAACATTAATTGAAAAATACACAGAAGTAAACAAATCAATATATGCCTGCTTCATAGACTACACCAAAGATTTTGATAGAGTACACCACAAACAACTTATAGAATGCCTAAAAGAGATACATCTAGATGACATGGATATACGACTAATATGCAATCTATACTGGGAGCAAACAGCAATAATAAAATATAATAAAGAGTTCTCTACACCCATTGATATAAAAAGAGGAGTAAGACAAGGATGCATCCTATCACCAAGCTTGTTCAATCTATACACTGAGCAAATCTTTAAAAACATCATAGAGATGCCAGGTCTACAAATTAATGGAAAGATAATCAATAACCTAAGATATGCTGACGATACTGTACTACTAGCAGAAAATCCTAAAGACCTACAACAATTACTTAATGAAATAAACACGACAAGCAAAAAATATGGACTAGATATGAATATCAAAAAGACTAAAACTATGATCATAAACAAAGAAAATACTCAAAACCCACAAGTGGATATCAAAATTGAAGGAATAGACCTGGAGACAGTTCAGAACTATAACTACCTTGGACATACTATAACCAGTGATGGAAAATGTACAACTGAAATAAACAAAAGAATAGGAATGGCAAAAAGTAATTTTAATGTCATGAAGGACATACTAACATCAAAACAAATAACACAAGAGCTAAAACTAAGAATAGCAAAATGTTACATCTTCTCAATATTCCTATATGGTGCTGAAACATGGACATTAGACAAGAAAATAGAACAGAGAATTGAAGCCTTTGAAATGTGGATATATAGAAGAATAGGTAGAATTGGATGGAAGGAAAAGAAAACAAACGACGAAGTCTTAAAACAACTAAAAATGAAAAGAGAACTTCTGAACACAATTAGAACAAGACAAATGCGATTCTTAGGCCATGTTAAAAGACACAACAGCCTACTGAAAGTGATCCTGGAGGGGAAAATACAAGGTAAAAGAGGCAGAGGCAGACCAAGATTAACATGGACGAGTAACATCAAAAGATGGACAAATCAACCGATGACAACCTGCACCATCAAAGCAAGAGATAGAGCAAAATGGCGCTCCATGGTAGCCAACCTTCGTTGCGGAGACGGCACTCAATGATGATGATGATGATTCTACATCCCACCTCTGCTGTACATCTACCATCTGAGGTTAAAATTGTTCTCAGATATTTAAATCCATTTACTTGTTTTAATATTGTTCCACTTATCTTTATTGTACATTGCAGTGACGTCTTTTTCTTAGTTGCTACCATTACTTCTGTCTTTTTGCTATTAAGACTGAGTCCTTTATTTTTGCTTTCTTTCACTATAATGTCTAACATTTCTTGTAACTCAATTTCACTCTTAGTGATTAAGACTGTATCATCAGCATACCTGAAGTTATTTATATTATGACTTCCGATTTTTATTCCAGCCATGTTTCTTATGGATATTAAGATAATCTCACTATACATATTAAATAATCATTGTTTTCCTTATTTTTCTTCTTATATTCATTAAAAAAAATGTAAAATGCCATCTGTCATCCATTTCTTTCTTGAATTTGTCCTAACTGGTGGTATGGATTCTTTTGATGCTTACTGCATTGATTCTTTTAGCATTTCCTACTGTATCATCTCTATTGCATTTTACCTGTTCTGAATTGTGATGTTATATTTGTCTTGTAACCTCTTGAATAAATTGATTAGATCTAAATCTAATCTTGATATTAACTGAAGTTCTTTTTGCTGTTTTTAATTTTACTCTAAGCTTTTCCACAACTGGTACATGATCACTATTGCAATCTGCCCCTGGTCTAGTTTTCACACTTACAAAACTGTCTCTAAATCTGTTGTTATCATTATGTAATTGATTTGATTATGTGCATTATCTCCTGGGCATTTCCATGTCCACAGACATCTTGGATGTTGCTTAAACCAGGTGTTTCCTTTTATCATGTTGTGTGTTCTTGCCCAATCAATAAGTTTGTCACACCTTTCATTTCTCTCACTTAAGCCATAGTAACAAACCACTTCCTTAACTCCTTCCTTTCCTAATTTTACACTGAGATCCCCCACAAATATGATGTATTCATGTGCTTAGTGTACCCTCATAGTAGTCTTATTAAAAGATTAATGTTGGCATGATGTATTTAACAAAAATTGAAAGCAGTCTTAACAGTAATCTTTGCTGGAAGTTGGAAATGCTTAAAGAGTTAGTTAACTAGAAATGTTTTCTCTTTAACCTAGTCAATTTTATCACACAATACATTACTCTGTGTGTGTGTGCGTGCATGTATGTGTGTGTACACACACACATTTTTTATATATATGGCCTCTGGCGTCTTGACAGACGGTTGGTGGCAAGCAATCTTGATAAGTCAGTAGTTGGTAAAGCATTAGTGTCTCATACTGGGTGCTGCTTTACTGAACATCTTTTCTCATGGCAGAATTTACCAATCCTAAACATACAGATCCATTCACAGAATGAGCAAGGTGTACCGCGGTACCCGGCCTAGTCTCTTTTCTCTTGCATTTTTTGTCTTCTGAATTTGACATCAGCACTGTCTCAAAAGTTGCTGTGCCAATTTTTAAGTTTGCTCTCCATCTGCTACGATCTGCAGCCACATTTTCCCAGTTCCTTTCAATTATAGAAAATTCCCTCAAGGAAGCCTTGCAAACATCCTTATCTCTCAGCACTGGTCTGCCCTTGGTCTCTTTCCATCCCTAAGTTCACCATACAATATTTGTTTGTGAATACGATTTTTTGCCATTCTTCTTACATGGCCCAGCCACCTTAGTCTACGAATCCTAAGTGTTGCTAACATCGATGGGAGTTTCGCTCGTTGTAAGACATTAGAGTTAGTTACTTTGTCCTGCCATTGATGTTCAAAATCTTGTGAAGGCAACATACATGAAAGCTGTTTAACCTTTTCTCCTGCCCTGCATAGATAGTCCAAGTTTCTGATCCATACAGAAGTGTACTAAGCACACAACTTTGGTAAATTTGAATCTTAGTCCTGAGTGTTAAATTGGTGTTGGCCCATGCTCTATCTTTAAGTTTGCCAAATGTGGAAGCTGCCTTTCGATTCTGATTCCAAATATATATATAAAAAATATATATTTTTTTTTTATAATATATATATATATATATATATATATATATATATATATATATATATATATTTTTTTTTTTTTTTTTTTTTTTTTGCTAGCTACTAGCACTTTGTTTCAATCTATGTTGGGTTTCTTAAACTTAGTGTTATAAAGTCCTTTGTAGAGGTCTATGTTCCATTCAACTTTTTTACTATATTTGTGCAATCTCTTCATTTTAATTTTTTAAAGCATTTGTAGAAATCAAAAGGGAGCAATGCTATTTCCACATGTTGCTAATTCCCTTAACTTTGCCATATTATCACAGTTGGATCATGTTAGCATGTTCATTTGGAAATGAATTCAAGATTTTACTGCTATATGAACAACATGACACTTTTATACAAGTAACAAATTCTACATTTAAAAAACTGCAGATCTTCTCCAATAGATATCTCAGGAAAGGACTCTTGTTGATGAGTGAACAGAAGCTAAGGATATTTGTTATGTTGGATATTTCTTTTTACACAGTCTTAAAGTTAACAGAACTTGCTGGGGAGGGGATCTGAGCACATATTGCCATATTAGGAGTGAAATGATGAAGACCCACAAATAACTCAAAGTTTATGGTCAAGATTAAACATTTTGCATACTTTGGCCTACATTCTCTCTCTGGCCTGTCTGTCAGAATAGCAAAGGTAGCAATTACTTTCAGAAACCCTATTAACATTTGGAAATTAAAATTACTAAGCGCAAAGCAAAGCTCAGAATTTTCAAATCAAATGCATTATCCACCTTTACATATGATTGCGAGACCTGGAAAACAACTTGAGACAGAAAATAAATTAGATGCATTTGAAATAAATTCCTCAAGAAAATACATTGACTTCCATGGAATGAATTCAAGACTAAAAGACAAGAAGGTTGGCCTTGAGATGAGAAGAGACAACATGAGAATCTCAAAGCCTTCAAATGGGAGCCAGAGGATAAGATAAAAAGAGGATGACCTAAAAGAAAAACACTAAAAAGAACGCTGAGGCAAGAAGCAACAACAGTAGGCATCAGTTCCCTTTACTAAAGTTGAGAGGCTCACAAAGAACAGAGACATGTTGTGAACTAATGCAGGTCCTGTGCAAGGTATGAGATTTGATAGCAAAGATCATCAAACATGAGAAGTTTAGAATTGCTGTCATATGTGCTGTCTTCAGCTAAAAAAGACAATAGATAGATACTGTCTATCAACCATTCAAGCTGTATTCAACCCAGAGGGCATAGATTCAGATACTCTTTCCCTGTTTCAAAAATTTCATTATAGCAGTCTCAATCTTTGCAAAGATCTTTTATCAAATCTCGCCATTTGTCTCTGTTCTGTGCAAGCATCTCTATCTCATTGAAGGAGCCAATTCCTGCTGCAGATAGATACTTTGGCCTGAAAAAATTATATTCATTGTGGCACGTTTTGCACTAGGCTTGCTTTCACTCTTCAATCTAGTTGCTTGTACCCGGGGCCATGTAAGGCCTTTGATCAGCTCTGATCTGCTTATCTTTCTGTCAAATGTCTGCTGACTGCAGTGAGCTTATGTGTTGCACATTCTAGTCCCATATGTTACTTATAATAGTTTTACAACTGTGCTTTCCTATAAAAGACTACAGTTTAGTCACCTAATAGTGCCTGGCCAATAGTAATAGCATTAACACACATGACAGAACTCAGTACAACTGAAATTCAGAATAACTATGCAATTGAAAATGAACATTTACTTGTGAAATTAAATACTACAAATACCAATGTTAAAATAACAAAATTAATTTGATTATTATTGATTATTAACCAATGCAAAAACATATTTTACATATCATGACCATATGACGGTAACCAATTAATCTGTGGGAAATTGATTATTAGCTTTAAAAATCTACTTACTAGCAACTGTTAAGAAAAAATAAATTAAAATTAAATAAAGAAAGAAAGGTTAAAAAAAGAAAAGCTGGAATAATCAGATAGAATAAGATGATCCAGTTCAACAACCGACATTTGAAATTTAAAAAAAATGTCTTTGGCAGCCAGTCAAGCACGTCATGCAGAGAATGAGCTACAGTGCAAAAAGAGTAGTAAAGACTAAAGACCGAGTTAAAAAAGATCGCTATGTTTTACGGCAAATGTATATTAAAATTATTATGTTCTGAGTTATGAGTTCATCTACAGAGGACTCGTTGATATGTGTTGTAGTCTATTCATGTATCATATCTTAAATAAAACGATAAATTTATTGCGCACAACGACTAGTTAACTGGCCTGAACTCAAAAGACTTCGAATGGCTCACCATTAACAACAAAAACAAACAAAATACGGAAATGCCAGAGTTTTCGTTGAGACTCACGGTTGCAAGCATTACAGCATTTCTAAATTTCTAACAATTGAAATTAAAGTTAAAAATAAAAAAAAAACAAGTCTTTTCTAATATAAATATTAGCACTAAACTTACCCCAAACAAGTATATCTGCCTCTCCCAAATAAATAATTATTAGATTGGTAAAGATGTTTATAGTTTAAAATATTCTCATGTAAGAGACCTTTCCACAGACACAGACCTGTTTATTATTGTGTCTGTGTACAATGTGGGGTAAACAAATAAAATTAACGGATGCTTTGAGCTTTCTATAGAAGATGTTCTCAAATATCCAACAACATCATGTGCCGTGAGTGCATCAAGTGAATGTAAAGTAAGAAAGCACGCGAATTTTTCACTCATATGTGCTCGGCCGCCTATCCAGAAATGTTCAGAGACTTCTGGATAGTGTCGTTTCAAGCATCGAAACTCACGATTGGTTATTGGTTATGGATGGCCTCGGTATCACAGCAAACGAATTAAAATCCATAATTGCTCAACCGCCCGTGCCAGTGGAATCATTCGAATTACTAACTCATCTCCCAAACAAAGAAAGGTAACTGTAGTCCCCATCGTAGCAGTCACGATGCGAGGCGGCATTACTCACCTTCCCAGAGTGTTACCCTGGTACCCATTTCTGCCAACGGCCGGGTTGACCGCGGGGTTATTTTTTCTAACCACAAGTACAACTGACACTGCTTCCAGCGGAATCTAACACGGGTTGTCCGAACGTCGGTAGCCCAGTCGGGTGGTTTTCCCAACTATGCTACCGAGGCCCCCAGTGCATCAAGCGAGTCGTGTTGGCGTGGGTACTTACGATCTACAACATTCTGGCTTTCATGAGTTCACTTTGATTTTGAGCATTTATCTGAATTGTGGTTTCTGTAAAATGTAAGATTCCCTCCACGTCTTGATAGGTATATGGGAAATATAATGTTAGTGACCATATTATTTTTATTATATATACGGCACATTTTTGGGTGATATGGTCGGTATTACGCCAAGCGCCTTAAACCCATAACTTTACAGACAAATCTCTGGTATCAATTTTAGAGGTTAGGTTAAACCCAGAGCTTTGTCTGTCCAATTTATGTACTACATATTAAATTGTATGTCCTAAATATTTCATTATACATGTTTATAAGTAAAATCCTAGTTTAGCGTATTTCTGCGAATCAAATGTTCTCCCCTGACTGGTCGCGCGTATTTGAATGTATAAACTGAATTGAATGCTTCTAGTTTGTGTGCATTTAATTAAATTATTTTTTAACAATGTTTAGAGTAAGGTTTAGTGTACTCCTAACCCGGGTGGTCTTCTAATGACAGATCAGAGAACAACCGAATAAGTACAGGAGGACGTAACTCCGAGCAGAAGGATGCTAAATTATAACTTATATGCTTATATAATATATATGTCCTCGTTTATTTTTTCTTATTTTATATTTCCTATTGTCGAGAAATGCACTAGAAAATTCCTTTTTTATTAATTTTTTTTTTTACTGCTAATAAAACCAAAGAAGCATTTCAGAAAATGAAAGAAACATCGTGTGCAACAAATTTATGTCAGTAGTAATGAGAGAGTTCTCTCCCTGGACAGCTAAAATAACTAACGAAGAAATTCTCATCGAGACCAGAGTGAAAAAAAAAGAGCCCCAGAAAATTTCGGGCACATCATGAGAAAAGGGAAGTTGGAATATTTGGTTTAAATTGGCAAAATACAATGACAGAGATCCTGGACGACAATGAGAGACGATACTGGATAGTTTGGTGACGTGGCACGGTAAACAGTCAACAATATAATTGATACGATGCATTGAGGACAGTGAATTGTAGAAAGACGTGATCGCCTACGCAAAACGTTATGATATATGATGATAAAACTGCTGACAACAGATATAAAATCAATATATATGATACCCACATACATAAAAACTAAGTCACAGCAGGTGATGGAGTGTAAGCATCATCATCAAGTACCGGGCCTGCTGGCAAAGGTGATCAGTGATCATGTTTCTCCACAACTTTCGATCTCGAGAGTTATTTATCATTTCTGTTGTTGACCTTCTGACAAGCCATTCTCTTAAGCTGTCTGGTTATTTTTCTCTTTGCTTCCCTCTATCTCTTCGTCCTTTGATTTTTCCAGTTGTTCAAATCCAATATATTCAAATTGTTCTCTTCTCATTACATGGTCAAAAAATGATGATTGTTTCTTCCTAATATGGAAATTAGCTCTCTTTTTGCTTTGTCTCTTTCAGAACGTTTTCTTTACTTTTCTTAGCTGTCCATGGTATTCTCAACATTCTTCTGTAAAACCACATTTCTACAGACTCCAGTGATTTTCTTGCTTGTTGTCCTATTGTCCATGATCCCCATCCATATGTTAAGACTGGTTCTATATAACATTTACGAACTATTTTTCTTGTTTCTATTGTAAAAAATGGATTGCATAGTAAAAGTAAAAAGTAAAGTACCCCCGTCACGCCAAGTGACGTATAGGGAATATGGTGTTAGTGACTATAAATTTTACAGACCTTCGGCACATGATTTTTAGGGTAATGTGGTCGGTATTAGCCCGTGCCGCTTCACTTTCCCAGAAAAAAATCCGGTACCCATTAAAGGCTGGGTGAACCCGGTAGCCGTCGGTTGGGATCGAACCCTACCCCTTGTCCTTTGTTGTCCAGTTCACTAACCACTGAGCTATCGCGGCTCGGATTGCATAGTATCTTACTCATTTTTTTTTTTGGAAAGCTACTTTTACCTGAGCCATTCTGCAAAGCGTAATAATCTTCCTATTTTAATTGCTGAATAAATATACATCTATCTTTATAACTGAAAAATAGTATTGTTTTGTGTTGCTAGCCTCTTAAACTAAAAAAAATGTGGCAGTGATCGAATACTGTTCAGCGGATTATGATATGTATGTACACTTGGTATGCCGGTGTACACATGAGTGAAATAGTCGATAAGCTCGCTGACAGCTCTGACAATGAGTGTGGTTTGACTGTGGTCAAAGAGGACATCGCAAAGTTGTTCTTCACTCTTTAAGAGAAGAAGAGGGGAACGGGTGGGCAATGATGCGATGTATACATTGAGATACTGGGGAGTCTAAAGGTGCAATAGAGATCGGATCGATCCGGAGTGCTAAGTGGGAAAAGCATATATATCCATAATGAACACCTTACAGGAACAGTTTGTCTGAATACGCTTCGAGAAATGCTGGGACGGGCTGTGCAACAGATATTGAGATGCCTCGGCTGCAATGAAACTAACTCCATTAATAGAATAGAACAAATCTCTTTAGCGAGTGTATTAAGTCACTTCGGTGTGTTGGTCATATATATATATACATGTATATATATATATATATATATATATATATATATATATATATATATATACATATACAACTATGTCCATGGTATTCTATCCATGGACTATATATAGCTATATGAAGCACTATACAATACAATCTTCATCCCAACGTTGTGCTACCAATGCCACACCTGGACCCTAGATGCAAGAACAATAAGAAAATAACCTCTACAGAGATGAAATGTGTTAGACGAATGATAGGAAACAGTCTGAGAGATAAGATCAGAAATGAAGAACTGAGAAAAAAACTAGGAATAGCCCCTGCCATAGAATATATAAGGAAACAACAGATAAAATGGTTTGGCCACGTGACAAGGCAGAAAGATCATAACACAACACAACGAGCCTTCAACAAACGCTATGAGAACACCATACCCAAGGGTCGGCCACGAAAAATATGGGTCGATGGAATATTAGAAGCACTAGGAAACATAAAGCAGCAGAGGCGGCGAACAGAAGAGCAAAGGACCGCAAATTATATCTCCCCTCGACGCTGAAAGGCAGATGAGGAAGGAAAGAAGAAGATATATATATATATATATATATATATATATATATATATATATATATATATATATATATATATATATATATATATATATATATATATATATACATGTATATATAATCTAAGGCCATAAAGATCATAAAATAAATAATTATACAAGACTATCAAAGCAGGACAGTAATTGATGAAAGATGAAGCTTTGTCTTTCCTTTGTATAAGAAAGCGAAAGTGAGAAAGAAAATTATGATTAAAGTGACAGTAGTGATTACTAAATGACGTAAATATTTTTTTAAATGAAAAAGTACAAAGTTTACACGTTTTATACATTACACTCTCTTATAATGGAGATACGATGTTACTTGTTCCATCCAGACGATTTATTTAGAAGGTGTTAAAGTAAAGTTGATTTTAGATTTTCTGTTTTGAGTTTAGCCAACAAAGGTCAATAAGATGCCATAACTTTCTTTCCATTGGTAAATATGTGTTGTTCACCTTTGCTTACTTCATTAAATTATTTGTAATATTAAATATTAAAATATCAGTTTACTTTACTGCTAAAGTTTTCTTCGACAAATTTTCTTTTTTATTTAAGATGAAGTTGAAGAGAGTATATATAGTATACTCTGAGACTCAGTATATTTTATAGTATATTATTTGGCGTATATATTTACTATATAATTATAGTAATAAGTGATAATAATAGTTATATAATAATATAAACTTATAAAAATAACTACCGTACGGTGACAAGTGACACAGCTTACTCTTATACTTACTATACTACTTTACTATAACAAACTTATAACTAAAAAAATGACATGGTGTAGTGAAATACTTATAAAATATAAATATATTAATATATGATATATTTTTTTAAAATACATTAAATAAAATGTAAAATGTATTATTATAAATAAAATAAGTGCCGTATTGAACTCAGCCGTCGTACACTTTCACGATACGATTTATTATTATTGTAGATAAGAATAATAATATGATATCAGAAGAGAATCATTTGAATAATGTAAATTGTTATCATAAATTTATAATACAGTAACTGATTCAACTTTGTACTTAACTTCATTGACTTCAATTCTTTGTGGAAATTCTGAAGCAGTATGGCTTACCATCAAAAATCATAAATATTATTAAAGACATGTATGATGGTTACACATGTGCAGTTCGAACAGAGAAGGACTGAGCAAATGTTTCCCAATAGAAACTGGGCTAAACAAGGATGTATTTTATTGCCCTTGTTATTGGAGTTGTTATGGACTTCGTAATGAAGAAATGCTGCACTGGTAATAAGGCATCGAATGGATTCAAGGAGACCATTTGGAAGACCTCGACTTTGCTGATAGCATAGTTCTCATCAGCAGTTAGCTAAAAACAATGCAGGAAAACACAATGAACTATCATCAATAGCCAGCAAAATGGGCTTGAGACAATCATTAAAAGACTAAAGTCATGAAAAGCTTAATTCCAACAGACAAACAAATATACATGGAAAACAAACCAGTGGAAGAGATCGACCACTTATCTATCTTGGAAGTCACATTCATCGAGAAGGGGATACTAGTAAAGAAATTAGAATCAGAATAGCTAAAGCACAATGTCTTTAAGAAGCCTTGAAAGTTGTGGAAATCAAAACTCATCAGCACAAACACAAAACTTAGACTATTCAAATCAAATGTACTATCAAACCTTACGTATGCGTGTGAAAGCTGGAAAACAACAAGAGATATAGAAACAAAGTTGAATGAATTCGAAAATAAATGTCTAAGGAAAATACTTGGTATAGCGTGGAACGAATTCAAAACAAACGAGGAAATTAGAGAAATCGCCAATCAACCACTAATATCTTCAGTAATAAAGAAAAGACAATGGTCATATGTTGGACACGTGATGAGAAGAGATAATAACCGAATAGCAAAGCAAGCCCATATATGGAAACAACAGGTAAGAGAAAAGAGGATGACCCAGAGAGATACTGAGAAGAACATTGATGAGAGAAGCAAGAGCAGCAGGAATCGTCTCCCTCAATGAGATAGAGTTGCTTGCACAGAACAGAGACAAATGGCGAGATTTCATAAAATATCTTTAAAGAATTTAAAACTGCTAGAACAAAAATTCAGATGAGAGAAGGAGTATCTCGGTTTACGCCCTATGGGCCGGCTACGGCTCAAAAGGTCAGTAGATAGATAAAACTGACTGAACTCACTGACTACTTAAACATAAAGTTTAGTGTATTTTTAAAGTTATTTTTTTTTAATTTAAAAAAATGCTTCAATGTTTTGAAGTAATATAACTATTAGACATAAAAGACAACAATACTTAAAGTCTAGTCTTAAGTCAAATAGTAGTAATTAATTAATAATAATGATTATTATAATTTGTTGCATTCTCATTCACTGTGTAATAAATAATAATAATATAAGATCTGAGTATTTCGTGTTTAGTTTAAGCAATGATTGTACTATTAATATAATTATCATTATTATGTTTTATTAATTTATGATAAAATGATTAAAAATAAATTCTTATATGTCTTATTAATAATTATAAATATAATATAGTCGGGTAACTCAGAGACTGTTTACAGACTAACTAGTGTCAATCATCTACTGTGTCTTATTATAGTATGCTATTTTGTCAGATATTTTATCCTATGTTTGTTTAAAAATAGCAAAAAGTTTGAAAAAGAAATGGTTTTGATTTCACATTTCAAATTTTGATTTTTTATTTCACTGCAATCATTGAATCAATTGAGTTTGTGTGGAGATAGCAGAATAAAAAAGCTCAAAAGAAATGGTATATAAGAAATTTGATAAAGTTTTGAAATTAAAATAAAAAATGTTGAACATAATAAATGATAATAGCTGGATCATCATCATCATGTTCATACCGGTTGGCGTAGGCGATCATGTCCTTTCACAATCTTCTATCTACAGTGCATCGTATCAGTTCAGTTGTTGACTGTTTTCCATGCCATGACACCAAGCTGTCTAGTATTTTCTCTCTTTGTCGTTTGCAATCTCTCTTTCCTCTTATTTTGCCAGTTGTAACCAAGTATTCCAACTTTTCCTCTTCTCATAATGTGCCCAAAAAATGTTGATTGTTTCTTTCTGATGTTTTCTTTCTAAAATATAAATCCAATGATACCTCATTTATATCTCTTATATATGTGTCATGTACAAAATTATGGATCTTTATTGTTTGTATATGGGTTGTCATAACAGCTTTTTTTCCATTAATAACAATATATAGGTCAATCGTTATGATGGATTATAATTGTATGATGTATGAAAATAATGGCGTAATATTTTTATTAACAGGAATGTTTTTTTTTTTATCCTCAATCATCTAATTCGCAATTTCTCAATCTCAACCCCTACTATTCAGATCACATTCAAATTTAACAGACTTATGAAAAAATGTACAATAAAACATAATAATATCCTTACTTATTTTTTACTGCATCTTAGCTATTTTATTGACATTATCCATTCCTTGGCATTTATTTGCAAAGCATTCAAGATACCATGAGGTGCTGTTATGAGATTGCTGTTTTCACATCAAGGGTCTGGTAATTTATTTTGCTACAGAAAAACTCTGATGATTCAGATCACTTTCAAATTTTACACATTTATGAAGGAATGCACAATAAATCACAATTTCTGTATTAGCTTATTAAATGTAAATTATTTTCAATGTTTAATATTGCCACAGAAAAAAAAAACAGAAGCATATTG
Source organism: Megaustenia siamemsis (assembly GCA_032433765.1). Classification (NCBI taxonomy): domain Eukaryota; kingdom Metazoa; phylum Mollusca; class Gastropoda; order Stylommatophora; family Ariophantidae; genus Megaustenia; species Megaustenia siamemsis. The sequence continues at coordinate 36,734,050 of JAVIAB010000125.1, forward strand.
CATGACTGAAGAAAGATACTACAGAGAGCATGGATTTAAATATACATTAACTGATATGCAACTCAAGCAGTAAAATATACTGGAGTCTTTGCTATACCCAGACATAGAAAGTCAAACCTTGTGCCTTCCAAACGGAACCTTCTACACTGCAAGCACACAAGTCCTAAGACATGACACAAGATAATAAACCAATCTAAAAGTCAGTACCAGAGCAGTAGGTTGTATCCCTTACTGACACAATCTCAGTCCTGAAGACCCTCATTGGAGACAAATTACCACAGCTCAGAAAAGCCCAATCAAAATGAACACCAAGAAAAAGGTAGTACTGCAATGGATATCATCGAGCTGTGGCGACCAGACAGTGAGAGAACAGATAAACTGATACAATAAGGTGCAACACAAGTACAGATAGACACAACTATCATATTTCAAGAAAAGAAGACTCTTTATCAAAGCTATAAAGTAGATCAAACAATAACAGTGCAGCTATTACTACCTTGAGAGAACAGAACAAGTGATCCTACTTCACCTCAGAACAGGACACAACAGAGTAAACAACCATTTGCACAGACTGAGAGTAGTTCCATCACCATTTTCAAACAGACAACACAGACAGTCAAACATGTATTGCAAAACTATAACATGTTCAGGCAGGTGCGGACGGAATTCAGGCTGCCAGAAACATTCATGCCAAGAGTGTTTGGAAATCCTGCGGAATTCTCAAATACAGAAACATACATTTGAAAAAACAAACTACTTTACCTTTGTAGAGACATTATTAAACAGTCAGAAAGAAGGTAGAGGAGAGAAGACACTGGCATAATGCTTACAACATTACACAAAATTGTGTCAATGGTAAAAATTATACGGGTATTGACACCATCATATTCATTGTATGTAACAAAGCATAAGAAGGTTCTTTCTTCCTAAATTTTGGCAACCTGGGAGCTTTGTCAATTTTGTTTAGTCATCTTTTCTCTTCTTCTTGCCTTCCTCATTTGTCTTCCAATGTCAAGGGTAGATATAATTTGCGGTCTTTTGTTTTTTCCTCTGTTCTCCATTTTTTCGGAACCCCACTTGAGAATCTCTTAACTGTAGTTCTTTTATTGGTCTCAGTATTTTTCTGCATAATTTTGACGTCTTACTTTCCAACATGGCTAAGAATTTATATACCTCTATATTTATTCCAGTTTCTCTATCATTTTTTTTTTCAGATTAAATAATTGTCATAGCTGGCGTAATGGTTAAGGATTTATCATTTCAAATTTATTTGCCATTTGCTTAAAGATCTGAATTTTATATATCATTTTGTTGACATGTTTTCAGATCTTATGTCTACAGCTGATCATGTTTGCAACAAGTACTCAGCTTAAGCATTGGCTGTTTAGTGGTGAAACAGAACTAGCAAAATGCAGAGCAGAAGCAAATATCCAGTATATCAATACCCAAAGAAAGAATATGACAGTAAGATCAACTTTAATTAACATCTCATAGTTTTGGAAAATTCACAGTTACATTGTTCACACACTGATCGACTACCTTATTGCCACTCAAATATTCCTAAAACGAGTATTCCTGGTTAGCAAAGTGCTGATTTAAAAAAATATGTAATTTTATTATATTTAGGTTTAGTACTTTATAAGTTAAAAGAGGAAAATGAACGGTTTTAGATGCAGCAACATCCAATCTACTGAAAGAGTTCCATTTAAAAATAATACTTAATATCTAAAATAGAAAGAAAACACAAATTTCTTCTTCTTCACTAATTAACTTGTGTTGTGTGTGTAGCGGGTTTGACCAGCTTGGATCATGAACAGTATGGTACATTTGGATCTTCACTCCTAAAGCCCATTGTTTGTCATGGAGGGTTACTTCTGTGGGTCAGGTATTTGTTCTTAGGAAATTGATAATGATACAGACAAAGGAACAAATTAAAAGGAATAAGTTTGTGGACTCACCAGAAGTCATTCAATTAATATCACTATTCTCTTTGTTGCGCCCGTGCGCTGCCGGGGCCCGAAAGGGAAGTAAAGAATAGCGGCGCTGTACCCTACCAGGCATGTTCGTAAGAGGCGAGAAAGGAGGGTTAGGCATGGGACTGGCTATCCCATACTGTAAAAAAATAAGCCGAAAAAACTTCACAAACATGAACAAGTCCAAAGAAAGATAAAGTAAATCCGTCAACCAGGAAAGAGAAGGGCTCTCTGTCTAAGAGATGTATGACGCAATCCGGAGAAAGCCATAGGGAGTCCGGGTTGCCGACTCACCCTTTGTCTACCAGGAAATCATCCAGAATTGGCACCTGGAATGTTCGTACCCTTAACGAACAGGGAAAAGCGGCACAAGTAGCAGCAGAAATGACCAACTACAAGATAGATATTCTGGGAATGTGTGAAACAAGATGGCTGGGAGCGGAGAGAATAAAATTGAATACAGGGGAGATGATTTTATCATCAGGACACCAGGAACCAGATGCACAACATAGCGAAGGGGTAGCTATAATGCTATCAAAGAATGCAAGAAGACACTAATAGAATGGGAGGCAGTGGGACCAAGACTGGTGAGAGCAACATTTAGAACAACCAAAAACAAAATAAAATTACACATTATACAATGCTATGCACCAACCAACGATAAAGATGACTCAGTTAAAGATGATTTTTATAAACAGCTACAATTGCCAGATGGATGCAAGACGAGCCAAGGATATTATAATCTTGATGGGAGACCTAAATGCTAAGGTAGGATCAGACAACAGAGGCTTTGAAGAGATTATGGGAAAACATGGACTTGGAGATATAAACGAGAATGGAGAGATATTTGTGAATTTCTGCGCCCTTAATCAAATGAGCCTAGGAGGAACAATATTCCAACATAAAAGAATACACAAAGCTACATGGATGTCACCAGATCATAGAACCGAAAACCAAATTGATCACATATGTATTAATAATAAGTTTAAGTCATCCTTACAGGATGTAAAAGTATATAGAGGGGCGGATATAGCTTCTGATCATCATCTTCTGTTAGCCAAACTTAAATTAAATTAAAAAGGTATACTACAACGAATAAGGGCAGAAAGTATTTCAATGTAGGGTTTCTTAAGAACAAGGAATTAAAGATAAATTCGCAGTCACAATATCAAACAAATACCAAGTCCTCCAACAACTAGAAAATACAATAAATATAGAAGATCATTGGAAACAGGTAAAAAATATATGGAAAGAGACATGCGAAGAACACTGGGGAAAAGAGAACGCCAGAATAAGGCATGGATGACAGCAGAGACCCTGGATAAAATTAAAGAAAGAAAGAACAAGAAAGCAGACATAAATAAAAGCAAAACAAGAAGTAATAAAGCCAAGACACAGGAAGCTTACACAGAGGTGAACAAAGAAGTGAGAAGATGCATTAAAAGGGATAAGAGGAAATATATAGATGAATTAGCTAAAGAGGCAGAAGAAGCAGCAAATAAAGGGAATATGAAAGAACTGTACAACAGCACAAAGAAATTAGGTGGAAAATACAAACAGATCAACGCCTTTATCAAAGATAAGAAAGGAAATCTGCTTAGTAATATAAGGGAACAAATGGAGAGATGGAAGGAGCACTTTGAAGAACTTTTGAACAGACCCGGCTCAAATAATCCTCCAGATATACTACCAGCAGAAGAAGAATTACACGTTAACTGCGGAAAACCAAGCAAAGAAGAAATAATGAAAGCCATCAAACTATTAAAAGATGGTAAAGCCACAGGACCAGATGAAATTCCTTCGGAAGCCATCAAAGCAGATATTATCACCTCTACCAAGATGTTACATAATCTATTGGATAAAATTTGGGAGAGTGAAGTAATACCTAAAGACTGGAGAGAAGGTTATATGATCAAACTACCAAGAAAGGAAGTTTACAGGAGTGCACAAATTATATAGGGAATTATGCTACTATCAGTGCCAGGAAAAATATTAGGCAGAATCATTCTGGAGAGACTAAAAGAGGCTATAGAGAAACACTTGAGAGATGAACAAGCAGGTTTTAGGAAGAACAGATCATGTGCTGATCAAATAACTACTCTACGTATAATAGTTGAACAAAGTTTAGAACTAAAATCCCCACTTTATATTGGATTCATAGATTACGAAAAGGCATTTGATAGTTTAGACAGAAGAATGCTTTGGAAGTTGCTGGGTCATTATGGAATCCCCATAAAGTTTATTAACCTGATAAAAACAATGTATGAAGGAACAAAATGTAGTGTGGTGCATGAAGGACAGCTTACAGAAGCATTTGAAATAAGAACAGGAGTAAGGCAAGGATGCCTTCTGTCTCCATTTCTCTTTCTACTGGCCATAGATTGGATTATGAAAATAACTCAAAACAACAGAATGGGATCCAGTGGTCACTGACCAAACAACTTGATGATTTAGACTTTGCTGATGACATAGCTCTCCTATCACACAGCCACCAACAGATGCAGATAAAATGAGTATATTAGATGAGAGATCACAACAGCTAGGACTAAAGATTAATAGAGATAAGACCAACATTATGAGAATTAATGCAGTTGGCAATAACCAAATAAAACTAGGAGAAATACCTCTACTAGACGTACAATCTTATATATATCTGGGCAGTAATATAGATAAAGAGGGAGGAACAGAAAACGATACCAAAATAAGGATATCAAAAGCAAGAGGAGCTTTCATTGCACTGGGAAACATATGGAAATCCAAAGAAATTAGGCTAAATACAAAAATACAAATTTTCAACTCCAATGTTAAGTCGGTTCTATTATATGGCTGTGAAACATGGAGAATAACAAATTGACAATCACGAAGGTACAGACTTTCATTAATGGATGCTTGCGCAGAATAAAGGGATGGAAATGGCAGGACAAAGGCACTAACGTGAAATTATGGAAATGTACCGGTCAAATACCAGTGGATAAGAAATACAGCGAAGACGATGGTGATGGATAGGACACACACTACGGAAACCAACTGAGAGTATTACACAACAGGCCCTTTTTTGGAATCCCCAGGGGAAAAGACAAAGAGGAAGACCAGGAATTCTTGGAGAAGACAGATTGAAGCAGAGATGAAGATGATGGGGAAGACATGGAATGATCTTAAAAGAATTGCAAAAACAGAACGACTTGGAAAGTGTTTGTTGAAGACCTATGCTCCACTGGGAGCTAAAAGGTAGAAGAGATTCTCTTTGTTGCTTTATCTAGTATACACATTTCATATGGGAAGATCAGTATCATTTCCCTATCTCCATCATCAGGTTTGAAAATACAAAAGATCAAAGCTCAGCAGTGTTGTAAACGTGTTTTTATAGAATTTATACTTTGTGTGTGTGTGTGGGGGGGGGGGGGGGGGCCGCTGGGTGGTCTAGAAATAAGACACTAGCCACTGGGCAAAGAAGGTCCTGGGTTTGATTCTCACCACAGGTGGTGAAAATTTTCCAAAAATGTAATCTTTGGTTTCTTTGTAGCTTTACTCTACTCATGTCTCTGGCTAGTGATATCCTATGTGTAGCCCTCTGAGATAACAAAAAGAAAAAAAAAAAAAAAAAGAAGAGATGCAGTGCACATTCTGTGCAAAGAACCCTTGGCAGTTGGAAATGGAAAAGAGTAGGTAAAAAAAATTTGATTGTTGCTTGATCAAAATTGATAAGAAAAAATATACACAGTGTCAAAACTCTGGTTTTTTTCTACACCAGCAGCAGAATTAGATGTAAATTTAGATGACTTCACCTTGAGTGAAATAGAAACCACCTTAAAGCTAATGACCAATAACAAGGCTGCTGGAGAGGATAAGTTAACAGCTGAGATCCTCAAGGCAATTGATAGCCATAATTTAATACATCTCCAAAAAATGTTCAACATCATTTGGAAAACAGAGAAGACGCCTCATAAATGGAAAAAAGGAATCATTGTTAAGATCCCAAAAAAGGGCAATCTTAGAGATTGTAACAATTGGAGAGGCGTGACACTTTTGTCAGTTGCCTCAAAATTATTCTGTAAAATCATCCTAAATAGAATAAAGGATTCAATAGATACAGTAATGCGTGAAGAACAGGCTGGGTTTAGAAAAGGGAGAAGCTGTCTTGACCACATTTTCACTCTACGACTTATATTGGAGGAACACATTGAAAAGCAAAAACCTTTTGTACTTAACTTCATCGACTTCAAAAAAGCATTTGATAGTATTCATAGAGATTCTTTGTGGAAAATTCTGAAGCAATATGGCTTACCATCAAAAATCATAAATATTATCAAAGACATGTATGATGGTTACACATGTGCAGTTCGAACAGAGGAAGGACTGAGCGAATGTTTCCCAATAGAAACTGGGGTTAAACAAGGATGTATTTTATCGCCCTTGTTATTTGGAATTGTTATGGACTTCATAATGAAGAAATGCTGCACTGGTAATAAAGGCATCGAATGGATACAAGAACACCATTTGGGGACCTGGACTTTGCTGATGACATAGTTCTCATCAGCAATCAGATAAAAACGATGCAGGAAAACACAAATGAACTATCATCAATAGCCAGCAAAATTGGGCTTGAGGTCAATCATGAAAAGACTAAAGTCATGAAAAGTTTAATTCCAACAAGTGACAAAATATACATGGAAAACAAACCAGTAGAAGAGATCGATCACTTCATCTATCTTGGAAGTCACATTGATCGAGAAGGGGATACGAGCAAAGAAATTAGAATCAGACTGGCTAAAGCAGCAATGTCTTTCAGAAGCCTTGAAAAGTTGTGGAAATCAAAACTCATTAGCACAAACACAAAACTTAGGCTATTCAAATCAAATGTACTATCAACCCTTACGTATGCGTGTGAAAGCTGAAAACAACAAGAGATATAGAACAAAGTTGAACGCATTCGAAAATAAATGTCTAAGAAAATACTTGGTATAGAATGGAACGAATTCAAAACAAACGAGGAATTAGAGAAATCGCCAATCAACCACTATATCTTCAGTAATAAAGAAAAGACGATGTCATACGTTGGACATGTGATGAGAAGAGATAAATCGAATAGCAAAGCAAGCCCTCATATGGGAAACAACAGGTAAAAGAAAAAGAGGAAGACCCAGGGAGACACTGAGAAGAACATTGATGAGAGAGGCAAGAGCAGCAGGAATCGGCTCCCTCAATGAGATGGAACTGCTTGCACAGAACAGAGACAGATGGCGAGATTTGATAAAATATATTTAAAAGAAACTGCTAGAACAAAAATTCATATAGGAGAAGGTGTATCTTGGTCTACGCCCTATGGGCCGGTTACGGCTCGAAAGGTCAATAGATAGATAGAAACTCTGGACTGTTAACAAAATAATAGTACTCTGAAGTTGGGGAATGTGGCCATGCGGCTAAAATCACTGTTCCGCTGGCTGAAAAGCCGACGTTCGGTGTTCGAATCCCGCGGTAGACAGAAAGGATTTTTTCTATCGGGGGTGAAATAAAAATCCTCAGTTTTCACACGTCATGACGACTGCTTTGACCAAGCGGCCTTTATTTCTCTGGTTCTATCGTTGCCCTCTGTCATACACCAGCAATGGTACTATGTAACGTAAAGATAGTTTTTTATGGTGAGGGACACCTGAGCACATGGTTGCCAGTGTGAAGAAAAATAGGAAAATGTGGTATTCATGTAATATTTTCAGTCCCTTGGGACTTTGCCAGAGATATACAGCTGGCATACACAAAACAAAAATAGACTGATGCTCTGTGTGTTGTGGTTGGATTTTGTTCAAGTGATAGAGTTGTATATTTTAGATACAAATTTCATGTCAACTCATAATAAATCCCTAAGAGTAATAATTCGTTTTTGCATTATATCATAGTTAAATAAAACCTGAGAATCATTTCAAGGGAAGAGGTATGTTTACAGCACTCTAAAAAAAATCACAAATAATCAACAGGAATAAAAAAACAAAGAGCAAGAAATGGTCTGAAGCAGTATCAAACCCGTATTTCGTGGCATAGCACCTTGCCACAAGAACGAAACACTAGAGTACATGACTTACTCAGCTTTCTAAAGAAATCGCTGTCATTGGTGACGTCTTTCATGCAGGTGTACACGTGGCAAGGCGCTGTGCCAAGGAGTATTTGTTCGATCCTTTCTCGGACCATCATTTGTTCTTTGTTTTTTTTTTCTGCTGCTGATTATTTGTGATTTTTTTTTTCTGATTGCTGTAAACATACCTTTTCCCCAGAAATGATTCGCTGATCTATCACCTCAAAAGTTTCCCTCCATAATAATATTCATTTATTATTATTTGTCTCCTCCCTTAATTAAAACCTGCTTAGGTGATAGTTCACATGGTGCAGGGTAAAAAACACAGACTAGTGGTCACCATTTTGCTGAATAAAATTACAATTAATTATAAAAAAAGCCAAGAGACGCTGTAGAAAAAAGACATCAGAAAGAGGGACATGTTTTTGTGTGGGGAATATAGGGTTTATTTTCGTATTTTTGTAGGTATTACTATCAGTATATTTATTGATTGTTTGATCAGCATTATGCTAAAAGCCATAACATACATTATAAATTTTTAGTAGTAAATATTCATTATGGCTCAGATGCAAACAGTGAATGTTAAGCAAGTAGTAATGTTAAGATTAAGGTTATCTTCTGGAGTATCATCATTCACTTCCACTTGTGCTATCTCCACATTGAAGGTTGGTTACCACAGATCACATAACACTCTATCTCTTGCTTTGATGATACATTTTGGCTCTAGCAAATTATTTATTTTTTGTTGTTTCTTGTCCCAGGATCAAGAAGTTGCTGCCTACTTCTTGACGCCACAAGAGGAGAGGATACTGAGTCGCCAGTATGAAGTTGTACTGCGCAAATTTTGTGCAGAGTTTCAACCTCCAATGCCAAAATGTGTTATAGTATGTGATTGGTATTTTAATACAGTAAATAATTTGCTTATTTTAATCTTTGTTCTGTTGATTGGTGTCAGAAAAGTAAAATCAGTTTTATCACCTGGTATTTACGTGAGTCATTTGTAGTAAGGTTTTGCTTGAAAAATTATCAGTATTTCACTGATATATGTGTGTATTTTATTAACCATTGTCGCCATTATCCTAAGATGGTTGCTCAATTCTTTGCAATGCTCATCTTGCTGAAAAGAATGTTAGGTAACTTTAATCAAAAGACTTAAGTATGGTTCATGCAAGACAATGACTTGTGTGTGTCCTTGAAATCAAAATGCAAATAAATTGAGTCTGGAAGAATTTTTCACCCCAAGTCATGAGATGCTTTATCGTCTATATGTCTTTACAGTCCTGTTGAACGGGTCAGCGTGGTGAAGTCTGCAACATTTATGAAGCAGAAATAACAGCTATAGAAACAACAGTGTACTATCTGAATACTGTTTTTGATACCACACTAGAGAAGAAAAGAAACACAGTCATACTTACTGATTCCAAATCAACTCTGTGGGCACTAGGAAGTAACATAAGCAAACCAGAACTCACACAGCTCATCATAGACATGGGTAACCTCATTAACACACATGACATAAGGTTAGTGATGCAGTGTTTCCCAGGGCACTCCAACACACCTGGAAATGATAAGGCAGATACACTAGCTAAGAGAGGATCCAGACAGATACACTTTCACAATGACATTTCTTTAAACACTACCAAACAAATCATGAACTCCAACAGTAGAGAATGGATGGGCTATGGGGAAAAAAGGGAGATAATTTTCGTTTAAAATACTTGACGTTGCCATATCCTCACGCCAACATTAATAACCTAAAGAGGAGAGACCAGACCACCATTTTCAGACTGAGAACCCGTCATGTAACCACTGAACAATCACATCAATAGAATACATTGAAACACACTCAAGCATATCCACTCTGTGAACACCCACATAAAACAGTAGGACATCATCTTTTTGAATGTCCAAAGCTCACTGACATCAGAGTAACTCTACTTCCTCAAAGACTTGATAATTATAACACCTTGTAGAGAACAACACGGAAACTCCTAAATACCTGCAGATATCTTTACTTGACATTGAGCTGAAGGGCATTAGTTCACATGCTTCTGATCCATAATAACACCACTTAAATTAGTGCTAGCAGATTATGTGTTGCACAAAATTGACAATAGTTTTGCACACTTGACTATTCTTCTCTTGAGTATATGAATATTTTGCAACAATTATCAGAAATATTTGCCAGTCACACAATTAATAATTTGGATCGTCATCTCACTTTGGGAAGGTCTGGTCAGTTTGTGATAAAATGGTCTGGGTACACTTCTGAAACATTACACCTGATATTAAGTGATAAAGAAAGCATTGTATGTATCAGCTGTTCGACTCAATAAGATTTATTAGTGTGACTGCTTCCATCAGGCTTCTAATTAATACTAAGATAGAAGGATGGTGGTTAGGAAGGATGTATATTTTTCATTACCTGGCGCAAACAAATGATAAACAAAATGAGAATTATTAATAAAAAAGTGAAACTCTTATTTTTACTAAGGGGGAAGTATCACCATGTGAAATCCTTTTACAAAATTAAAAATTGTTTAAAATTATACAACGTATATAGGCAACAGAATTGATAAACATCTGTAGAGATCACATGTGCCAGCATAGCACTGGATGATGATTTTATTTTGAGTTTAGCCTTTCTTTGGGAGCCTCGATAGCTCAGTGGTTAGTGAACTGGACTACCACGGACAAGGGGTAGGTTCGATCCCAACCGACGGCTTCCGGGTTCACCCAGCCTTAAATGGGTACCGGGATTTTTTTCTGGGAAAGTAAAGCAGCACGGGCGTAATACTGACCACATTACCCCAAAAATAATGTGCTGAAGGTCTGTAAAATATAGGGTCACTAACACCATATTTCCCTATACGCCACATGGCGTGACGGAGGTACTTTACTTTTTTTTTTTTAGCCTTTCTTTCAATTTGAACTTGAGTATAAAAGAACAGATGGCTCTGCTACAAATGCCACCAGAAATGGAGGGGGAGGTGTGTTCTTGACACTGAATAATCAGGACGAGATCACCAAGTCAATAGCTACTGGAAAATTCTCAAACAACTTTAAAGCAGAAACTGAGGCCATCAGAGATGCTGCAACACTGGCTACTCAACACAAAAATAACATGCACAATAAATTGGTGATTCTGACTGATGCACTGTCAGTACTATCAGCTCTATAAAGCCTCAAGAACAATGAACTAGATGACTTGAGAACAACCCTGGACCAACTATGCAATAACTCCCAGAGAGTAGTCATTCAGTGGATACCATCACACTGTAATATTCACGGAACCGAAACACGCAGACAAATTAGCTAAAGAGGGAGCGAGATTACCACAAGAGAACCAGTTATGATGAAGCCAAATCCACCCTAAAGGGGCAGTTCCATGAAAAATGGAAACGAGAACACCCAAGTATAACGAGAGTGACGGATACCACAAACTATCAAGGAGGGATCAAGTCATCATACTTCACCTATGCACTGGCCACAATAGAATGAGAAATCACATGTTCACCAAATTCAAAATAAGTACAACCAGCCTATGCCACTGTACACTGGACAATATGACTACAAAACATGTTCTACAGGATTGCCCCCAGTACACAGACCTGAGAAGAGCAATGTGGTCCACGTCCACCTACCTGGAAGAAAAACTATATTGGGCAATCGATTCGCTTAAACAGACAGCTGACTTCGTGAGAGAGTCTGGAATCCTCCTCTGATTGAGTCTTGATCGCAGAGAGATCATTTTTTTCATTTTCATACACAAATTTCGGTAATATATCTCATGTAGAATATTTTATATACGTTTTGTGAAAATGAAAAAAAAGAACCTATACACTGTGCAATAGTATTTGAAATTGTAAATAATAATACTTTCAGGGGACATCTGTGGCATATTTCAAACGTTTTTATGTGCACAATTCCAACATGGACTATCATCCAAAAGACATAATGTAAGTATGTGTGTCACATATAATTCTGTTATCATTAAAATACATTTACTTTCAATAAATTTTTTTTTAATGAGGTGTGTTGTACATTTAGTATAGTTCTTTATTTTCTTTAAATTTTCTTGGGGATAAGATCTTTGGTTTCCGGTTGTTTCCAAAATGGAGGAATTATTTTTCTCCGGCTTGGTATAGAACCGTTGATCAGAGGTTTAACAAGCCGCTATCGTAAAAACGATGTTGTTAATGAAACGTAGACCTGATACAGAATGTGTAAATTAGCAGTAGATAGTAGTGATAGTTTTTTCGGCCCTAAAACAACAACAAAAATAGGATTCTGGAATGTGCGAACAATGGCCGCTCCGACGAAACATGCACAGGTCGCGAGCGAGATGGACAGATACGATCTAGATATTTTAGGATTAAGCGAAATGCGCTGGCCTGGAACAGGTAGGAGATCTATTGATAATAAAATAGTAGTTTTTTCTGGAAGGGAAGATGGAAAACACCGTGAAGGAGTAGGCATAATGATGACAGACAAAGCTGCAAGAAGTTTATTAGAATGGGAACCGATAATAGCCGTCTGATACGAACACGATACAAAACAAAACATGGAAGACTTTCAATTATTCAATGTTATGCGCCTACTAACGAAGCTGATGATGAAGTTAAGGATGATTTTTATAACCAACTGCAACAACTTATAAACAAAATACCAAAACACGATCTTTTAATTGTAATGGGAGACTTCAACGCCAAAGTAGGACAAGATAACGCAGGAGTGGAACATGTGATGGGGAGAGAAGGCTGTAATACAACAAGTCAGAATGGAGAAAGATTGATAGAATTATGTTTAATAGAAAATTTAGTTATAGGTGGGACATTATTTCCACATAAAAATATTCACAAAACAACATGGATATCTCCTGATGATAGAACATCAAATCAAATTGACCACCTATGTATTAAACAACAATTCAGATCATCATTAATAGATGTAAGAGCATACAGAGGTGCTGATGTTAATAGTGACCACAACCTGTGCATTGGGAAAATAAGATTAAAATTTAGAAACCAACAGAAGAGGTCAATTACACATAAAATTGATAGTCATAAACTGAAAGATGAAGCAATAAAGGAAAAGTTTAACATAGAGCTAAGTAATTGTTATTCAGCACTTGGTGAAATAGACTTAGATATCAATGAAATGTGGGACTCACAGAGCAAATACTAATGACAGCAGCAGAAGCAAGTGCTGGACTGAAGAAATGGAAAACGAGCTTGGATCTCAGACACCACATGGAAATACATCAAAGAAAGAAGAGAAGCGAAGAGAGCCATGACTAATGTAAAGACAGATCTTGGAAAGGTTCTGGCAAAAGCAACATACAAAGAATTAGACAACAAAGTGAAAAGTTCGGCAAGAAGAGATACAAGAGCTTATATAGACAACTTGGCAGAGAAAGCAGAGACAGCTGCAATTACAGGAGACAGCAGAACTCTTTATACTGTACAAAAGATGCTGACAAACACCTATACATCCAGTGGAACACCAATTCTAGACAAATCTGGATTAATGCTAACAACAAGCGCAGACATAAAAGCCCGTTGGGCGGAACACTTCAAAGAAATTCTTAACCGTCCACTACCTCACAGTTTAATAGATTTTGAAGCTGAAACACCAGCAGCAGAATTAGATGTAAATTTAGATGACTTCACCTTGAGTGAAATAGAAACCACCTTAAAGCTAATGACCAATAACAAGGCTGCTGGAGAGGATAAGTTAACAGCTGAGATCCTCAAGGCAATTGATAGCCATAATTTAATACATCTCCAAAAAATGTTCAACATCATTTGGAAAACAGAGAAGACGCCTCATAAATGGAAAAAAGGAATCATTGTTAAGATCCCAAAAAGGGCAATCTTAGAGATTGTAACAATTGGAGAGGCGTGACACTTTTGTCAGTTGCCTCAAAATTATTCTGTAAAATCATCCTAAATAGAATAAAGGATTCAATAGATACAGTAATGCGTGAAGAACAGGCTGGGTTTAGAAAAGGGAGAAGCTGTCTTGACCACATTTTCACTCTACGACTTATATTGGAGGAACACATTGAAAAGCAAAAACCTTTTGTACTTAACTTCATCGACTTCAAAAAGCATTTGATAGTATTCATAGAGATTCTTTGTGGAAAATTCTGAAGCAATATGGCTTACCATCAAAAATCATAAATATTATCAAAGACATGTATGATGGTTACACATGTGCAGTTCGAACAGAGGAAGGACTGAGCGAATGTTTCCCAATAGAAACTGGGGTTAAACAAGGATGTATTTTATCGCCCTTGTTATTTGGAATTGTTATGGACTTCATAATGAGAAATGCTGCACTGGTAATAAAGGCATCGAATGGATACAAGGAGACCATTTGGAGGACCTGGACTTTGCTGATGACATAGTTCTCATCAGCAATCAGATAAAAACGATGCAGGAAAACACAAATGAACTATCATCAATAGCCAGCAAAATTGGGCTTGAGGTCAATCATGAAAAGACTAAAGTCATGAAAAGTTTAATTCCAACAAGTGACAAAATATACATGGAAAACAAACCAGTAGAAGAGATCGATCACTTCATCTATCTTGGAAGTCACATTGATCGAGAAGGGGATACGAGCAAAGAAATTAGAATCAGACTGGCTAAAGCAGCAATGTCTTTCAGAAGCCTTGAAAAGTTGTGGAAATCAAAACTCATTAGCACAAACACAAAACTTAGGCTATTCAAATCAAATGTACTATCAACCCTTACGTATGCGTGTGAAAGCTGGAAAACAACAAGAGATATAGAAACAAAGTTGAACGCATTCGAAAATAAATGTCTAAGGAAAATACTTGGTATAGAATGGAACGAATTCAAAACAAACGAGGAAATTAGAGAAATCGCCAATCAACCACTAATATCTTCAGTAATAAAGAAAAGACGATGGTCATACGTTGGACATGTGATGAGAAGAGATAATAATCGAATAGCAAAGCAAGCCCTCATATGGGAAACAACAGGTAAAAGAAAAAGAGGAAGACCCAGGGAGACACTGAGAAGAACATTGATGAGAGAGGCAAGAGCAGCAGGAATCGGCTCCCTCAATGAGATAGAACTGCTTGCACAGAACAGAGACAGATGGCGAGATTTGATAAAATATCTTTAAAAGAAAACTGCTAGAACAAAAATTCATATAGGAGAAGGTGTATCTTGGTCTACGCCCTATGGGCCGGTTACGGCTCGAAAGGTCAATAGATAGATAGATAGATAAGATCTTTTGAGCATACATAAGAATTATGCATAAAAATGCCCATACCAGTTCTTGCAGTATTTTAAACAGATTTTTCTTACATTAACTTTCACAAATCTAAATAAATGTTTATTAAATATTTGTACACATATTTTACCTCATTCTTAGGCTCACATGTGTATATCTTGCTTGTAAAGTGGAAGAATTCTATGTTCCCATTGGTCAATTTGTCAAGAACCTACGTGGAGATAGGGAAAAGTTTGCAGATGCCATTCTTAGTTTTGAACTAACTCTGATGTCAAAACTAAATTACAATCTGACAGTGCATAACCCTTACCGATGCCTGGAAGGGTTCCTGATAGACATCAAGGTAAGAAAATGAAATAAATTGTGAAAAATAATCAGAGGATTATTAATGTTTATTTATTGCTCAGGATTAACACTTTATAACCTTCTGTGGCTGAACAAGCCACCATCATGAAACATACATTGTTATTGAAACAGAAATATTGACTCTTAGAAAACAGTGTGCAAAAGAAAAAGAGGGTGACCTAGGTAACACATAATAAAAAGTACTGGGGTGAGAAACAACAGCACCCTAGTTGAGAGTCTCACCCATAACATGGACAAGTGATGAGATACAGTGCAGGTCCATTACAAGATCTGACAGTTAATGTTCTAGCATAAACATTGGTGACAGATGCCATGGTCTCAAATAACACATGTTGTAGTACCTGACAAAGCTACTGGTAAGACTAAATTATGTCTTGTGGCTATGTTGGACAAATGTTGAGACTGCAATAAATATATAGTAAAAACAAAATGTAAAGAGCCCCGTCATGTCAAGTGATAAGTATCATGCCCTTGTCACTTTACTTTCCCAGAAAAATTCAGGTATCCATTTAAGGCTGGGTGAACCTTGAAGCTGTCAATCAGGATTGAACCTGACCTCTTGTCCATAAAAGTCCAGTTCACTAACCACTGAGCTATTGTGACTCCCTAAATATATAGTAATGTATACAAATGTGACAATACTTGGTACTTCTGAGATATATATAAACCACACCAATTTTTAAGTCATAAAATAAGCCAGTCTTTATTACTCTAGTTCAGACATCATCACATGGTTTACATTAGTATTACAAGTTTTTCATGTACTCATCTTGTTATACTGGCATTCCAGTAGATTTGGTCAGAAGTGTTGCGCAGAATACATTTGGTTATTATTTACTGAATATATTGTGTACCTTCAAGTTCACTGCAGTGGGGGGATTGACACCTAGGAGTTATGAACAGGTTAATTCTCATCTCCATCTGTTAATGCATGAGTTAAGTCTTACCTGCTGTGAATGTCTTGGATATGTACAGTCTTTTTTATAATTTCCTATCCAGGATTGTGTCTAAATCTCATTAAGGTCGTTGACTTGTTTCCATCATCATAGTGGGGTTTTTCTTATACAGTAGCTAACTACTACTTGAGTTCCCTCTTCTAACTAGTATTACTTTTTCTGATGACAAAATTGAAGTCTCCTTCTCTCTGCAAAAACTCTATCCTGGTGATAGCCCACAAGTCTACTCTCCTTGAAAGCTGGACCTTGATTAACTAAAAACAATTCTCATCTCACTTCTCCAGCGAATCTATTCATTTCTCCTAACACGTGACTTTGGGAGTTCTGCGTTAGTTCTCAATGTTCCACATCAACATAATTTCTGTCCTATGTGCCATCTTCAGCTCAAAAGGAAAATGGGTGGGTGTGTTATTTTTCTTGATTGATTTATTATATATTTTTTTTTTGTCTGCTTGTATTGTGTATGATTTCAAACATATACATACACACACATGCATAGTAAAAATAAAAAAGCAAAGTATCCCCGTCACGCCAAGTAGCGTTTAGGGAATATGGTGTTAGTGACCATAAATTTTACAGACCTTCGGCACATGGTTTTTGGGTAATGTGGTCGGTATTATGCCCGTGCTGCTTTACTTTCCCAGAAAAAAATCCGGTACCCATTAAAGGCTGGGTGAAGGCGTCGGTTGGGATTGAACCCTACCTCTTGTCCTTTGTAGTCCAGTTCACTAACCACTGAGCTATCACAGCTCCACACACATGCATGCATACACATAAACACAAAAAAGGAACGGGGAACGGGGGCAAAATTATAGGCAAAAAATGTTATGGAAGCTTCATCATGTTACCTTGTCACTTTTATACCATTCTTTTACCATCTGTGCAACTTTGTGTTTGTTTTTCCACAGACTACTTGCAAAGATATTCAAAACGTAGAACGGATAAGACGTCCTGCTGAAGAATTTCTGGAAAGAAGTCTACAATCTGATGCTTGTTTAATTTTTTCTCCAACACAGGTTTGATTTTTTTCTGAGTTTTGTTTATGCTTTTTAAAATCTTATCATAAAGTAGTATTTAATTTATTGTACCTTTTGTTGAGCAATAAGTAATGATATCTATAATGAACTCTTCTTTTGCATTTTGCCAGGACCAAAATATGGAAACAAAGTAAAAGTAAGTAAAGAATCCCTCCCCACCTTCTTTTTCTTACTTTCAACTCTCTGTGGAGCATAGGTCTTCAAGTCATCTTGTTTCTTGTCATTCTCTTAAAATCATTCTATGCCTTCCCAGTCCTCTTCATCTCTGCTTCCACCTATCTTCTCCAAGTATACTTTGACCTTCTCCTTTGTCTCTTTCTCTGGGGATTTAAAAAAAATGGGCAGTATACTGTCGGGCCACCTTTAATTCCCAGAAAAGTCTATGGTACCCTTATGTACCCAAATACCCTTGCGTCTTTTGACGTGCCCATAGTATTTTAATTTCTCCTGTAGAATGGTGTTTATAAGCCAGTTCTTTTAATATTTTCATCTTTTAATATGCCTTCACTGCTCCTTTTCACTATTCAAAGTATCTTAATGATTTTTCAGTAACATTTTGTTTTGAATGAATTGATTTTCTTCCTTACTGTTTGTGAGATGTCTGTGGTTCACATCTGTATGTTGCTATTGGAAATATACATGTCCTCAGTAATTTTAATTTTACTGCCTTGCTGATGTTGTGCCACATGTACTTCATGACATTTAATTTTTGTGTTGCTATTGCTAATCTTTTTTTTTTTATCTTTTCTGACAGTCTCCATTGTTAGTTACCACAGATCCCAGATACACATAGTTTGTTTCAATTTAAAGTTCTTCACTTTTGATGATGTCTTTTTGGCTGTCGTAATATCTCAGCTGTCCTCAATCAGTAGTTTGCACAGTCAGTCATTCTACTATCATTGACCAATTACAGAAGACCCCCACATTAACTGATTACAGAAGACTTCCCAGCCTTTCTGTTGCTTACCATGAGTTAAGTTACTAAAAGTTTAATGGAAGTGTTTTGTGCCATTTGTTATTAATATCTGAGGTTTATCTTAGGTTTTATTACATAATGTTTTTATTTACATTTTTGCAGATTGCACTTGCAGCTGTCAGTTTTGGTGCTACTAAAGATGGAATTCCCATAGACAGGTATTTATTTTTTGCTTTCTGAATCTTATTTGTTGTGTTTCATTTTAAAAAAATACTGTCTTTACAACATCATTCCATTTTTGGAGTCAGTCAGGGGAGAATAAAGACCACATGCTCGGTGCAGTTAAAATGAGATGTTTGGATCTGAGTTTGAGTACCACAAGAACCATCTGGTCAGCTACGATGAAGCCAAATCTATCAAAAAAAGGCTATTATCATGAAAAATGGAAATAACACCCAAAGAGAGGGACGGATACCTCCAACTATCAAGGAGCAATCAAGTCATCATACTTCGTCTACACACTGGCCACAACAGAATGAGAAACCACATGTTCACCAAACTGAAAATAGGAACTACCAGCCAATGCCACTGTACCCTAGATGACATGACAACAAAACACATTCTATAGTTTGCCCCCAGTACACAGGGCTGAGGAGGTCAATGTGGCCCACACCACAAGAGAAACTCTACAGGGCACTCGAATCACTGAAACAGATAGCAGCCATCATATGAGATTATTTTTGTTGATTTTTATATGAAGTTGTACACATTGCCAATTTTACTTTTTTTTTTCAAGTTAAAAATTTTTTGAATAGGATGTTCATCCATTCAGTGATGCTACTGAGTGGTCATATTTAAAGTGTACGGAACTACAAGGGAATTCAGTAATACCTTCAGTGAGCATTACATGTCATTGGGCAGAAGGGCATCAGTTAACAGGCAGCTAATCTATAAGAACATCATAGTTACAGTTGAAATATCACCTTTAGGTCATTTGTGTGTTGGAAATGTGACAGTGATATTCATATTGAATATTTTTTGTGTGTGTATCTGATCAAGGAAAGAAAGATTATTATGATACTAATGAACAAAAAGAATTACGTTGAGTCCATAAATTTGACTAATTTATATTTTGGGCACTTTTCAGCCTGGACAGTGAAATTTAAGTGCCTGGACTTTTGATGACATTAAATGTTGCTTCATCTGAAACATTGTTCATTTTTCCCTTGACTTGCCAAGTTTGAGTGTAATGGAGGGCATAGTATTTTTTTTAATGTTAATTGTTAACCCTAGATTATGGTACCTTTGTAAAAATGACAACCTGAAACAATTTTTTTTTATTTTGATAGTTTGCAGTGGGCAATACTAACCTCCTTCCTATACCTTCCTAATTATTGCTTCTGGTGATCCCCCTGGTGTTGGATTTGTTTCCTTTGATGTTGAATTCTTGTTACTAATGTATGCTTCATTTTAAAAAATGGGGCTGTTTTTTTTATAAATTCTGCCAATTTTCAAGAAATTCTGGGTTTTTTTTTTTTCGTATGACGGGAGAAATTTCTTTGGCCGTTGGTGAGACATCAAACATGCTTTTGTAACATGTGATAGGCAGTGAACAACACTAAGAGGAAGCCGAACATATGCCTGGACTAATGGTTGATGTTTCAATAAACAACATAACGCAACTGGTAGCCATGGGGTTGAATTCCAGGCCATAAATTTAACCTAATCCAGGAAATGATTACTGCATCTGATTCCCATGTTTCTCCATGTGTAAACAAACAGCTGTGTAGCAAAAGTTCAAAGAAAATAATATTTTCCAAACTCCAAATGTAACATTTAATGGTCGCAATTTTGTCGAGGTATTGTAAAAATATGATTCATGGATAGGCATTGTAATGTAGGATTTTACATTTATAATCGGCATATTGTATTTTCCGGTTGGGTCCAAAATGGATGATTTGTTTTTCTCCCACCTGGTATAGAACCATTGATCAGAGGTTTAACAAGTTGCAATAGTAAAAACGCTTTTGTTTATGAAACGTAGTAACAAAGCAAGCCCTCGTGTGAGAAACAACAGGTAAGAGGAAAAAAGGCCGACCCAGAGACACACTGAGAAGAACATTGATCAGAGAGGCAAGTACAGCAGGAATCAGCTCCCTCAATGAGATAGAGTTGCTTGCTCAGAACAGAGATAAATGGCGAGATTTGATAAAAGATCTTTACAAGGATTGAAAACTGCTAAGATACAAATTTAGATAAGAGAAAGGGTATCTTGGTCTATACCCTATGGGCCGGCTACTGCTCGAAAGGTCATTAGATAGATAGATATTGTTAATTAGATGGAATTTTACTCCTTGTCTTGGAATTACGGAAGTGATAATAATACAGTGGTTTAGTAATGAAAGAGTAGATTACAGAAACAGTCACTACAACTTCTATAATTCAGTTTTCATTTACTAGTTTCTTATTGTTGATTTTCATGTAATTTTCATTTAGTAATATAGTCTGAATATGTCATCTTCATATATTTATTTTGAGTCCTTTCAAATGACTTGTCATTTATTTTCAGGTACATTAAAAATGTTTTGCTAAAGACAGCCTCAGAAAAAGAAGCAGAAAATACACTTTATCAACTACGAAGTAAGTAGCTTCTCAAAGTATCTTCTCCTATTTTAGTGATCTTGTTAGGAATGAAACTTTATGGCAACATCATGATAGTATTATCCATTCCATGGAGTTAATCCTCTTTATAACACTTAAGGTGTTGAAAAAATTATGGGACTGTTTTTATTGTTATTGTTATTGGTTATGGAAGGCCTCGGTATCACAGCAAACGAATTAAAATCCATAATTGCTCAACCGCCCGTGCCAGTGGAATCATCCGAATTACTAATTTATCTCCCAAACAAAGGAAGGTAACTGTAGTCCCCATCGTAGCAGTCTCAGCACATGCCAAAAGACATAAGGCGAAACCGCGCAGAAAGTGAACACAGCCAACTGTTCCCCATCATACGATATCATCATTCATCTGTTTTTATTTCTTTCTGGAAACTATAATTTATAACAAAGTGGCATCCAGGCTTGCATGTGATAATTGTCTACCAATGTGCGTGCCAATATTTCAGAGCATGCACCGCATGGAAGCTTTTAATAAGTCAGTGTGCACATGCAGCTTTCTTTGATTTTAAAGAATGGACATTCATATTCAGTTATTTGTGCAATGATTTTTTGCTTTTATCTCAGAGAAACTGGTTCTGAAAATGTTGAAATGCAGCATTTAAATTTAGGAAAGTCCTGCCTAAGTTGATCAAAGGCGTTTAAATGTAAATGATATCAATTCAAAAGCTGTCACCGATTCTTTTAAGATGATTCCCACCAATGCAGACCATCCACTCCCACATTGATAAGACCATGGTGCATGTACTAGAAATGATTTGCATATATATATATGACAAGCTTGCTGAAAAGGCTAAAATTTCAGATGGCAACGCCATGGACAACGCAGACATTTTACACGCAATCCGCGAGGCGGGAAGAGTAGCAGACTTTCGAGACGACAAGGATTCAAACGCAATGGCGAGACTAACGCATAGTCGCGTAAGGCTTGGCACAGCTAAGAGCGAACATTTTTCAGGACGCCAGAGGTGTATGGTCAACCAACTGCGAACCGGCACGATCAGCCGTCACACACTTGTGAATTTACTCGAAAGGAAATCGGAGCACTTATGGGTATGCCCCTTGTGCAAGGAGGATGATCTTTCGACTAACTAACTAACTATTGCTGCTTTAGCTATTCTGATTCTAATTTCTTTGCTTGTATCCCTTCTCGATCAATGTGACTTCCAAGATAGATAAAGTGATTGATATCTTCCTCTGGTTTATTTTCCATGTATATTTTGTTGTCTGTTGGAATTAAGCTTTTCATGACTTTAGTCTTTTCATGATTGATCTCAAGCCCAGTTTTGCTGGCTATTGATGATAGTTCATTTGTGTTTTCCTGCATCGTTTTTATCTGATTGCTGATGAGGACTATGTCATCAGCAAAGTCCAGGTCCTCCAAATGGTCTCCTTAGTAAGTCTATCTATCTATCTATCTATTGACCTTTCGAGCCGTAACCGGCCCATAGGGCGTAGACCAAGATACACCTTCTCCTATATGAATTTTTGTTCTAGCAGTTTTCTTTTAAAGATATTTTATCAAATCTCGCCATCTGTCTCTGTTCTGTGCAAGCAGTTCTATCTCATTGAGGGAGCCGATTCCTGCTGCTCTTGCCTCTCTCATCAATGTTCTTCTCAGTGTCTCCCTGGGTCTTCCTCTTTTTCTTTTACCTGTTGTTTCCCATATGAGGGCTTGCTTTGCTATTCGATTATTATCTCTTCTCATCACATGTCCAACGTATGACCATCGTCTTTTCTTTATTACTGAAGATATTAGTGGTTGATTGGCGATTTCTCTAATTTCCTCGTTTGTTTTGAATTCGTTCCATTCTATACCAAGTATTTTCCTTAGACATTTATTTTCGAATGCGTTCAACTTTGTTTCTATATCTCTTGTTGTTTTCCAGCTTTCACACGCATACGTAAGGGTTGATAGTACATTTGATTTGAATAGCCTAAGTTTTGTGTTTGTGCTAATGAGTTTTGATTTCCACAACTTTTCAAGGCTTCTGAAAGACATTGCTGCTTTAGCCAGTCTGATTCTAATTTCTTTGCTCGTATCCCCTTCTCGATCAATGTGACTTCCAAGATAGATGAAGTGATCGATCTCTTCTACTGGATTGTTTTCCATGTATATTTTGTCACTTGTTGGAATTAAACTTTTCATGACTTTAGTCTTTTCATGATTGACCTCAAGCCCAATTTTGCTGGCTATTGATGATAGTTCATTTGTGTTTTCCTGCATCGTTTTTATCTGATTGCTGATGAGAACTGTGTCATCAGCAAAGTCCAGGTCCTCCAAATGGTCTCCTAGTAAGTCTACTTAAAAGAAAAGTAAATTCAATCTTGGTATTTTTTAAACAGCCTTTGTAAATATAAATAATTTTCATCACACACACACACAAAGTGATATATGACTAAACAAGCATAAATATATTTTAAAAAATTAGTACATAAATGATCATTGTTCTCCATAGTGGTCAGGTTATCCTTGTTTTATTGTCATCCATCATCCTTGTTTCTGTCCAATAAATTTCCATTAAAGTAAAAATTGTGAAGTTAGTGGTGCAAAAAAATGAAATTTCTTATTCCTGGTGTTTACAGTGTATAGATTGATATAACAACTGATTTACACAGTTTTAATAACCAAACTGACATTTGACTTCTTTTATTTTTTTGACTCTTGTTAGAATAAAGATTTATGAGTTGAAAGTGCAAAAAAAAAAAAAAAGAGTATCACTAACTACTCAGTCAAAGAGAATATTAAGAGATTTATGTTCATAACAGGAGTGAAATACATTGTCAAAGGAGTTGAATCAGTGCCAAGGGAGCATGCCCAGGTGATTCAGAAAAAGCTGGAAACTTGTCGTAACCAAGAGAATAACCCAGATAGTGATGTGTAAGTAGTTAGATGTGTAGCAGCCAGTTAAATCAAATGTTTAAAGTTAAACTTTTCAAAAATATACATTTATTTATTCATTATCCTTTTAACTAATAATTAGTAACATCAATCTAATTATCAAGTCTTTGTATATATTGTCAGAACTTATTGTTCCTACAGATAGGTAAGCAGTACAACCAGTATCCATTCTATGCTGGCTTATGGAGATATTGGGAGATTCAAGAGCTGGGAGAATAAACTCCAAGCAGAAAATATGGGGTGGAGACCCTAAGCAGTTAATGATCGGATACAGAATCATTCCTGCATCTCATATAATCATAATGATTCCAAACATAGCATAATCAGGTTCCTTTGGAATGAACAAACAAGACTTAATGGACTAGTTTGACATCTGGATATCACAGAATCTCCTTCCTTTGGCTTGCGTTTCAGAAAGGTCATCTCTTTACTGTGTTTGCTTCTGAGTGACCTAGTGTGACACATTATTTTATCTCACAATATAGAAAACTTATTATTTTACTATTATTATATTTTTTAAAAAAAAAAGCATTTGATAGTATTCATAGAGATTCTTTGTGGAAAATTCTGAAGCAATATGGTTTACCATCAAAAATCATAAATATTATCAAAGACATGTATGATGGTTACACATGTGCAGTTCGAACAGAGGAAGGACTGAGCGAATGTTTCCCAATAGAAACTGGGGTTAAACAAGGATGTATTTTATCGCCCTTGTTATTTGGAATTGTTATGGACTTCATAATGAAGAAATGCTGCACTGGTAATAAAGGCATCGAATGGATACAAGGAGACCATTTGGAGGACCTCGACTTTGCTGATGACATAGTTCTCATCAGCAGTCAGATAAAAACGATGCAGGAAAACACAAATGAACTATCATCAATAGCCAGCAAAATTGGGCTTGAGGTCAATCATGAAAAGACTAAAGTCATGAAAAGTTTAATTCCAACAAGTGACAAAATATACATGGAAAACAAACCAGTAGAAGAGATCGATCACTTTATCTATCTTGGAAGTCACATTGATCGAGAAGGGGATACGAGCAAAGAAATTAGAATCAGACTGGCTAAAGCAGCAATGTCTTTCAGAAGCCTTGAAAAGTTGTGGAAATCAAAACTCATTAGCACAAACACAAAACTTAGGCTATTCAAATCAAATGTACTATCAACCCTTACGTATGCGTGTGAAAGCTGGAAAACAACAAGAGATATAGAAACAAAGTTGAACGCATTCGAAAATAAATGTCTAAGGAAAATACTTGGTATAGAATGGAACGAATTCA
This sequence comes from Megaustenia siamemsis, assembly GCA_032433765.1. Classification (NCBI taxonomy): domain Eukaryota; kingdom Metazoa; phylum Mollusca; class Gastropoda; order Stylommatophora; family Ariophantidae; genus Megaustenia; species Megaustenia siamemsis. Next base: position 36,759,497 of record JAVIAB010000125.1, read on the forward strand.
AAACAAACGAGGAAATTAGAGAAATCGCCAATCAACCACTAATATCTTCAGTAATAAGAAAAGACGATGGTCATACGTTGGACATGTGATGAGAAGAGATAATAATCGAATAGCAAAGCAAGCCCTCATATGGGAAACAACAGGTAAAAGAAAAAGAGGAAGACCCAGGGAGACACTGAGAAGAACATTGATGAGAGAGGCAAGAGCAGCAGGAATCGGCTCCCTCAATGAGATAGAACTGCTTGCACAGAACAGAGACAGATGGCGAGATTTAATAAAATATCTTTAAAAGAAAACTGCTAGAACAAAAATTCATATAGGAGAAGGTGTATCTTGGTCTACGCCCTATGGGCCGGTTACGGCTCGAAAGGTCAATAGATAGATATATTTTTTTACATCAAATCAACTTCTATGGTCTTATTGGCACAATAAAGCTCATATTCTGGTGTAAGTGTCTGTTCTGTTCTGTGCTACTCCACACTATAGACTCCACAACTGAGCAGAGAATGAAATCTAGGAACATAAAATAAATGCCTATCATTTAACAAAAGTTTCATGCCTCCAATCAATTAAAGAGTCAGGTGAGTGTAACAACAAACTGAACAGAAATAGGAAACATTTTCTTCATGAGCCTAAAAACAACACTAAGAAAAATCAGTGAGTGGCAGTAGATACGTTTGCAACTAACTTTGAAGCAGAAGCAGATAAACTGACATTTCCTTGAGATAAGGAAACAAATAAATATGTGTTCTTCATTGGATGAAGCAGCTGCATTACTGGAAGCCACAGAAATGCAGACCTGAGTGTGCTGTATTTTTCTAGCAGTGTCAGCAATAGGTCAGAGCTATAATTCAGGAAATGACAACTGGCTGCTGTGTTCCTGGAAGTGGTGAGGCTAACAAATGATAAATTAAAAAATATACAAATATAGCAAGCTAGTGAAAGTCAATGAATTATTCTTTGTCGATAACCACGATAAAACGATGAAGTTTTAAAACAACTAAAAATGAAAAGATAACTACTAAACACAATTAGAACAAGACAAATGAAATTTTTGGGGCTTGTTAAAAGACACAACAGCCTACTAAAAGTAATATTGGAAGGGGAAATGCAAGGTAAAAGAGGCAGAGGCAGACCAAGGCTAACATGGACGAGTAACATCAAAAGATGGACAAGTCAGCCTATGACAATCTGCACCATCAAAGCAAGAGACAGAGTGGAATGACGCTCGATGGTAGCCAACCTTCGATGTGGAGATGACACCCAATGATGATGATGATAACCAGGCCTTGATGGCAGAAATATAAGAGAAACTGCAACATCTCGTGTCCATGAATCAGGAGTGTAAAACAAATAATATGATAATCAACATAGAAAAAATAGATGTCATGACAATAGGACAATAGAAGTAAGAAAGAGAGTTCATCGGTGCTATATAGAACCAATTCTGACCTATGGAAGGGAATCATAGACAGTAGACAAACAAATGAAAAGATGGTTAGAGGCCACAGAGATGGGATTTCTCAGAAGAATGTTGAAAGTTCCCTGGACAGCTAAAAAGACCAATGAGGAAACTCTCAGAGGCCAACACAAAAAGGGAGCTCCTAAAAAACATCAGAAAGAAACAATCAACATTTTTCGGACACATCTTGAGAATAGGAAATTTGGAATACTTGGTTACAACAGGCAAAATACAAGGAAAGAGATTGCAGACAACAAAGAGAGAAAGTACTAGATAGCTTGGTGTCATGGCATGGAAAACAGTCAACAACAGAACTGATATGATGCACTGTAGATAGAAGATTGTGGAAGGACATGATCACCTATGCCAACCGGTATGGCACATGATGATGATGATGATGACAATAGGGCGAGAGAAGTAAAGTGTAAATAAGTCAATAAAGGACACAGATATAAAACAAGTATCAGAGTTGAAGTATATGGGAACACAATTTTCTAAAAATTTCAAGATAGATAAAGAAATAACATTCAGTACAGTCTGCAAACCAAGCATTGGAACAACTAAATCCTCTCCTACAACATAAGACAGTGCCAATCAACACAAAGAAACATCCTATGCAAAGCGTATTTATCCCCTCTCTGTGTTTACCAGTGCCAAACATGGGCACTCACAAGTCAGAAAAGAAAGTCAGTAACCACAGAAATGAGATGTTTGAGAAAAGCTGTAGGAGTGACCAGAACAGATACAGTCAGAAAATAAGTAATAAGAGAAAGAAGTGGCATAGAATTTATTTTGAATTACATACAGAGACAAGAAATTATTCATCCACCTGAAGAGAATATCTAGTGATGCCACACCAAAGAATTCATATATGAAAGGAAGAAAAGAATGCAGAGCTTAATGCGCACCCAAACTATGTTGGAGTAACGTCAGAGAAACTCTACAATAGCATTGAAGAGGGAAGACAACCTGATACCAAGAAATGTCATGCCAAAGATGGATATGTCAAGCTGAAAAGCACATATATTGTGGCTTGCAGTAAACTAGCAACACTAGCCATTCATCTGCATGTCCTGAGGGTCCCAGTGATTAATAGAATTGCAGTAAACTGTCACCACATTATCATCATTGCTAGAAATGTAATGGGTGTGCTCAGAAATGGTTCCCTAAACATCTATCAGTTTCACACCTTTACAAGTTTTGTAGGTGGTTATGGCAGACTTATGAGTATAAAGTTGCAGGTAATACAAGTGAAACCTTCTCTTATCTCAAACAAAATAAAACAAACGGTTTCTTTTGTTTTTAAACTTTCAGATATAAACAAAGATTGCTGGAGAAATTAGAGGATGAAGAGGATATGAAAGCAAAGAAGAGGCCAAGGCTGTCTGAAGTGAGCAATATTTTTTAAAAGTTGCATTAGATTAATTTTCAGACACAAAAATTGTAGATCATCCGTGCATTGAATATCTGTCCTTTTGAGCTGAAGATGGTATATGGGGCAGAATTTCTAGACTGCATTTTCGATGGTCTTTGATCTTAAGTATCATACTTTACACAGGGTCTGTATGGTATCTCACCATATGTCCCTGTTTGCCTTTTCCCTTATTTTTGCACTAGCCTTGGATTCAATGCATGGTGTACAAGCAAGCATATGAAGCATATGTTTTCAAATAATTCTAAGTAAAATAAACATAAAATGGTACAAAGCAGCTAAACTATAGAGAGACAAGACAAACTATGACATTTCAGCAAAAGCCTTCATTAGATACAACACACAAACTATTTTAAAGTAATAAATGTGAAAGCTGAACACATTATTTCTCTTGTGAAAAATGGCAGAAGGAAACACTGTCCAGGATTTTCATGGTTGTTGGTCACATAGCTAATAGATAATATGGCAGGTAGGATTTAAAAGGAGTCAAACAGTGAAAAATTAGAAAGAAGGTCTCATGAGGATGGATGAAAGAAGAGGGTTCCATAGGGTGGGATGAAAGAGAGAAAAAGAGGGAAAAACAGAGAAGATAAGAGTGGCAGGGGGAGGAAGATCTGGAGAGGTAATAAAGATGGTGCAGGGAGGAATAAAGATAGGATGTAGGAAAGAATGGGAGAGGAGACCACTGAAAGAAAAGAGTTTATACCTCTCGGATGGAGAGTGTAATACAGGCTATGAGTCAGTTATCCAATGTGAACTGACTGTAGGGTATCGGAGGAACAAGAGACAATGCCAGTAACTCAGAAGTCATCAGAGATATTTTGGCAGGAGATCTGAAATGGAGACAGGAGTGCCAGAATCATGTTTGATGTTATACATGTGTTCACGGACTCTATCCCCCTGAATGCCGGCCTATTTGGCTAATATATGTCTTTAGATAGCATTGATGATGGTGTATACCAGGTTCCGGGATATACATGTAAAACCTTCCTGGATATCAAAAAGACCATTTGAGAACAAGGCTTTGTGGATTTGTAGTACAAAAGGACATGTACTGCATGATCTGTTGTTGGTAGTGCCCTTCATGCCAAGGCCAGAGTTATGAGAGTGGCTTCTGACCAAAATGTTTTGAAGGTTCCTGATGCGTTTAAAAGCCACTAATGGATACTGGCATCATCTCCTGTTCCTCTGATACCTACAATCGGTTCGCATTGGATAACTGACTCATAGCCCATTTTGCATTCTCCATCTGAGAGATTTAAACTCTTTTCTTTAATTACTGGTCTCCTCTCCTATTCTTTCCTGCATCCAATCTTTATTCCTCCCTGCACTATCTTTATTACCTCTCTAGATATTCCTCCCCCCTGCCACTCATCTGTTTTTTCCCTCTTTTTCTCTCTTTCATCGCCTCCTATGGGATCCCTTCTTTCATCCATCCTCATGAGACCCCCTTTCTAATTGTTCACTGTTTGGCTCCATTTGGTCCAATTAAATCCTACCTGCCATATTATCTATTAATTATGTGACCAATAACTACGAAACACATGAACACCTTTTCTCTCCACCATTTTTCAGATGAAAACAACAAGAGACATTGAAACAAAGTTGAAAGCATTCAAAAATAAATGTCTAAGGAAAATACTTGGTATAGTGTGGTACGAATTCAAAACAAACAAAGAAATTAGAGAAATTGCCAATCAACCACTAATATCTTCAGTAATGAAGAAAAGATGATGGTCATATGTTGGACATGTGATGAGGAGAGATATTAACCGAATAACAAAGCAAGCCCTCTTGTGGGATACAACAGGTAATAGAAAAAGAGGCAGACCCAGAGAAACACTGAAAAGAACATTGATCAGAGAGGCAAGAGCAGCAGGAATCGGCTCACTCAATGAGATAGAGTTGCTTGCACAGAACAGAGACAAATGGCGAGATTTGATAAAATATCTTTACAAGGATTGAAAACTGCTAGAATAAATTTTTGATAAGAGAAGGAGTATCTTAGTCTGTGCACTATGGGCCAGCTACGGCTCGAAAGGTTAAAAGATAGATAGATTTTTCAGATCAGAGCTAATGTGTTCAGTCTTCATGTTTATTATTTTAAAATAGTTTGTGTATTGTATCTGATGAAGGCTTTTGCCAAAACATCCCAGTTTATCTCATTCTTTGGTTCTTTGGTTATGGAAGGCCCCGGTATCACTGCAAACGAATAAAAATCCAAAATTGCTCAACCGCCCGTGCCAGTGGAATTATCCAAATTACTAACTCATCTCCCAAACAAAGAAAGGCAGCTGTAGTCCCCATCATAGCAGTCTCAGCACACGCCAATAGACATAAGGCGAAACCGCACAGAAAGTGAACACAGCCAACTGTTCCCTGCCATATGATATCATCATTCATCGTAAACAACTGGAATATCAAAACACGATCAAAACAGATGAAACACACAGCTCACAGTGTGCACAGAGCACCCAACTCAGTAGCTCCTGCAACAAGCCAGACTTGGAATATGAGGAAACTGCAACAAAGAACACTTTCATACATAACCTTCAATGGTTCCTGCTGCCTATCTACCATATTGACTGGAAGTTCACATGCTCCTGAAAATGATGATTGTCATATTTTTTAAAATGTATAGCACTTGATGGTGTTAGGACATCATTTTTTACTCCAATTCCAAACATATAAAACACAGTCGGCGGATTATCCCCATCGCACATTAAACAACAGACCGTAAGATTAGCGTATGGCCGGTCTAGGGATATACGATGAACCATTATGATGACATAGCACACACAACAATGGCTGCACCCATAGATTCCTGATTACTCTAGTGAATGCAGCCTACAATGAACAAAACACGGTGCAAATTCCCTAAAGAGATAAAAACTTCGGCTGACTTGACGGAGCAATCCACATTAATAAGTTGTAACATGTAAATGACATGCATCAAACAATTGAAGAGTTTATCTTATCGATCTATCAGTTTAGCTGCTTCATACATAATACCATTTTATGTTTATTTTACATTGTTTTCTGCAGCTCTACTCACATCCCACATGGTATCATTAGTATATGTTTTATCTGCAGCTCTACTCACATCCCCACATGGTATCATTAGTATGTGTTTTATCTGCAGCTCTACTCACACCCCCACATGGTATCATTAGTATATGTTTTATCTGCAGCTCTACTCACATCCCCACATGGTATCATTAGTATATGTTTTATCTGCAGCTCTACTCACATCCCCACATGGTATCATTAGTATGTGTTTTATCTGCAGCTCTACTCACATCCCCACATGGTATCATTAGTATATGTTTTATCTGCAGCTCTACTCACATCCCCACATGGTATCATTAGTATATGTTTTATCTGCAGCTCTACTCACACCCCCACATGGTATCATTAGTATGTGTTTTATCTGCAGCTCTACTCACACTCCCACATGGTATCATTAGTATATGTTATGTAGTAAAGTAAAGAGCCCCGTCACACAAAGTGGCATATAGGGAATATGGTGTTAGTGACCATAATTTTTACAGATCTTCGGCACATGATTTTTGGGGTAATGTGGTCAGTATTATGCCTGTATTGCTTTACTTTCCCAGAAAAAAATCAGGTACCCATTTAAGGCTGGGTAAACCTGGAAGCCATCGATCAAGAATTCTTGTCCTTAGTAGTCCAGTTCACTAACCACTGAGCTATCATGACTCCCATATGTTATATAATCTGTGCTTATCTCCTTCAAATACATGTAATTTATTTTCCATTTCTTTAGTTGTTTTCACATGCATGAGGGTGGATAATACATCTGATTTGAAAATCCTGAGCCTTGTTTTCATGTTTAGTAAAACATTGAACACAGAGAAATATATTGTTATGTCTTGTGATTATTCTAGATATTTCTAGTTCTATCAGATGTTCTTTGCTCTCCAATCACAGTCACAATGACCTGATATTTCAGGAATTTCCCAAAAAGTATTGTCACTCATTCTGTTCTTGCAACTATGTAATTAGTTGTAAGTTAGTTCAGGAATTAATAGTTGCATTTATTGGTAATACTTTTCTCTTTTATTAAGCATATCCCCCCATTTGGGGACCTCGGTAGCCTAGTTGGAAAAACCACCCGACTGGACTACCGACGTTGGACAACTCAATTCCTGCCGGGAGCAGTGTGAATTGTACTCATAGTTGGAAAAAAAATACCTCCACGGTCAACCCAGCCGTTGGCAGAAATGGGTACCAGGGTATTACCCTGGGAAGATGAGGAATGTCGCCTCACATCTGGGCTTCGATGCTTGAGGCGACACTATACAAAAATCTCAGAACATTTCTGGATAGGTGGCCGAGCACATATGGGTGTAAACTCATGTGCTAAGGTGCCGGTTCAAGTCTTGTACTTTACCTTTTACCTTATCCACAAAGCATAAACACAAGTGAAATGGAAAAACTGGTTTTTGAGTGTGAAACCTATATTTTTTATATTTCTTTTTTTTTTTCCTATTTATTCTTTTCTTCCCCATATTCTGCAAATTAAATTGTCATTTAAATGCTATTAAAAAAATGATGAAGTTAATGACCTGTGATAAATAAAGTGGTATAAGTGTCTGTTTATTTGCTAGATTGATATAACTTCCAGAGCCCAACCTCTTGAAAATAGGTACCAGAGATTTTCACAGAGGGGGAAAAAAATGACTGTGAAACATGATACTGGTCACATTACCCGAATAGGGGCAGAGGCAACTGACAGCACCAGAGCTGAGAGTTGTTACTGGGTCATAGCTGATAGCTTGTGCCAGGATTGGTGAACCAGAACTATCTAAACCCTACTCCACCTCTTCGCAGTGTTGTGAGAAGCAGACTAACCAGTCTAGAATGGCCAAGAATGTAGGGCTCGAAAGGGAATGCAACCTGGCACTCAAAAATGCTGTGCAGAATTTGGGTGTGTTGGGCCAAAAAGCAGTTCTATTGCAAACCACAACATTACACATACACACCTACTTAATGTTCTTTTAGGGTTAGATGACAAAGACATTGATCAGGTGAAAAATGCAAGCAGCTCTTGAATAATACATTGATCATTAAAAAAATATTGACTTTTTAAGTGGATTGGATGTAAAATCTGTAAGATGGATCAGTAAATCAACCCAGCAATTACTAGGCTGAGCTTTTTATAAAATTAATTTGTATGGCAGCTTCTTTATTGGTTCTATATGTCTTGCTTCTTGTTATAATGGATTATATATTATATTTCAAGTACATAATTTAAATCATCTTTGCTGTTGTATACCTTTCATAGCTACTAAAATTATGTTATGAAATCACAATTTTTATGTTAATTCAGTTAACATTGTCCAAGGTTTATATCTGTGCAGTAAAATGTTAAAACAGACAAATTAAATTTATTGTGTGAACAAAATTCTAATTTATATTGGTACAATTGAAAGTGTATACAGCAACTGGTGAAACTGACTGTGTTAAAACAATAACTGTTTTTTTTTCTACCTTAGTCAGAAGAGATGTATTTTGATTTTCCACAGGACAAATAACAATAACAGCACAGCCGTAGTCATTTTTTCTTACCAGGATACCTTAACAGATCTGGTCTTATAATCAGTCTTAGGAAGGACACATAGTGTAAATACATGACTGATTTGTAGAAAAGTGGCAAAAATTGGAAATCAGCCAATTTGTGTCTGGTCAGATGAAACAGTTGATCAGTTTGCAATAATCATCAAGGTTATCTATTGAGTCAACACTCATAGACTTAATGTGTGTTTAGTGTTCTGTGACAGTGTTTCCAGAGTTTTCACCAAGAATTATTTTATCTTTGTAAGCTGTTATGTGTAATCTTGTATTTACCTAAAATAACTACATTGGTATCACTGATGACACCACAATAGTACATCAACAGCCTAGGACTCTATTCTTCAATATCTTATGTAAGCAAAAACTAATTTATTGGAATTTCACAACAGATCCATGTTTTGTGCTCTCAGAAAGCAAACTTCATTACTTTTTTTTTCTTCATTCATTCTTTAAAGCTCTATAGATGCCCTAAGTTATGTCTATATATATCTTGAGTATTATCTGTTTAGTTATCAGTATTTCTATTTTATCTCCCCCCCCCCTCCCCCAACAACTCCATTTTATATTTTCTAACACCTTTAGGTCCTTTCTTCTGTTGTTCAATTTTCATACAAATATTTACTTTTTTGAAAATATTATTTATTCTTCTTCTTCTTCTTTCCTTCCTCATCTGCCTTTCAGCGTTGAGGGGAGATATAATTTGTGGTCTTTTGCTCTTCTGTTCGCCTCTGCTGCTGTTATGTTTCCTAGTGCTTCTAATATTCCATCGACCCATCTTTTTCATGGTCGACCCTTAGGTCTGGTGTTCTCACAACGTTTGTTGAAGACTCATGTTGTGTTTTGTTCTTTCGGCCTTGTCACGTGGCCACACCATTTTATCTGTTGTTTCCTTATATATTCTATGGCGGGGGCTATTCATAGCTTTTTTCTCAGTTCTTCATTTCTGATCTTATCTCTCAGACTGTTTCCTGTCATTCGTCTAACACATTTCATCTCTGTAGAGGTTATTTTTTTTTTTTTATTGTTCTTGCATCTAGGGTCCAGGTCTGGCATTGGTAGCACAACGTTGGGATAAAGATTATATTGTATAGTGCTTGTTTTGCCTCCAGAGTTATTTCCTTGTTGGACAATAGTGGTGATAACTGTCCAATGATTTGACAAGCTTTGTTGCATCTTGATTCTATCTCTGCTGTTTGAGAATTGTCGTTTGTCACTAAACTTTCTAGGTATTTGAATTCCTCCACTTGTTCTAGTTGTCTGCCTTCTATAGTTATGTTTATGTTCTGTTTATCATTGGCGACATTCATGACTTCTGTTTTGTTGATGTTGATTTTCATGTTGTATTTTGTGCCTGAGATGTTGAGTTTGTTTAAGTATTCTTGTAGGTCTTCTATTGTTTCATGTATTAGTGCCTGGTCGTCTGCAAATAAAAGCTCATTGATCTCCTCTGTCTCTGATGGATTGGCTAGCTTGCATATATGGTCCATGTATGTAATAAACAGTAGGGGGGATAGTACGCACCCCTGTCTTACACCTGATCTAACTTCGAAGTGGTCTGCGTAGCCTGCTGCTGTTCTGACCCTGAAACTGCTGTTGATGTAGAGACTTTTAATAAGGTTGATTAGATGTTGGCTTACTCTGTATGTTGTAAGTATCTCCCACAATTGTTCTCTGTTTACTCTGTTGAATGCTTTTTCCTGGTCAATGAAGGCTATGTATAAGTTTTGGTTGTGTTCTGTCATTTTTTTCTGCAATCTGTTTTAATGTGAATAGTGCGTCAGTACATCCTCTCACATGCAATCTTTTACGATATATTATTATCCAAAAATATTATTGATAAAAATAAACATGACTCCAACCACCATTTGTTGTTAAATTGTGAATTTTGAGGTAATTGTTAGTCTTCTAGTTATCTATCTATTGTACCTTATTATTCTGAGTTTCAATTGTACTGAGTACTCTCATGTATTAGGTCATGTTATTGGCCAGAAAATTATTACAATAACTAGAATGTTGTATTGAATAGGAGTGCACAGGTGTAAAGATATTATATTATAAGTAACATATAGGGCTGATATGTGCAGCACATGAGCTCACTGCAGTCAGCAGACCTTTGACAGAAGGACAAGCAGATAAGAGCTGATCAAGGCCCTACATGGTCCCAGACACAACAAGCAACTCAGTCTGGCCAAGTGATTGTGTGATTGATTGAGTAAAAGCAAGCCTAACACAAAACATGCCACAATGAATCCAATTTTTCCAGGCCAAAGTATCTATCATCTTTTTGAGCTGAAGACAGAACATAGGACAGATATTCTAGACTCTCCATGTCCGATAATCTTTGCTGTCAACTTTCAGACCTTGCACAGGACCTGCATTGTATCTCACCACACGTAAAAGTTCTCGCCAAGTTGATTAATCTCAGCAAGGGAGCCAATGTCTGCTGTTGTTGTCTTTCACCTCTGTGTTCTTATTAGTGTTTTTCTAGGTTGGCCCCTTTTTTCTTTTAACCTCTGGTTACCATTTGAGGGTCTGCTTTGGAATTCTCTTTTTGTCTCTTCACATCACATCTCCAACATATGACTACCTTCTCTTGATTATATAAATTTTTGGATGCTCATTGCTTTTATTGTTTAATTATTTTATTTATATATCATTGCTTTTATTTTTGCCATAATCTTAACACTAGATTATGGTCATAACCTTTTTTAATTTCCAGTTTTCCGTGAGCGGTTGACTTTTTCCCCGCATGTACCTTCCTAAATGTTAGTGGCATTTATTCAGGTAACATCGTTGAGACCGCATGTTTTTTAAATACTGCTGGTTCGTCGTAAATTTAAAAAATATTGTTTTGTGCATTTGAGCTTTTCACTTTTGGTAAGTAAAATATAGAGACACTAAAAATTGAACCCAAAGTTTACAGTTCAAACGTAGGCTGGTTTCTCGCAAAGTTTGTTACCTGTGCCCCACAAAAGCCAGAAAAACTACAACAAACTTTTATTGTTTGTAATAACACTATTTGTCATGGACAAAATTCTGTGCCCCTTAAGTGTTTGGATGTCATTTTTTAACATAATTGTAATAGGATGTGAAAAAAAATGTTTTTTCTCAAAGTTACATGTTTTTATGTGAGTTGTACATTTTCTGATAATTTTGTAAAACAGGTACAAATAAGTAGGGTTAAATTCATTTCTTGGTATACAAAGTATTTTCCTCAGGCATTCGCTTTCAAATGCATCCAGTTTATTTTCTATTTCTTTAGTTCTTTTCCAGCTCTGGCATGCATAAGTAAGGGTGGATTATACGTTATTGTTGGTTAAACTTACAGTTTAACATCAACAGATGACTTGAGATCCTTGTTAAGTTTTGTGCATTCATTCTAGAAGTATTAAACTTTAGCTGTGATTAAAAAAACACACACACACAACTATCTGTTACTTCTTTATCCTATTTATGGAGTCTGTGTATTGGTGGTTCTTTGAGGGGCTGCGATGAATCATTTAAAGGAAAGAAGGAAAAATTCGAAAGTAATGACATAGTTCTCATCAGCAGTCAGATAAAAACGATGCAGGAAAACACAAATGAACTATCATCAATAGCCAGCAAAATTGGGCTTGAGATCAGTCATGAAAAGACTAAAGTCATGAAAAGCTTAATTCCAACAGACGACAAAATATACATGGAAAACAAACCAGTGGAAGAGATCAATCACTTTATCTATCTTGGAAGTCACATTGATTGAGAAGAGGATACAAGCAAAGAAATTAGAATCTGAATAGCTAAAGCAGCAATGTCTTTCAGAAGCCTTGAAAAGTTGTGGAAATCAAAACTCATCAGCACAAACACACTAATCTCTTCAGTAATCAAGAAAAGACAGTGGTCATATGTTGGACATGTGATGAGAAGAGATAATAACCGAATAACAAAGCAAGCCCTCATGTGGGAAACAACAGGTAAGAGAAAAAGAGGAAGACCCAGAGAGACACTGAGAAGAACATTGTTGAGAGAGGCAAAAGCAGCAGGAATCGGCTCCCTCAATGAGATAGAGCTGCTTGCACAGAACAGAGACAAATGGCGAGATTTGATATTATATCTTTAAAAGAATTTAAAACTGCTAGAACAAAAATTCAGATAAGAGAAGTAGTATCTTGGTCTACGCCCTATGGGCCGGCTATGGCTCGAAAGATCAATAGACGTTTTTTTGGGTAATGTGGTCAGCCTCATATCAGGCCTTTATATGGCCCTTTTCATCTTGTCTGATGGTCTAGTGAAGGCTGGTGTGTATTTTTTTGTTTTTGAGTTTTGTTTTAGTCAAACAGCTTCTCTCGTGGCTAATTCTACCAATGTTTGATAAACACACGTGGTCAGATAATGAACAAGTCAGGCCCACTGATCCGTAAGGTTTTCCATCCTTTTTCATGAGTCTTTTCTCTTCCAAGTTTTGCCTTAGCACAGTCTCAAATGATGTTATACCGTTCCTTATACATGCTCTCCATGATGTGCGATCACTTGCCAGATGTTCCCAGTCATTTTCACAGATGAAGTCATTCAGAGATGATTTACAGATATCTCTACATCATAGTTTAGGTCTTCCGATCTGGCTTTTTCTGTGTGTTAGTTCACCATATAGTATTTGCCTGGGGATGGTTTTTCTTCCATTTGCTGGACGTGCCCCAGCCATCTTAGTCTTCAACATCTGAGCATAGACATGATTGTTGGGGCCTTAGCACATTGCAGGATAGATAAGTTGGTTATTTTGTCCTGTCATATGTGAATTATACTGCAGAGACATCGCATGTGGAAGACATTTAATCTTTTTTAATGATTTGAGTTATTTTGTCCAGATTTCAGATCCATATAATAGTGTGCTAAGCACACAAGTTTGATATATTAAGAGTTTGGTCTTCAGTGTTAGTTTCGTGTTGTTCCAGGCCCTTTCTTCGAGTTTGCCGAAAGTCGTAGCTGCCTTACCAATTCGTCTGTTTATTTCATCATCAAGAGAAGTAGTTTGCGTAATTGTGGATCCAAGATACGTGAATTTCTGAACTGATTCTAGTGGACAATCTTTTAAAGTGATTAATAGAGGTTTGATGTCACCTTGACTTATTGTTTTCTGAGAACTAATTGACAATCAGGTCTTTAGAGGCTGGGTAAACCCTGAAGCCTAGGTTTGGGGAAAAAAAATTAGGCATATCTGGGAATCAAACCCAAGCTTTTCCGATCATCGCAATTGTGCTAACATTTGGCTACCAAGGCTTCAAAATTAACATGCTTATTAATAATTATGAATATAATGTTTTTTTTTAAAATGAGAACAAAAAATGATAGTTTACTACTTTTTCTTTGTGAACACAAAGCTCAACAAGCCCACAATAAGATGTTTGAACATAAGTAAAGAGAAACCAACACCAGTGTATATGGCGTATCTGTTTAATAAAACTGACAAACAAATTAGAACATGACATTACCAATGAGTAGATTTACCAACAAATAACCTGAAAATGGTGTGTACAGTTCAAATGAACAATAGCATTACCTAAACAAAAACAGCACTGCAGATAAGGAAAACATACTCTACATTATGTCATTAGAAAAAAGGTTTTTTCTTTTTCAATCTAATCCCATCAATCCCCCTTCTGGAGCACAGCTCGTGTACTCTCCATCTGATGGTTGGATATTTTCTCTCTTTAGTTCTGTTCAGTCAAGGGTTTCATGATTTCTTGAAAGGCTTTTTAAATGCCACAAAAATATAATCTTGTCTTGTAGAGAGAGATTAATTATCAAGGTTATAAGATGATACTGGTTATTATAGAAGGATGTTGAGAGATTTAGGCACAGCTAAAACAAATTGAGGATATTCTTGTTTATATAACCAATGACAAACAACAGATGATCTCTAGTGGTAGCCTTATCATTATGTGCCAGAGGACATAAAGGACTGAGTGTGTAGGTGTATACAGAACCATCATCACTACCCACATATAGTTACATTAGCACTCCAATCTATTAGCAGATTAGACAGGCAGAGCTCAGAAGAGAGCAGGAACACAATACTCAAGTGATGATCGCTGAAACAGCTGAATTATACAGGAGATTAATGCATACGACAACCATTTACACATTTATAGATCTATATGTTTAAAAATTATCTATTGACCTTTTGAGCATTAGCTGGCCCATAGGGCATAAGACTCAGATACTCTTTCTCTTATCTAAATTTTTATTCTAGCAGTTTTCAATTATTGTAAGGATCTTTTATCAAATCTCGCCATTTGTCCCTGTTCTTTGCAAGCAACTCTATCTCATTGAGGGAGCCGTTTCCTGCTGCACTTGCCTCTCTGATCAATGTTCTTCTCAGTGTCTCTCTGGGTCGGCCTCTTTTCTTCTTACTTGTTGTTTCCCACATGAAGGCTTCCTTTGTTATTCGGTTATTATCTCTCCTCATCACATGTCAAACATATGACCATCGTCTTTTCTTTATTACTGAAGATATTAGTGGTTGATTGGTAATTTCTCTAATTTCCTTGTTTGTTTTGAATTTGTTCCAAGCTATACCAAGTATTTTCCTTAGACATTTATTTTCTAATGCGTTCAACTTTGTTTCTGTCTCTTGTTGTTTTCCAGCTCTCACATGCATACATAAAGGTTGAAAGTACGTTTGATTTGAATAGTCTAAGTTTTGTGCTTGTACTGATGAGTTTTGATTTCCACGACTTTTCAAGGCTTCTGAAAGACATTCCTGCTTTAGCTATTCTGATTCTAATTTCTTTACTTGCATCTCCCTCCCAATCAATGTGACTTCCAAGATAGATCTCTTCCACTGGTTTGTTTTCCATGTATATTCTGTCATCTGTTGGAATTCAGATTTTCATGACTAGTCTTTTCATGATTGATCTCAAGCCCAATTTTGCTGGCTATTGATGATATTTCATTTGTGTTTTCCTGCATCATTTTTATCTGACTGCTGATGAAGACTATGTCATCAGCAAAGTCGAGGTCCTCCAAATGGTCTCCTTGTATCCATTCGATGCCTTTGTTACCAGTGCAGTTCTTCATTATGAAATCCATAACAATTCCAAATAACAAGGGCAATATAATACATCCTTGTTTAATCCCAGTTTCTATTGGAAAACATTCGCTCAGTCCTTCCTCTGAATGAACTGCACATGTGTATCCATCATACATGTCTTTGATAATGTATATGATTTTTGATGGTGAGCCATATTGCCTCAGAATTTTCCACAAAGAATCTCTATGAATGCTGTTGAATGCTTTTTTGAAGTCAATGAAGTTAAGTACAAAAGGTTTTTGCTTAGTTTAAAAACTAAATGAGGTAACTAAAGTTTAACTGTCCTACGACAACAAGAATAATAGTTGGGATAGGAAATAAAATGTATAAGGTGAGAAGATTTTTTCCATAGCCATCTACATATTTATGGGAACATTCTATTTTCGCAGAGAAAATTTCTAATACCCATTTCAGAGATGAAAACCTTGCTAGTTGAAGATAAATTTCCCACACTTGGAACCTAGACCATCCAGCCAATTGATGAAAAGTGTGCTAACCATACAGCCACTGCTTCTCCCTAACCCAATGAGTGCTGTCTAACCGTCTACAGTACTAAGTTTTTCAAAATGTATGTGCTCATGAATATACCAGTTATTTATATAAAGTGAAATTATATATTTTTTTTTTTTTACAATGTGTCTAACATATGAATTCATCATGCTGTAAGAGTCCCCTTAAACTGTACCACACAGAATTAGAGCAGATTCCATCTTGGTTAATGAAAACTTAAGAGAAGGCAAAATTTAACAACAGTATTGGAAAAATAAATCATAAATTTAAACTTCAAAGGTAGAGTAGAATAATAATTAATGTATGTTTATAGAAAGAACTGGAAAGATTACAATCAATCATGACATTAAATAAAAATAAATCAAGAAAAATTAGCTAACAAATATGAAAGCACTCAGCATTTCTAGAAGTAAACTTGCAAAATAAATGGAAAAAGCAAAAACAATTTTGTAAACTTCATTTCAGATCTACTGGAATTTGTAAAAATCAAACAATAAAATGTGAACACTTGGATAAATACACATTTCTTTGAATCTGCTTTCAATTTCACCAATTTTTGGCTGTGAATCAAATAGATTAACAGTGAAAATAATGTCTCCTGTTTAGTACCAAAATATATAACATGCATAATTTAAGAATCACATATTTTTTTATAAACAAGCAAAGTATGCCAAAGTATTTTCATGAATGTATAAATATAAATAATTATATACAATATGTCTTTATTTATGAAGAAAATATTCAACAAGATAAACCACTATGAACAAAATTACCAAAACAATTATTATAATAAAAAACATAGGGGGGGGGGGATTACCCAAAACAACTTACAAATCTGGAATAACAAACATTATTTACACTTTCCAAAGATGCCTTAATAAGATATAACACTGCGCGTAGAAAGACATAGTGCGCGTAGAAAGACAAAGTGCGGTTTTCAAAGACTGTAAAGTTTACTTCATGTTACACAATTTTTAATTACAGAGACACTGACATCAAGGCACCATCAACTATTTAAAATGTGTGTGACAGTTACAGTTTTATAAAAAAAACATAAATATTTCTAAATTATTGATTGGTTTTACTTTAAAATCGGAATAGTTGCATGATCACATAAACTTTTATCATATTAACAATTATGATACAAGGCCTCAGCATTAGGAGTTAACTTGACTACTAATGCTCTTCATGTCATTGCTATTTTGCCTTCCATAACTTTGCCTGTTAGGTATAAATTTACAGCTAAGTTAACTGGAGCATATCCTTACTATTGGAATGAATTGACCTTTGATTCAAAAAGCCTGCACAATAACTTCAGTGCTACTGAATGAGCCAATAAAACTTATCAAGTAACTATTTTGCCTAAATCTTTGCACTTCCATGATAGTTCATCATCGAGTGCCGTCTCCGCATTGAAGTTTGGCTACCATGGAACATCATTCTGCTCTGTCTTTTACTTTGATAGTGGAGGTTGTCATAGGCTGACTTGTCCATCTTTTGATGTTTCTTTTAACATGCCCACAAAACTTTCATTTGCTTTGTATGAATTGTGTTTAGTGTTTCTATCTTCATTTTTAATATTTGTAAGATTTCATCATTGTGTTTTCTTTCCATCTGATTCTTCTATAAATTCACATTTCTACTATCTTTATGACACATAGTACCATTGCTGGTGTATATGGGGGGGGGGGGGGGGGGGGGGGGGGGGGGGGGGGGGGGGGGGGGGGAGAGAATAGAACCAGATTTCACATTTCAAAGGCTTACATTTTCTGTTCTGTATTCATGTCTAATGTCCATGTTTCTGCACCATACAGTAATGTTGAGAAGATATAACATTTTGCTATTCTTAGTTTTAGCCATAGTGTTATTTGTTTTGATGTTAGTATATTTTTTTATGACATTGAAATACCTTTTTGCCATACCTATCCTTTTGTTTATTTCAGTTTTACATTATCCATCACTGGTTATAATGTCCAAGGTAGTTCTAGCTCTGAACTGTCTTCAAGTCTATTCCTTCAACTGTAATATCCACTTGTGGGTTTTGAGTTTTATCTTTGCTTATGATCATAGTTTTAGTCTTTTTGATATTCATATCTAATTCATATGTTTTGCTTATCATGTTTATTTCATTAAGTAATTGTTGTAGATCTTTAGGATTTTATGCTAGTATTATAGTATCATCAGCATATCTTAGGTTATTGATTATCTTTCCATTAATGTTTAGGCCTGGCATCTCTGTGATGTATTTAAAGATTTGCTCAGTGTATAGATTGAACTACCTTGGTGATAGGAGGTCCATGTCTTACTCCTCTCTTTACATAAATAGGTGTAGAGTTCTCTTTGTTATATTTTATTATTGCTGTTTGCTCCCAGTATAAATTACATATTAGTCTTAGGTCTATGTCATCTAGATGTATATCTTTTAGGCAGCCTATAAGTTGTTTATGGCATATTCTATCAAAAGCTTTGGTACAGTCTATGAAGCAGGCATATATTGGTTTGTCAATTGTGCACTTTTCGATTAACATCCTCATGCAGAATATGGCTTCTTTTGTCCCACTGTTTTTCCTAAATCCAAATTTTTGTTGTTCTAATTTATATTTATTTTATTCTGAATTCTTCTTCCATGATTGTAGATGTTGATAATTCTTTTCACATATATACACACAAATGAATGTGCGTTCCATGGATTGGAAAGCTAAATTTTTTGTTAACAAGTGAGAAAATAATTCTTTCGTACGGGTTAGTAGTCATTCATGCACAGCTACTTAGGTATACATCTTGCACACTTTTAGAACTTCAGCTCATCTTGAATGATGTGATGGGCTGATTCAATACTAGTGTCCAATAGTAATGCCACCTCCTTGACTGTGACATGCTAGTTCCCCATGTAACATTCATGGCTGCAGTGTTGACTTCCATGATTACTGCGTCTGCAAGAGGAATATCATCCACACTAGTGGCACTGTTCTTGAACTTCTCAGTTCATTTGTCCACTTGTGTACAACTCATACACCTGTCACCAAACTAAATTCTCATCCAATGTTGAATCTCAGTTGGTTTTATGCCTTCGCTGAACAAACATCTCACAACACTTCACTGCTCTTGCTTGGTGCTGCCATCTTATCAAACTGTTTCCAAGGTTCCTAGCCTTGCTTCAAGTGTGCCAATGCCATCTATTGGTAGCTCAAAGTCACCAACTCCACATACTTCTTCTTCTTCTACCTTTTTTTAGCTCCCTGTCATAGGTCTTCAACAAACATTTTCCAAGTCGTTCTGTTTTTTTGCCATTCTTTTAAGATCATTCCATGTCTTCCCCATCATCTTCATCTCTGCTTCTATCTGTCTTCTCCAAGAATTCTTTGGTCTTCCTCTTTGTCTTCTCTGGAGATTCCAAAAAAGGGCCTGTTGTGTAATACTCTCAGTTGGCTTCCACAGTGTGTGTCCTATCCAGCGCCATCGTCTTCACTGTATCTCTTTATCCACTGGTATTTGACTGATACATTTCCATAATTCGATGTTAGTGATTTTGTCCTGCCATTTCATCCTTTTATTCTGTGTAAGCATCCATTAATGAAAGTCTGTATCTTCATGATTGTCAATTTTGTTGTTCTCCATGTTTCACAGCCATATAATAGGATTGACTTAACATTTGAGTTGAAAATTTTTATTTTTGTATTTAATCTAATTTCTTTGGATTTCCATATGTTTCTCAGTGCAATGAAAGCTCCTCATGCTTTTGATATCCTTATTTTGGTATCATTTTCTGTTCCTCCCTCTTTATCTATATTACTGCCCAGATATATGTAAGATTGTACGTCTAGTAGAGGTATTTCTCCTAATTTTATCTGATTATTGCCAAATGCATTAATTCTCATAATGTTGGTCTTATCTCTATTAATCTTCAGTCCTAGCTGTTGTGATCTCTCTTCAAGTATGTTCATTTTATCCTGCATCTGTTGATGGCTGTGTGAAAGGAGAGCTATGTCATCAGCAAAGTCTAAATCATCAAGTTGCTTAGTCAGTGACCATTGGATTCCATTTCTGGTGTTTTGAGTTATTTTCATAATCCAATCTATGGCCAGTAGAAAGAGAAATGAAGACAGAAGGCATCCCTTCCTTACTCCTGTTCTTATTTCAAATGCTTCTGTAAGCTGTCCTTCATGCACCACACTACGTTTCGTTCCTTCATACATTGTTTTTATCAGGTTAATAAACTTTATGGGGATTCCGTAATGACTCAGCAACTTCCAAAGCATTCCTCTGTCTAAACTATCAAATGCCTTTTGTAATCTTGAATCCAATATAAAGTGGGGATTTTAGATCTAAACTTTGTTCAACTATTATACGTAGAGTAGTTATTTGATCAGCACATGATCTGTTCTTCCTAAAACCTGCTTGTTCATCTCTCAAATGTTTCTCTATGGCCTCCTTTAGTCTGTCCAGAATGATTCTGATTAATATTTTTCCTGGCACTGATAGTAGTATAATTCCCCTATAACTTGTGCACTCCTGTAAAATTCCTTTTTTTGGTAGTTTGATCATATAACCTTCTTTCCGGTCTTTAGGTATTTCTTCCCTCTCCCAAATTTTATCTAATAGATTATGTAACATCTTGGTAGAGGTGTTAATATCTGCTTTGATGTCATCCGGAGGAACTTCATCTGGTCCTGTGGCTTTACCATTTTTTAATAGCTTGATGGCTTTCATTATTTCTTCTTTGCTTGGTTCTCTTCTTCTGCTGGTAGTATATCTGGAGGATTATTTGAGCCGGGTCTTTTCAAAAGTTCTTAAAAGTGCTCTTTCCATCTCTCCATTTGCTCCCTTATATTACTAAGCAGATTTCCTTTCTTATCTTTAATAAAGGCATTGATCTGTTTGTATAAAAGGTAAAGTAAAGTACGAGACTTGAACCGGCGTCTTAGCACGCAAGTTTACACCCATATGTGTTCGGCCGCCTATCCAGAAATGTTCGGACATTTCTGTATAGTGTAGCCTCAAGCATCGAAACTCAGATGCGAAGCGACATTCCTCACCTTCCCAGGATAATACCCTGGTACCCATTTCTGCCAACGGCTGGGTCGGCCGTGGGGGTATTTTTTTTTTTTTTCCAACCACGAGTACAATTCACACTGCTCCCAGCGGGAATCGAACACGGGTTGTCCGAACGTCGGTAGTCTAGTCGGGTGGTTTTCCCAACTAGGCTACCAAGGCCCCCGTCTGTTTGTATATTCCACTTGAACTCCACAAACTACAAAATAATATCTTTTGCACATGCAATTTTAATATAATTTATCCTGCTTTCTACTGAATGACTCTCATATATGTGTGTGTGTGTATATACACAGTTAACCTTCTACTGCATTATTTATTTTGGCAGAAAACTCACAAATGAATGTACATATTACTTTGTTATTATTTACATTTACAACCAAAATGTTCTTTCAAATAAATGCAGATTATAAACATCACATAAATCAAGTATTAAATGAAACATCAACCAGGGACCTCTTCCCTAGGCTTAGCTTAAATACACTGAGGTAATAGATTTGCCTGAGAATGACATCTTTTATTAACTTCGGCCAGGAACTTCCATGCCTCAAATGTACTTTCCCTAATTTTGACATATTCCTTGATATTATTGCTTATTCCCCACATTCAGTCTCCACACATCTGTCCTTTACTAGTATATGAAAACACACTGCTACCCTATTTATTTATCCTTCTACCCTCAAAATGTTGTCTTGATACCTTAATATTTCTTTCAAGTGATCCATCATCAGTGTCTGCCTGAAAGATGACTCCTTATGTCAAACCCCTCATAGGGGGACTGGTTGGTCTCGAGGCAAGATGCCAGTCTCAAGACAGAGAGGTTGTGAGTTCAAATTCTGGCTGCTCCAGTTGGGATTTTTATTTGCGATTTCTCTCTGTGGCAACCACCCCTGGTCTCAGCGAAGCACAGCTTGAAATGTCATTTACTCATCAATGGGGGAAAAAATGAGTACCTCCAAAGTTGGAGTTTTCTGCCTGTGCAGTGAGGAACCTTTGTGCACACGGCTGTCAGGGAAAAATGGATTAACAAGCAAAATTCAATTCCTTGTCTCTAGGGACTCCGCCAAAGGTAAAAGCTGGCGAACGCAAAAAAACACAAGAGGTTCATTCCATCTACCCAGCCCAGAATCTGCTCTTTGATATTTTCTCTGAATCTCTCATGTGAAGGCCCTTGTCAGTCCACACAGTCTCCCTTCAGTCGGACTATACTCATCTACCACTCACATAACTTTGCCTTAGTCAGAATATTGAACGATTCATTTGTCCATTCCTCACTATGACCCTACTATTTATTGTCTTTTCTCAGATTCTCCTATGCCTGCCTTTAAGAATGACAGAAACTTGTGGGTTTTACTAGTTAGAAGTATCTTCTTAAATCCAGTCATATCCATCATAGAATAGTCACATGCAGAGGAACATTTGAAGTAAAGGAAGACCCCTCTTGTTGTCCCACAATGTTATCTATGTCAAACTATGTCTCTGTTGTCACAAAATCTTTGCTGCTGAGTTGTATGCTTCCACAGGCACTCTGTGACCATCTCTAACAAGAAATGTCAGCTCACCAGCTCTCTCCACCTTAAACTTGTAATAATCTCCAAGTCACTAGAGTTATCTCATGTTCTGTGGTTGACTGCAGTTTGTTTATCATTATTTGAGGGATCAAGTCATCATACTTCACCTATGCACAGGCCACAACAGAATGAGAAACCACATGTTCACCAAAATCAGAATAGGAACTACCAGCCAATGCCACTGTACACTGGATAACATGACAACAAAACATGTTCTACAGGATTGGTTCCAGGACACAGACCTGGGAAGGACAATGTGGTCCACACCCACCTCCCTGGAAGAGAAACTATACGGGCAACCAAATCACTTAGACAACTGCCTTCATAAGAGAGTCCGGAATCCTAGTCTGAATGAGCCATGATCACAGAAGTTTGTTTGTCATACAGAACCCTGTAATAACCCTATGAGCTTCTACATTGGGAATCAACATCTCTTGCTCATGTTTTCAGCTTTATTTTACATTAGACCCACCTTTTTCTCAATTTAAAATCCAGCACCACCCACCATGTTCAACAACCTGTTCATTACTACTTTTATTTTATCTTTGAGATCATCCCCAGATGCAACCATTCCTTTGTCATTCAGTCCATGCCTGCAACTGTTTCCTACCACAGACTTGAGAAAAACACTCGGATACTTCTTTTTTTCTGTATGCTCTAGACCTGGATAGTGAAGAGATATGGCTTATAAACAACATCTTGCTGAAACAACATAAAATGACACACTGGTCTAGATAGAAAAATAATTGAACTCATGGTTCTAGGAAGCGAGGCATAGATAGTTTCAAGACATCAAAGAGATCTTCTTCAAAACAAAGAAAGTGGGAGATCTGGCTACAAACAGAGATTCCTTCAGATGGGCTCAGATGAGCGTAGTGTTCTGCAAAGAAAGCACATACTATTAGAAGATGATGCTCTAGCTTGTCTTCTCTGCAAAAGGTCTAAAGGTACAGTCTCAGGATATATCTTGAGTGGTCATTCTATACTGTAACCATACATTTGTGTTTATATTCTCCTTAATACCAGCATCTACTACTGTAACAGAAATAACTCTATACTAATCCCCACTTTACTTTTCTCTTAGTGAGAGGTCCACTGGCAAAGTGACAGATTAGTGATACTAATAATTACATTTAAAAAATCAGATTTCATCAAGTTTGCTTAACCCAGACATAAAATTATTTACATTATATAATTTGTACATTTGAAGCTAAAAAAACACCACACATAACCTAAATCATGACCATCACAAAATGTTCAGATAATTGTTTTGTAAAATGCAATTTAACACATTTTAATGTATAAACCAAGGTTAGTTGCTAGAACAAATGAAGGTAAGCAAATATAACAATATGTCACTTTGGGAATAGTAAAAGTCACTCCTTTCACATAGTATTTACAATGTGGGAAAATACATCTTATATGTCTAGCTGTGTCCTTCTACAACTAGTCTTTATTCTTTTCAATGTTAATGTCAAATGTTAAAACAAAAAAATTCAGTGAAGGTCCTACATTTTTCAAAATAGTTCTTGCAAAATGTTAATCATCTGTTACATCATTTAAAAAATGTTTACATGCTACCTGTTAATATCACAATTTGGCCATTCTGACAAGATTGACTCTACATAGAGAACTAAGACAGAAGACAATCAATAAAGGTTTCTTTCTCAAACAATTATCTCCACTTTTTAGTTTCTTATTTCAGCTCATTAGTTTCTTGCTCCTAGCATCCTCATTTCAGGGGGCCTTGGTAGCCTAGTTGGGAAAACCATCCGACTGGACTACCGACTTTCGGACAACCCGTGTTCGATTCCCGCTGGGAGCAGTGTGAATTGTACTCGTGGTTGGAAAAAAAAAAATACCCCCACGGTCGACCCAGCCGTTGGCAGAAATGGGTACCAGGGTATTACCCTGGGAAGGTAAGGAATGAGTCAATGACTCATAGCTGACTGATTGTGGTAGAATCAGTGAACCAGAACTGATAATGATTCTAATCAACCCCTACTTGTAGTGTGCCTGATAACAGGATTAACCAGTCTGGCAAAAGCACTTAGGGATCGAAGAGGAAAGGGAACTTAGTACTAAAAAAATGTGCTAAAGTCGAATGTGTTGGTCAAAAGGTACATATCTAACAACTTGCTGTAAACCACAACACAACATGTTAACATCCTTTCAAGGGCAAACAATGAAGTGCAGCAGTCATCAGACAAGCACAAAAGCTGGCAGTATTTGGTGCTGACATGTGTGATGAGGAAACAAATCTATTAAGTTGATCTTATGTATGAAGTCTGAAACTGGACTTTTTGGAATAGTGTCACATGAATAGTAACACTAAAATCTACAGTGTCCTTTGACGTGTATTCACAAAGTCCCTGTTCATTTTGGCCTAGAAAAAGTCTAATGGGTTATGTACACTACGGGTTAACAACCACTGGTAATAAGACCAAACCATATCACAGCCACATATATAATTTAAGATATAACCTGCATTTCAGATGAGAAAAGAAGAATAAAAGAGTGCCCTACAATACCAGTAGCAAAAATTACAGAAAATAAATATTAAGTACAACTCCTTGTTGTAAGCTAATGTCAGACACTCTATGATTATTTTCTTTTAGCTGCTAAAACTTAACAGACAAAAATCGAATATTTTTGGAAATGACCTCCTGGCAGTATGTTTAAACAAATGTAGTTAGTTTTATAAATATCTTGAAAAGTTGGCTGATAATTTATTGAACAGTAGTTTATATAAGAACATTTAACATGGAATGCTAAAGTCAAGAGCTTTGCAAGACAAACTATGGTCAGTCAGTAGTTGAGTAAGCTAAGTATGACAACCAGAAAAGCCAGTGGTACCATCTCGTACAGATAATTTGTCATTTGCTGAAAGTAAATCAACACCTATGGGTTTGCCTGGGGTGCTGTTATGTTAACTGAAACAAAAATGAACTAAGACCAGAGAAACTTATGCAGCTGTGAATGTACACTGTTGTACTGAGAATGATGGTATGACACATGTGATAATATTGTAACCAGTTAAGCTATGGCAGTTTAACAAAAATCAAATACCATCATCCGCAACATTAACTGATCATAACATTCTGAGATACGTATGAAACATTAAACTGTAGTTAAAACATTTAAAAATAGGACTGACCAAAGATACACAAGTAGCAACAATAAAGATTTCAGCCTCTCATAATAACTAATTAACAGACAACTGTTAAGTGTTATATTCATTCTAGGAGAGTGGATGGCCAAATAGATTAAAAAAAAAAAATGATATACATATAGTTCTCCAAATAAGGTGAGATGCAGGTTTGATCAATGGTAATGGTACTATCAAAATGTTGTTTTTTTAATGTGTGTGAAAAAAGGGGGAAAAGTTTTGGGGGGGGGGGGGGGTGTTATTGCTGAGTAAAATAAATATTCGGATATGAACATCTTATGGTGACAACACTGGGCAGTCAGCCTTCACTCTGTAATTCCACAGGTTAATTTGAACTCCCAGTCAGCTCCAGATATTGGACAAATGACAGTTATATTTAAATTCAGTGCTAAACGGTAGAGAAACATGGACAGCAAATGAGCAGTTCAAGGCAAAACGAGTGCCCTAGATAAATAGGTTACTGAAAAACTGAACATATTTTAACACATTCCGTACCAGAAGCCAAAGATGTACTTCGCAGCATGTGCCTCTAGTTACAGACGCAAGAAACTCAGGAACAGCGTTTTGTGGCATTTAATTCATTGACTTTTCTGCAATTTTTTCTTCTAAAACCTTGTATGCAATTCTTTTAATTTAACCTCTTTTTCAACTTCCTGGGCAAATTGTCAGAACATACTGTGTGTTTTAAGTCAACTTTCATTTATTTATTTTCTCGCTGTCATTTCAAATTTTTTTATTGCGAAAAATGGCTGTTACATTATGTTAAACTTGTTTGGGAATGTGTTGAGGGGAAAAAAAGACAAAACACAATATAGTCCTAAAAAGATTACGGCTGGAAAGATATGTAAATGTCAATGATGTAAAAACCATTTTAAAATGTGGGGAATGAAATATTTTGAACGTGAATAATTTGTTGATGACAATACTAAAAGAAAAGAATGAAGACAAATTAACAAGATGACAATGTTGTTGGAGGTGATATCACAGTACTTTAGAAAAACCCATAGGTGACTCGTCACTTTCATCAAATTGCTGTGTGAAAGAACACCAGTTGTTTCATTGTCGCATCCATACCTAGTTTGTTACCGCATGCATTTATTCCAACATGTCTGACTTATTCCTAAACATCACAGTCTCATGATGAGATGGCAAGAACACATAAATGTAAGGGCAGCATTATAAAATTATTGAATAACATAACATCAAACAAGCATCATTGGACAAGTCATAGAAAATATTGGAGGTTAATATCCAACCTTCATTACACAGGAAACATTTGATCAAAACATTTTCATGATCACACAACAATCAAAGCCACTATCTATGGCTAATTTAAATATTTTACAAACATTACATACTTACAGCATAATAACCATAATAACAGGAAACTAGCATACACTGCATTTTAGAATTAGCATCAGCTTTACCACTCACAGTTTACATGAGAGCTTGAGCAGTTTTTTTTCCTTATTCAACAAATTTGGTACACAATGAATCAGGAATTAATTTGGTTCTTTAAAAAAGAAAGCTTCTTTATTGAAGAAAGTATTTCATATTAAATATTTCATATAATTTTATTAATGTAGAAATTATAATTTCAACTCTTTGTTTCTTTATTTATAAAACCTCAGTTTTCATTATTTTTCCCCTGTATTATAAAGCAGGGTATACAACATCTATAAATGTTCCATTTTTCAATATAGGGGATGTGGTAGGCAAATCTGAAATGCTGCTGCCTCAGTAGATCATTCAATTACAGGTAGTTTATAAATTTCTTTACAGAAGAACATTCTTTAAATTGAACATTTACATTTGAGGTGGCAGTTCTAGAACTTTCTTATATGATCCAGGGAAATTGCTTTCAAAACTCACCAGAACATGTGACAAGTATCTTATGCATATTTTCATGTGTGGTTTAATTTTTTTTTTTTTTTTGAGTGCCTTCATATTAGAATATAAAGTTTATGATGTTTTTTCTACTATTGCTCATTTCCTACCACTGCTGGATTAAATTTGATTGGAATAGACCACAGTTACCAACAGTATATGAGTACATACAGAACCATCACCTCCTGAATAAGATGGTTTCATGCTAGCTTCATATTATTTGCTGTTGGTTTATGAATTAATGAAGAGTTCTTAATTTAAGCTGCGGGTCAAGGACATTAAGATTGTGCTATGTCAATATGTATGAGGTCATTGGGACAGCTACAACTTTCTTCTATCTTTCTCTGTCTGAAGCAGAACTTTGTTCATTGTTGACAGATTTGACATCACCTCACTTTAGGCAAACCCATTGGTGCTTAGGTTCCTTCAGTTGATGGTAAAGTGTGCACACACTGATGATTCCAGTAACTTTCTGTTTGTACACACTCACCCCTACAGGTTATTGTTGCTATGTGACTGATATTGTGTTCTGAACTGCTGCAGTCTCAAACCCAACCTGACATTTTTTACATTACACCACAGACCATCAGAACATATATAACAACATTACTTTCTTCAAAATTGTCTGCTATTGAGTTATTGAGTTATTTGCGGGTCATCATCATTGCACTCCAAACATGTCCATAGGTGCTCAGATACCCTCCTCAGCAAGTCCCACAGTGTCCAGCGACTGACGACTCCAGTTCTGTGTAAGTCTTCTTACACGCCCATCTTAACTCCCATCTCTATCATCCGAAGAAGTGACTTACAAGAAAACTTTCTGCTGTTAAAACTGTCTGCTAATAGCTGCTTAGTTTCAAGGTCTGTATATCTATTGCACCAATCACTGCACTTCTTGAGGAATATTACATCCCTTTAATAATTCTGAATATTGAATACATAAGGCAACAACAGATCAGGTGGTTTGGACATGTGATATATGGCCCTTTTCGTCTTGTCAGACGGTCTAGTGGAGGCTATTGCGTATTTTTTTGAGGTATTGTTTTTGCCGAACAGCTTCTCTCGTGGCTAATTCTACCAATGTTTGACAAACACACGCGGTCACATAATGAACAGGTCAGGCTCGCTGGTCCACAGGGTTTACCATCCTTTTTCATGAGTCTCTTCTCTTCTAAGTCCTGTCTTAGAACAGTCTCAAATGTTGTTATACCGTTCCTTATACGTGCTCTCCATGATGTGCGATCACTTGCCAGATGTTGCCAGTCGTTTTCACAGATGGAGAAGTCTTTCAGAGATGATTTGCAGATATCTCTATATCGTAGTTTAGGTCTGCCGATTTGTCGTTTTCCGTGTTTTAGCTCGCCATATAGTATTTGCCTAGGAATGCGTTTTTCTTCCATCCGTTGGACATGCCCCAGCCATCTTAGCCTTCGACTTCTGAGCATCGACATGATTGTTAGGGTCTTAGCACGTTGCAGGACAGTTAAGTTGGTTATTTTGTCCTGCCATTGTGCTTGTTTTAGTAAGTCCAGGGCACATGGTCCTTACGTTCCATGTGCCAAGTTTAAACATTGGTGCTTTCTTCCTCATTTCACTTTGCCTACTCTGCCTGGGCACAGGATATGGAGATAGTGCTTTACCCAGTCGCACTATCCCCCTCTCGACTTCGTTTCAAGGATTTCTGAAGGAGGGACAAAGTCCATACGTTCGGAATTGAAAGAAGGTGCAGGGGATGCCAGAAAGACGAATGGACATGTGATAAGACATAAAGAACTAAATGTAATACGAGTTACCAACAAACGATATGAGAACACCTGACCTAAAAAAAAAAGGTGGATAAATGGAATACTAGAAACACTCTGAGGTGTAATGGCAGATTGAACAATAGAAAAGCAAAAAACTGCAAGCCATATCTCCCCTAGATGCCAAAGGCAAATGAGAAAGGAAAAAAAAATTTTCATTTCCACTGGAATGATCTTCTCTTTCCCCTGAGTATCACTTCAAACTTGTCACCTGTTTAACTGTCTTTTTAGCCTGTGCCATAGATGACTTTCCACATTATATGATATCTGCTGAGGTAATGTGCAATGTATATTTCTGGTTATCAATAACTCTCATGCTGGCTTTGCCCTGAGTTCCTTGATTACTGGGATAGCAGACCCCAAAAAAAATCTTAAATTTGCACAGTTGGTAACTAGTAAAGCCAAGCACCATTCACACTTTCATTTTTTTTCATGTGCTCAAAATGTGCATTTTGTGTCATGGGCAGTGTGAGGATCTTTATATGATCTTTTCAATGCCGACCTTTGTAAGCCTACAAAGTTAAAGCCCTTCAATTATTTTTTACTTTCTTCTATTCCTTTTTTTGTCTGCCTCTCTTTTAACGACATTAGATTATGCCCTGAAGAATTTTATTTGCTAGGCCTGTTAAATGGTGATATGCAGCCAATCCATTTATGTCTCTTGTTGTTTTCCAGCTCTCACATGCATACGTAAGGGTAGATAGTACGTTTGATTTGAATAGTCTAAGTTTTGTGTTTGTGCTGATGAGTTTTGATTTCCACAACTTTTCAAGACTTCTGAAAGACATTGCTGCTTTAGCTATTCTGATTCTAATTTCCTTACTTGTATCCCCTTCCCGATCAATGTGACTTCCAAGATAGATAAAGTGGTTGATCTCTTCCACTGGTTGGAAAACTTTGTGAGGTAGCCTTTATTACATGCAGCATCTCAATTAATGGATGTTATTTTCTTTTGGATGGGGGCCAAGATGCCTATCCAGCAATTGATGAGCTGAATGCTGTCAGTGACCCACAGCTGAGTGCTTGCATCAGGATTGGTGACCAACAGAGCTAATCAAGATCCTGCTCTACCTCCCACAGGTGCTCCTGGAAACAGACTATCCATTCTGGTCAAGTGAGTAGGGATTGAAGAGGGAAGGCAACCCGGTACATGATGGATGGCAATAAAGACTATCCATTCTTTTAATAGTCATGGGGTAAATGCCAGAAAGAAAAAGAGATCTTATTTTAGATGTATTCAGTCCAGGTTTTCAGTGAGCTTATATTGTTTTCAATGCTAGTTCTGTTTTGTCATGTGAGATGAATGGTTCACCTTCAATATGTTTCTACAAGACTGTAGAATCATTTCAGCAAAATATTGTACATTTTGATTTGTGAAATCAACTCAAAGTATAACACACAACCTGATAATCAAAAACATTTTTTAAATGCCAACCATATTTTAAGGGACATACAAGACACTCTAAATTTAGGGGGAAAAAAGTTTTGACAAAAACATACAAAACTTTGATAATTCATCAATCTTCATAGACTTGTAGGTTTTACAACACTATGTTTATATTTTATTATAATGAGACATTTGATTAATGCCGCCTTGCAACAGCAAGCAAATAAGCTTTAAATTATATTTCTGTCCTTGTTTAGGACTCTAAAAGGCATTATTTGGAATAGTAATCCTTTCTGCCTCAAAGTAACATAGAATCAATCATAAGGAAAAGAATAAAACTGTCTAATTTTAAAGATACAAATAAACAGAAGCAGCACTAAAGAACACTGTTAATATAGATACTGCAGGGATCCATTGCACATATTTGCATCTCTTTCCTCAAGTGAGCAAGACCACAAATTCACCCACAAGACAGTTTTAAAAATATAAACTCTGACTTGTATATAACACAGCAACTGCACTGGGCATGTGGATTGTACTCCTCAGAGTTTCTTGTTTAACATTTTTTTTTTACATTTCATAAAAAAAAAAATGGAATTAAATGTAGAAAGTCACTACTATGAATAAAACAGAATCAATAGAGAACACATAGGCACTTGATAATGATCACATTTTGAAGGAAAATGATTACAGCAATTTTAACTGTAAAACTTCAAACAAACTTCACAAACCAACAGTATATATTTCTGTTACCATATCCTGAGTATTTCTATAAACAAGTTATTTTAAATACTTTTGTTTTTTTTACATATTACACAGACAAACTCACATACAACAGATTCATTTTATACAAAAATTTCAATTAAATCACATATATTTTCAGAGATTCATTGTGTAAAATTATTTTGTTCATTTCTTCTTTCTTCGACATGTTCACTCATTGAGTGGACATGGGATGTGTCACTAATTTACGACAAGCTGCATTATATGTGACTTTTGGTTCAATACATTCATCTTCAACATTAGTAGATTTGCTCAACAATTTTGCCCAAGCAGTGGCCATTTTGGCCTACTCTTTTTCACATTTTAACTGCCAAGGGTTCTTTAACGTATGCAAAGTGCACACAGGACCTCCGGTATTTTGCCGTTATCTGAAAGGTCTAGACATGAGACTTACTACCCAGATACCAGGAGAAAGTAAAGTTATAACAAAACAAAACAAACAAAAAAAAAATTTGAAATGAAACATTTCCCCTCCTTGTTAAGGGATTCAAACCATGAACCTTGTCCAGAGGCTGATATACATGTATAATGACACCCAGTCCCCCAAGTTGTTCATGTTTATAATGACATTTTTACAATCATTTTTCAATACATAAATACTCTGAAACAAGAAAAATACAGAACAATGTTTGTAGCTCTCAGCAAACAATACATTTTTTTATCAACTTTGTCACAAAAGGGCACAGTCAGTCTTTGTAGCACTAAAGCAACAAAATCATTATTGGTTAAAACAAATGGTGATTGCTAAAATAATATTAATTCAACTATGTATTTTATTCTATTCTATTCTATTCTATCCATAGAACCAGTTTCATTGCAGTCATGAATTCCCCATATCTGCTCACCATTTGTTACAGCATTTACCAAAATGCATAGGAAAATTTTGTTGACAAGGTCGCTTCATGCGCATCCTACTCGACTGGACAGTCGAAGATTCCAAGCCTAGTCGCCTCTTATAACATGAGTGGTGGGGAAAAGGGGTTCTATTCTTTTCTCCCCTCACAGTGGAGCCACAACTGTGTATGATTCCTCCAAACGATCTACACTACTTAACTTCCATTAAGACCTGAAACACTGATCTCAGAAGACCTACTTCAGAACCACCTAACCTACAATTGTATCAGAGGTCGTCTGTAGATGAAGTTGAAAAACCAATAGTTATCAGATTGCCTATTAGTCTTTGAGATGTCAGTGAACTTAATCTTCATTAAAAAAAATTATCTGTGAACTTAATATTGATGAAAAAACTATCTGTGAACTTAATATTGATGAAAAAACTATCTGTGAACTTAATATTGATGAAAAAACTATCTGTGAATTTAATCTTGATTTGAAAAAAAAACAGACAGCTTGTACCAGTGCAAAATTTGTACAAATAGATAGTAAATCCTACCCAACCTCCTCAAACAAAATGTTAGCAATAAAATTAATCTTGAATGACAGGAAACCAAATGTAGCAAGATTACCAGCATGAATGAAGGAATGACTGGATTTTTATTAGTGACATCACAGTCATTTACCATTTTTTTACCAACTATTTTCATGTTACATAAATCCTAATTTAGTGCTCTTCCACTCAACCCAGATTATGATACCATCGTAAAAATTACAGCACGAAAACCTAAATTCTTTAAAATCGGACCTTTTGCAATGGCCACCACAACTACCGCACCATACACCTTCTAATTATTGCTTCTAGTGACCCCTGAGTGTTGGATTTCTTTCTATTGATGTAGGACCGCCCGAGAAAATCTCTGGTACTCATGTCAGATTTCTCTACTTTTTTTCCACAGAAAATCTCTGATATCCATTTTCCAAATCTGGATGAATCTCAAAATTAAGTGAAAAAAAAATGTGTCATTGGAATTGAACTTGGACCATCGGTAAAAACAAGTAAACAAATCACTTCAGCGCGGAACAGTGATGTCACTGTTGAATATCTTTTTTCAACAGTTTCAATAACTGTAAAACAATAATTTAATTTACATGGCACAGGATAAATTTAGCAAAGCAAGAATCATTTAGGCACATAGTTTCTTCCATTTTCATAAAGCACAAACGAAGCTTGCAATATTCTTGCATATATTATATATATATTTTTTGGGGTAATGTGGTCAGTATTATGCCCTTGCTGCTTTACTTTCCCAGAAAAAAATCCAGTACCCATTTAAGACTGGGTGAACCCAGAAGCCGTCGGTTGGGATCAAACCATGCCTCTTGTCCTTTATAGCCTAGTTCACTAACCATTGAGCTATCATGGCTCCCATATATTATGGTGATACACATATAATGTGCGTGTGTGTGTATAAAGGATTGGCACGAAATACATTCAAAATAATCCGTGACAATTATTGAACATTCTGAAGAGCTTGGTGGTACCTAAAGAAACATTTTTGACAAACTCTCCTACTGCAAATCTTCTTTGTGTTTTGTTTTTAAATAAATATATCATTTTCATACTAATGCATAAACAAGAGGCTAGGCACCACAAATGCATCTTGTTCATTCTGCGGTCGGATCTGCCTATAAAATAATGGCCAAATATATATATATATACATATAAATTTATTTGCCTGTTCCCTTTCAAATACTCGCAGATTCAGTTATGATAGAAGCTGTTTAGTAAAACAGCATGTCACACTAATATATCATCATCAAACGACTGACAAATGTTGACTGCTTGATACCAACTGTCTGTCAAGATGCCAAAGGCTGTATATACAGGAGTGAAAAAAAAAAATTCTCACCACACTTCAAACTTGCTTCTTTCTCTTCTATGGACTTACAAATAGTTAGAAATACATGTCTCATTTTCTTTCTGTGGATCTATAAATAGTGTCAAATACATCAAATCTCAAGCGCTAAGTCTTATCCTCCTTATTCGCTGCATTAAAAAGTTTGAAATATATCAAGTCTCAGACTCCATGCCCCCCCTTTCTTCCTCTCTGGATCCATAAATAGGTTGAAACACATCATTTCTCTTGTTCCAAACTTCCCCCTCCTTAACTTCCTCAGTTGAATCTTGTAGTGTTTTTCCTTTCAGTTCTGATCTCCCAACAAACACAAAGCTGTGATTTAATGGAAGTTCTTCTGTGGGAGTTGGTACTTTATCAAAAACACTAAAATCAGGCATAGGTTCACTAACGCTGTCTCCTTCAGCACTAGATTTATCCAAAAACTTGAAGAAGTTGAGGCTTGGTGTTGGCGCAGTTAACGAAAATGGAAATGGCCCCGGAGAACGGAGTCTACCTGAAGCCCCATACAATCCATTGTTGGATATATTTTCTGACGATTTTGACTTTTTCTGATTGATATGAGAATTATCTACAGCTAACAATGGGCTCACACATCCAGTTTTCTTTAGTGGTACTCCAGACTGAGGTGTTTCAGAAGAACTTAATGATGGACTGCGAAATGTGGATGTTATATTGACAATTTTAGGAGATTTAACTTCAAGTTTTGCTATTTTAGCCTGAGATGATGTTGGAGCCTGAATGACATCAAGAAATTGTTGCTGCTGTTCTTGTTGCGCTGCTTTGTTGACACTAGAATCTGATAAACTCCTGCGCTTGATATTTAGTGCCACTGCAGAGGGTGTTGAATAATCTTCTTTGCTGAGGAACACAAGGATGTAAAAATAGATTATTTATATTACATAATCTGATCAAAAGATAAAAAAAATATACACTAAACTTTATTTCAAGCATTAATCTGTCAAGTAGTTAAAACCATGTAACATAAATATGAATTGTATGTAGCTGCTAAATTATTAAAGAGACAAGACAAATAATGATGTTAAATCATTAGGTACAAAACAATAAATATATAAAGATCAACATGATAAGCAGATAATATAAAATAAACAAAGTAATATAAACACAAAAACCAAACACTGATCTGAAAAATGGTGGAAAGAAACAGTGGCCAGGTTTATTAATACCTGTTGGTTACAAGATTAATAGACATTAGGGCATGTAGGATTTAACTGAACCAAAAGGAGCCAAACAGTAACAAATTTGAGAGGTATCTCACTAGGATGGATAAATGGAGGTGTTGCATAGGGTATGGTGGGAGAAGAAAAGAGGTGTGACAAAGGGGAAGAAGTGCTGGAGAGGTAATAAAGATAACGGAAGAATAAAAATAGGACACAGGAAAGAATGGGAGAGAAGTAATGTCAATGTTTATCTTGCCTCTCTAATAATTTAGCTGTTACAATTCATGTTTATTTTATGTTTTCTGCAGCTCTACTTGCTGTCCCACATTATACTTAATATTTTATATTTGAGCTTATCTCAATTAAAGTCATCAGCATAGTTGATAAACTGTGAAAGCAAAAATTGTCATTTATCTATCTATTGACCTTTCGAGCCGTAACCGGCCCATAGGGCGTAGACCAAGATACACCTTCTCCTATATGAATTTTTGTTCTAGCAGTTTTCTTTTAAAGATATTTTATCAAATCTCGCCATCTGTCTCTGTTCTGTGCAAGCAGTTCTATCTCAATGAGGGAGCCGATTCCTGCTGCTCTTGCCTCTCTCATCAATGTTCTTCTCAGTGTCTCCCTGGGTCTTCCTCTTTTTCTTTTACCTGTTGTTTCCCATATGAGGGCTTGCTTTGCTATTCGATTATTATCTCTTCTCATCACATGTCCAACGTATGACCATCGTCTTTTCTTTATTACTGAAGATATTAGTGGTTGATTGGCGATTTCTCTAATTTCCTCGTTTGTTTTGAATTCGTTCCATTCTATACCAAGTATTTTCCTTAGACATTTATTTTCGAATGCGTTCAACTTTGTTTCTATATCTCTTGTTGTTTTCCAGCTTTCACACGCATACGTAAGGGTTGATAGTACATTTGATTTGAATAGCCTAAGTTTTGTGTTTGTGCTAATGAGTTTTGATTTCCACAACTTTTCAAGGCTTCTGAAAGACATTGCTGCTTTAGCCAGTCTGATTCTAATTTCTTTGCTGAATTCATTTATCTACAATTGTATAAATCTAGTTGGGTGAATGACAAAAGGAGTAAAATGAGAACTCCTCAGTACAATCTTTAACTCAGCATTGTGTTATCAATGTTAAATTTTCATGATAGATACTACAACAATCAATAAGATAAATACCATCAATATGAATTGTATCAGACGTATGATGGAAGCCAGCTTGAGATACAAGATTGAGAGTAAAGAACTAAAACACAGAAGTTATTATTTCAATAGAAAACAGTATATTGCAAAAAAAATATTGCAGTCATATTTCACAACACACTCATAGAAACAAGTAATAAAAATGGGTTCTCTTGTGGAAAATTTATATCTCCCTATCTACTAAGTTATCTTATGTTCTCCGGCAAGACAAGCATGGATGCGGCAAGGCGTCACTCTCACACGTGTTTGTATTTATAGATAATTGTGAGTCAGACTGTCCGGCATTTTTCAGCTCATCATCTTCATCAAGTACCATGCCAGCTGGCATAGGTGATCATGTCTCTCCAAAACTATCAATCTAGACATTTATCATTTCTGTTGTTGACCTTCTGCCAAGCTATTCTCTTAAGCGGTCTTAACATATCTTTTCTCTTTGCTTCCCTCTATCTCTTCGTCCCTTAATTTTCCCAGTTGTTACAATATATTCCAGCTGTTCTCTTCTCATTCATCATCATCATCAAGTACCGGGCCTACTGGCGTAGGTGATCATGTCTCTCCACAACTTTCGATCTCGACAGTTCTTTATCATTTCTGTTGTTGACCTTCTGCCAAGCCATTCTCTTAAGCTGTCTGGTATTTTCTCTCTTTGCTTCCCTCTATCTCTTCGTCCCTCAATTTTTCCAGTTGTTACAATATATTCTAGTTGTTCTCTTCTCATTACATGTCCAAAAAATGATGATTGTTTCTTCCAAATATTGACAATTTTGCTTTGACCTCTTTCAGAACATTTTCATTACTCTTCTTAGTTGTCCATGGTATTCTCAACATTCTTCTGTAAAACCACATTTCTACAGACTCCAGTAATTTTCTTGTCTGTTGTCCTATTGTCCATTATTCACATTCATATGTTAAGACTGGCTCTACATAACATTTAAGAACTCTTTTTCTTGTTTTTAAGCTACCTTCTTCAACTGATTAATGTCTGTGAGTACACTCATTTAAAAATTATTCTTGAGTAGTACTGAAATTTTTAAAATTGAGTTTAAGGTTAGGAATGTTGCTGGGCCACTATGGTAATGTCTCTTGCAGCTATGCTTTGGTGGTATAAACTGTGCTTTGGGATATTGTCATGATGAAATGTGCATCCATTATGTTTATGACCAGCATAAATGACAGGTGTCCTCTAGTATTGTAATATATCTTTCTTTCATGGGAATTTCTGTGAAAATACAGAGTGGGTGACACCTTTTTAACATTCCTGCCCAGAATTAGAACTTCTGGGCATGTTTAGGTCACTGGTACACAGGCATTACAGAGTCTTTAGTCCAAATACTTATAGGATAAGAAGACTCCAAACAGAAAATTAATCTAAAAAAAAATTATATTGGCACATACAAATTTTGGTATCTGTGGCACCAGTTCAAGTGCATATGTTTGTGAGTCATGAGACCAATGGCAACAAAATTACCCATTTTTTGGGTTTAAAACAAAAAAAACCTGTGTAGCTTAGAGTGACAGTTGCATTAAACACTGCTGAGCTTCCCCTCTTAATCATTCTCTGCTGTATGTGTTCTATGATCTTCATAGGTTCAGCTCAAACAATTTGGATGAGGCACCGATCATTTACACCAAAAATATTTGGCCTCCCACTACCTTTTTTTCCTTGATTCCATTACCTGATTTTTATTTACTCAAATCTGTGGCCAGTCCCTCTCAGGAACAATCAAGATTTTATAAGTGTTTGAACATGTTTGATTTCCTTCTCTCCAAAGCTGTGAAATTAACTTATGCTTTGACTTAGTATCCAATTGTTGTCACCAACATTAGAATTTGTCATCTGTTCTATTATCAAGGGACTTTACTATGCTAATTTTATTTGGTTACTTTTGATAGAATTTGCTTATTTAAGTGTGAAGTGCAAATTTGGGGCAGAACATGCATATTTAATTTGATTTCAGCATATTTAGCTCAGCAGTAAGACTGCCTTATCATAAAGTAAAATACTGTATGTAAAGAAAGAACAGTTTGATAGAGTTTGGGTGGTCTACAGAGTTAAGTTCCTGTGTGTTACCAGGGCCTCATTATGAGGGAAGTAAAGAATAGTGACACTGTGACCTTCCAGGCATGTCGTAAGAGGCGACTAAGGAGGTTGATCGATGGCTCGACAAGCTGTCATTGTAAAAAGTATTGTTATGGAAACAGTGCCATATATTTTAGAGCAGTGATCTCTGCAATATGTGCCATTTTGGCACGCAAGGTTTCTGTTTTTGAGATTGTGGTTCTGCCCTATGTGCTGTCTTCAGCTCGAAAGGACAATAGATAGATAGATAGATAGAGTTAAGATATCAGCCTCTGGACAAGAAGGTCCTGGTGAGAATATTTTTTTTAACATTTATGATCTCTTCATGAATTTACCCACCACCAGTCTCTGGGTAGTAAGATTAGGTGACTAGCCCTCTTTGATAATGGCAAAGAATAGGAGGAAAAGTATTGCACATTAATCCGAGATTACGAAACCTATCTGTGAGTCACGTTTTCATGATACCATCATAAAAATTACTCCCACTTAAGTGTTACATTTGGAGTTTGGAAAGTAAGATTTTCTTTGAACTTTTGCTACATAGCTGTGTGTTTACCCATGCAGACACAAAGGAATTGGACGCCATAAAAATTTCCTGGGTTACATTAGTTTTATGACTTGAAATTCAAGCACAAGGTGCTGTAGCTACAGGAGGTGTTGCATTGTCTATTCACACAGCCGCCATAAATTCAGCCGTTTGTTTCGCTCCCTCAAAGCATTGTTTACTATCTATCTTGTGTTACAAAGGTCTGTTTGATGTCTCGCCAAATGTAAGGAGATTTCCCCCTATCATAAGAAAAAAAGGGAAAAAAAAATAATTTCTTGAAAATTTATAACAAAAAAAAAGCCAGCTTTCTACGATACCATCATACTTTTACGATGCACTCAGAAAAAAAAAAAATCCAATATCAAATTAAACAAATCCAACATTCAGAGGTCACTGAAAGTAGTAATTAGGAATGTGTAAAAGAAGAAATGTTTGTCCTCAGCAAACTGTCAATTTTCAAGAATTTGTATTTTTTTTTAGATGGTAATTTTTTTAAAGTCGAAAAGGGTCATCAAAATGGTGGCTGCACAAGCAAAATTGTTGAAAAGAATCTACCCAAAATAAAAATATTAAGTAGTTTTGAAGTTAGAGAATAGCTGCCAGTATGGTAAGGGATGCCTGCTCTTACTGACAATACTCTCAGCTGAGTGTTGGGTTGTGCCTTGGGTGTGATTCATATATAAACATCCCCTGTCACCTTTAATCTGCTTGCACAAGATGAATTATGCAATGAGCTATGACTGTTAAAATGTACACAACATACAGGCGTGCCATGTCCTAGACTGAAAGGTTACTGGTTCTTCATTTGTTTGCAATTTGTATTTGAGTACAAAATATAGTGTTTTCATTAAAACCTCTATGTTTTGCATTAGCTCTCAATGTTGCCAGTAATGTACTTATCACTACATGTGCACTATCATGAGTTTGGTAATATAATGAGGAATAAAAATAATGTAAGCTTCAACCTTGTGTTGAAATGAAAGCTGACATCTCGGATTTCTGATATTTCAGGAAAAAAAAACCTTCAAATGGGAACACAACAATAAAACAAGTAAATAAAAAGTTATAAATAATAAAATAAAAATATTAATAATAAATAAACAATATAAATAAAATATATTCAATAAATATAAGTCTAAGCTAATCGCTTGATTATTATTATGATTGAGATATAAAAGCATGCATATTTATAGAGATAAACACCTGCTTATCAAAGTATCAATTTACCAAAATAAACAGGACAAATCTGAAAAAAGTGCAACGCATTAAATACTTGGGCACAATAATAACATCAGATGGAAGATGCACCACAGAAATAAAAAGCAGAATAGCTCAGGCCAAAATAGCATATCAGAAAATGAAACATATCTCATGCAACAAATCTATGTCAATAGAAGTGAGAAAGAGAGTTCATCGGTGCTATATAGAACCAATTCTGACCTATGGAAGTGAATCAAGGACAGTAGACAAACAAATGAAAAGACGATTAGAGGCAACAGAGATGGGATTTCACAGAAGAATGTTGAAAGTTCCCTGGACAGCTAAAAAGACCAATGAAGAAATTCTCAAAGAGGCCAACACAAAAAGGAAACTCCTAAGAAATATCAGAAAGAAACAATCAACATTTTTTGGGCACATCATGAGAAGAGGACAGTTGGGGTACTTGGTTACAACTGGCAAATTAAAAGGAAAGAGAGATCACAGATGACGAAGAGAGAAAATACTGGATAGCGCCTGGTGTCATGGCATGGAAAACAGTCAACAACAGAACTGATATAATGCACTGTAGATAGAAGATTGTGGAAGGACATGATCGCCTACGCCAACCGGCATGGCATGTGATGATGATCATTTTACCAGTATTATAAGGTATCAGTTTACCAGTATTATAAGGTATCATTTTACCAGTATTATAAGGTATCAATTTACCAGTATAATAAGGTATTAATTTACCAGTATTATAAGCCCTGTGTGTTACCAGGGCCTCATTATGAGGGAAGTAAAGAATAGTGACACTGACCTTACAGGCATGTCGTAAGAGGCGACTAAGGAGATTGATCGATGGCTTGACAAGCTGTCATTGTAAACAGTATTGTTATGGAAACAGTGCCATATATTTTAAAGCAGTGATCTCTGCAATATGTGTCACTTTGGCATGCAAGGTTTCTGTTTTTGAGATTGTGGTTCTGCCCTATGTGCCGTCTTCGGCTTGAAAGGACAATAGATAGATAGATAGATTATAAGCCCTTAATTAAACTCCAGCAAGGGCAGGATGATCTAGAGGTAAAATGTTTGCCTCTGGACAGGAAGGTTATGGGTTCAAATCCCACAAGTGGTTTCTTCATGGTTAAACTCTTCCTGGTCTCCAGGTATTGAGATCCAATGTCTAGCTCTCTTGGAAAATGGCAAAAAACAAGAGGTGGTCTTATGAACACTTACGCATGTTAAAGAATCCTTGGCAGTTAATAGTCGAAAAGACTAGACCACAATTGGCTGATGCCCTGGGAAAAACTGTTAAGCAAAACCACCTATTCCAAAGACAGATGTGTCAGATCCTAAAGGCATGAATATCATGGCTTTACTGTAAACTAACGACAAAGCATCCACAGTCACTTAATAGGCTAAGAAAAAGAAGCTGCAGTATTGCAGATGATCTGATCAGCTATCGAGGGGACCATCAATCATAGTGTCTAAAGTGTTCATCAACAGTGATGAGAAATTTGAAAGATGCTGAAATACTTGTATCCCATGTCTCGAAAAGCTTCTGATAGAAATTGGGAACAGTTAAATAATTGCAGTGATACAGTAAAGCTGGTAGAAAGGAGCAAATAGCAGCGTGTAATGTACACTAATACAAGGTATGATGACAGCTTTACAAAAAAGGAACAAAACAAACTACTGACGTTTCGGCCTACTTGCGGCCTTCCTCAGAAAATGAGAATAGCATAAACAAACAATGAAATAGAAATAAACTCTAATACATCTAGGATAAACAGTAGGTAAATCAAGGAGAAATAAACAGAGGGATAAGAGATGAAATGATTAAACGAAAGAGAGATGTGTTACATATCGAAGAATAAAAATAGATATAATGTGTGAAAATTAGTAAACTAAAATACATATATAATTTAAAAGCAAGACTTAACCGAAGCAAGATCCAAAAGCTCCAAGCGAGTAGATGACAGTGAGTCATATGGGATGCAGGAGGGGAAGAGGAGGAAGGGGTGGGTGGGGAATCAGTCATATGATTAGATGAGAAGTCTGATGAGATTACCAGGTAGTAGAATGAGGTGTGAGAGGCATTCATGCGTGACACAAGTAATCACTGGTGATAAGGAAGTATATATGAAGTGAAAGCCCAATGTTACTCAGAAAACATGGCGATAAAGGAGACGTAATGGGGAATTATCAAGGACTGGTGGTGCAGTGTG
This sequence comes from Megaustenia siamemsis, assembly GCA_032433765.1. Lineage (NCBI taxonomy): Eukaryota > Metazoa > Mollusca > Gastropoda > Stylommatophora > Ariophantidae > Megaustenia > Megaustenia siamemsis. The sequence continues at coordinate 36,802,423 of JAVIAB010000125.1, forward strand.
GTGGAAAGTCAGACAAGAGTAGTGAAGCAGCTCTATATAAAAAAAAAAAAAGATTAAAAAGGGAGAGCAAGGTAGAACTGGAATATGACGTGGCAGAATCTGTATTGATAAGGATAATAAATGTAAGTGGAGAACAGGCAAACAATAGAAGTGCTGCCGTAATTATAAATATAAGTTGGTAAATAGGGAATATGACTCCAGTGGAAGGGTGCCAACTTACTTACAGATATGCAATATAGACCCTGAATATCGCCTGGGGAGATCATATCATGGGGGGCCAAAACAGGAACAGTGGAGGTAAGAAAGGTGAAGATAGGGGGGGGGGGGGGGGGGAGAAAGAGATAGGAGTGAAAAGAGAGGGGGGGGGAGAAAAGATGGGGGAAGAGAGAGGAGTAATAGATTACCTGTGAGAAAGGGATACATTGATGCCCCATGGGATGAGGCAACCCAATGGGCGATCAGACGATTCTCTAAAATGAATGGGCTGCGGCTTTCAGAAAAACATGACAACAGGCCAGTAACTTGGAGATCCATCTTACCCTGATGACCTTTAAGAGTTAAAGTGGAACTATTGGGGTGCCTGCGTCTAGATTGATGTTATACAAATTTTCCTGGCATCTGTCTCAGAGACGGTGTCCTGATTCGCTTATGTAGGTCATCCTACATCGCTTACATATGATGGCATAAATAATGTTACACGATGTACAAGTGAATCCTTCTCTGATCTCAAAAGGACCATTAGGAAAGAGACATATCTGTCACGAGGACATGGTAGCAAGTTTTACATTGATTGTGATTGCAATGGATAGTGTCCCGATGGCTATGGAGGGAGGCAGGAAGGTGGCTCCTGACAAGCATGTCACAGAGGTTGCGATCACGCAAGGCAACTAAGAGGGGGATGGGGGGTCAGGGAAGAGTAGACGGGTAGAAGTGTTGGAGCAGAGAATGGAGAGGTAGCAGTGATCACTGTGTAGTGGTGAATGTGATGGTTGAGAGAAAATACTACCATGTTAGAGGGGGAATGGGTAGAGGGGGTGAGTGCAGCCTGGTGTGAGATGCAGAGAATCCATAGGAGATCAAGTATGAGAGCTGATATGGGATAGAGGCATCAGCATATTAAGTCAAGCATCAGGTGGACATTATGTAGGAAATCTTCATTGATTGAAATAGTTAAATGTCCATTTTAATACTTCAAACATTACAATTTTATTATTTTTTAATTTCTTTCTACAATTCATGAAAAATCATACCCATTTCCATTTCTTATGTTGATTTCAGAGGCAGGTGAAGACAAGGGTGAAATGTGAAAGCTCTCCCCTTCACTTGCCCATCTCTGACTCTGTGTCATGGTTGATTCTAATGAATTAGGTCTTCGCTGATGATTAGTGTTGCGTGATGAGCTTGAAATATACACAGAAGAGGATGCCCCTCTTGGCTTACCTTCCCCTAACTTGAGGGGAATGTCTAATTCATTGGAGCCAGAGAAACCAGCAAAGTAGACATCTTTGTCTGTGAAGAAACAATAGATTATTTATGAGTTTCAATGATACATCATGTGATATCAAACAACTCACAATGAAGCATTTTAAACAAGCTTAAGGGAGAGAAGTCACTGTAACATAAAGGTCAAGAGTTAGATTTTTACTCATAGAGAACAAGTTAAAAATGTGCCTAATGCAAATGGTTTATATAAATGTTCTCATATCTCAAGGTAACAAGACTGTGTCTAGCCCCGATGGAGATGGACAATAACATTTGAACCCGATGTTTAAATTGAAAATAAAAAAATAATCACTGACAGTTAACAATTGAAAAACAAAAGTTGACTGTTGCTACCAGGACAATATTTGTAAAAATAAATAGTAACTTCTAGAAAACCACCTCAAATGATATATTAGCAAATGCATTGCATCCTTTTAGGAAAGGAAAGAAATCTGTGCGGACAAGACATCCAAAATGCCAGCAACACAATGGATAAAAAAATGAAACGAAACCCCCACAACTTGCCGAAGCAGTAATAAATAATAAAGCAAAGGTGCTTAGGAAATGACCAAGCCATGCACAGTCAGGATAACTTGATTTATTAAAAATTTTTAATGTTCAAAATAGTAAAGGTTCCATCTATGTCTTACTAAGTTTATGGGGTATACAGTGTTAGTGATCATATTTTTTCATGACAAAAACGACATTTTTTGGGTGTATTTTTAAGTGATTGGTTGGTATCAGGCAATGAGTCTATATTTGCTAATTTTGCCTCATGTATAAGTGTTCTTTTCAGTGTCTTTCTAGGTCTTCCTCTTTTTCTGTACCCTGATGTTTCCCATAGAAGAGCCTGTTTTGGAATAGTCTCTTCTCAGCACATGTCCATCTTCTCTTTCTAATTGTAGATGAGATTGTTGGTTGCTAGGCCATTTCACTTATCTCAATATTAATTAATTCATTGCTTTGCACACATAGTACTTTTCTTAGGCATTTGTTTTCAAAAGTGTTTAGCTTTCTCTCAATCTCTTTTGTTGTTTTTCGGCTTTAACATGCATAGGTAAGTGTAGATAATATGTTTGAGTTGAATATTTTAAGTTTGGTTTTCCTGCATAGTATTTTTGATTTCCATATTATGTCCAGGTTTTTAAAATTCATTGCTACTTTTGCTATCCTGCTTCTGATCTCTTTCTTTGTTTTACCTTCTTGATCTATAATGCTACCAAGATTTATATAGTGATCTACTCTTTCCAATGCCTGGCGATTGAGACATATGTTGCTCTCTGGAATGTTGTTATTTTTAATGATTTTTGTTTTATCCCTGTTTCATTTTTTATTTAGTCATGTTTTCTCCACCATGGATGATAAAGTACTATGTTGTGTACTGTCCAGAAAAGGTTGAGTACTGAAACTTCTATCTCAACACAAAATTTCTGGAAATAATGAGACTGACAAACAAAGGAAGATGCAATCAAAATAAGCAGGTATAATCTATGAGGTGTTAAAGAAGTTCTTTTTAGTAACAAATACATGAAGAAATGAAATACAGAATACCAGTGTTACCAGAAAAATTATACCTACAACAAACATTTAGACTCCCAACAGGCCAAAATAGATTAAAGTATCATCTTTTCAATATCCTAAGGAAAGAACCTCTTATGAGTGTGACTATGATACTGGTAAAATGACTTCCGAACACCACAGGTGCTACAGGAGTACTCAACATACAATGAACAGAGAAGCTCTTGTGAAAACCACCAGTGCCACACTTGGACAAGCTTAACCCTTAAATATGATACATATCTGTGGCTGACATGTTTATGGTACCATAGTAAAAATTCCTACCAATTAATTGTAATATTAGAAGCTCTAAAAATGGTGTTTTCTTTGAACGTTTAGACACACAGCTGCATCTTTACACTACGACACATAGGGGGGAACTTTCCAATTTCATGTCTCGCGTTGATTTATGACCTGATTTTGACCACATGGGTTGGAAGTGTTACTATGTCTATTGGTACAATGCTGTAAGTCCATCAGTATGTTCGGCTACCTCATAGCATTATTTGCCGTGTTTCCTGAGATATAAAGGGTTGTTTGATGTCATCCAACGACCAAGGGAATTTCCCTGATCATCAGTCATCAAGTAGGTGAAAAATAGTTAATTTTTTCACATTATATGAGATCATATCTCACAAAATCAAGGGAAAAAAAAATCCAACAACAATGGAAATAAATCAAAGGTAAAGGAACAGACAAATAATTGCAGTGCTGCAGTAAAGCTAGTAGCAGGAGCAAGTAGTGAGGTGTAACAATGGGAGTCAGGAGGTTGTAGAAGACCAAGGTAAGTAGATCAGAGACACCTAAGGAAACTGTAACATCTAGGAAGGAGACAGAGGAGGTGGAAATGTAGGAAGTGAGGCGGATCGAGAAGTGATTATGTCCAACATGCTCGATGAATAGGGAGATTTCCTCCTCTAAAATGTCACTCAGATCGGTGCAGTCGTCAATGTACCTACGGTACATAAGGGGAAGAGGGCCCTGGTAGGTGTGGATGATCTGGTGTTCCAGGTAAACCATAAAAAGACAATATTAGCTTGGGCCATTTTGGTGCCCATCGTTACACCACTGATCTAGACAAAGAAGTTGCCATCAAACTCGAAAGATTTGAGGCTGAGAACTTGTTTCACTAGACGGTTGATGACGGCAGTAGCGATAGAAGGTTGACTTCTCTTATCAAGGAAAAATTGAAGAGCTCAAAGACCATCGGTATGGGGAATGGAGGTGTACATCAATGACAAAAGAGGTGGTAGTTACAGTCAGGAGAAAGCCACTTTCATGGAGGATCGCTCCTGGGTGAACTTCAGAATCGTCTTCCATACCAAGGTATTATGTGAGACAGTGACATCGTCGGAGATGGGTTGGTAGAATGTGTGGTCAGATAATTGTTTTGTCCTTCATGAATCTAAAGGTCTTTTCTCCATACAACCACAGAGCCACCCTTATCGGCAGGTATGATGACAATGTCTTTGCAGTGGCAAAGATCTTGGAGGGCCTGGTATACCTCGTAGCTGAGATTCAAATGTCGAAGTCTAGGGAGAAAGCGTGCCTTAAAATCCTGGGAGGTGGTACTATTAAACAGGTCCGAAGCCTGGGATTGGCCTGAGGAAAGAGTCCAGTTGGATTTGCGAGAGGAGAAACGGGGAAATATATCATCAGGAGAAGGTTGAGAGGGAGAGTTTGGATTAAGATAAAAATGAACCTTATGCCATAGTCATATGTAGTATTCGTATACGTCCCATAAGAGAGGTAGTGAGTTACTTGAGGGGCAAAGAGGGACAAATTTAAGACTTTTGCTGAAAAGGCAGCATTCATGGTCGGAAAGAGGCAAATTAGGGGAAATACATATGACGAGGGTGTTGGAGTCAGAGGCAGTCGGGGGTCACCGAACAAATCAAACACTCGGGGGTCACTGGAAATGTTAATTAGTAACGTACACAGAGAGAGGAAATGTTTGAAGACAGCAAAATGTCAAATTAGAAGAATTTGTGTTTTGATGCGGTAATTTTTACTATGGTATTGTAATCTAAGAATTGCTTTTTAACTTATTAAGATTGACATTTAAAAGTGCCAAAGAAGAACAAATATTTTGACACAAATAATAACTTCATCTGGGAGATGGAGCTCAGAAATAAAATAAAGAAATGCCAAACAAGGGCAGAACAACACAAAATGAAAATAATTTTACAGAAGTCTCTGTTGATTGAAGTAGAAAAATAGTTCTTCATAGTTACACAGATCCTGTCCTATCACACACAAGTGAGCCAAGTGCAATTAAGGAACAAACAAGAAAATTATTGGAGTGACACAGAATGTGATTGGCAAGAGAGAAAGATTTTGCTAGAAAATAATCGTCAGTTCAACAGTGTGACATGGCATGAAACCAAAAGAACAGATAAGCAACATCACAAACCCGAATGATTGTTCATGCATATAATGATGAAAGTTATCATATATTTTTTAACATTATTCAACAAAACCAGTTAGTTTCCACTTTCAGTATTATCTAATTGTGAAGCACTTACCCTGACCTGTCAGAGGACAGCTAGGTATTACAGATCGCTGCATGAGCACATATAAGGCCGTATTGGCCACTTTCTGCTGGCCATCTGAAGGTGCCTCAGATCCAGTGCCACGTTTGACAGCTTCTCTTACTCGAGGGGCAATCTGCTGGTTCCATGTGTTCTGCATCCATCTGAAAAATAAAAGCAATTAGCTTCAACATAGGTAAATAATAAAACAATTTATTTAACACAGTTAAATAATAAAACAATTAACTATAACAAGGTACACAACAAAACAATTAATTATAACAAGGTACACGATAAAACAACTATAACAAGGTACATGATAAAACAACTATAACAAGGTACATGATAAAACAACTATAACAAGGTACACGATAAAACAATGAACTATAACAAGGTACATAATAAAACAATTAACTATAACAAGGTACACAACAAAACAATTAATTATAACAAGGTACACGATAAAACAATTAACTATAACAAGGTACACGATAAAACAATTAACTATAACAAGGTACATGATAAAACAACTATAACAAGGTACATAATAAAACAATTAACTATAACAAGGTACACAATAAAACAATTAACTATAAACAATAAGATAATTAATTTTAACACAGATACACAATACAACTATTAATGTTAACACTGGAAAACAATAAATCAATTAACTTAAACACAGTATACAACACAACAATAAACTTCAACATAGACAAACAAGGAAAACAAAGTGTTGTATGTACAATATTTGTGTCACAAACAACAATAAAAGAGCTAATAAAGTAACTTAAATAGGTGATTTATATCTGTCCATTGCATCCAATAAAGTAACTTACATAAATTATTTACCCATAGAATCAGCATTGCAGTAGTCAGTCACACATAATTTTTGTACACTAGAATATTATCAACACACATGAAAAATACCCATTAGTACCCCCAATCTCGTGGTTACATACGAAGATGTCAGCACAATGTACTGACCTTAGAACGCCAAGTTTTTCTTAGCAGTCCATTGATCCTCTTTTTTTATGTTATTCACTATGACAATAAACAACATGCAGGATACCATATACCTGCTGCCAAAAGCACAGACCATTATTTTCCACCTTGAACAGGCCACTGCAGACTCCAGACTCGCCTTTACCACTTAGGTATAACCCACACTGAGAAATGCTACAATGGACTTCTGAATACTCTCCTCAATTGTGCAACAAATGTGCTGAACTTCAACATCAAACCTATCCAAATGATGCAATAAAAATTGGGGACTATATGAAGATCCTGAGAGAGCTGCAAACTTTGTCCTGATAACAGCAGAAAAGACACCGAATGACCAAAAACATATAAAACGCTGAGAGAAAGAGATTCATTATAACAGCATGTAGTCATTTTAGAGCAATCATGAAGATACATTAATGGATGCTTACGCAGAATAAAAGGATGAAAATGGCAGGACAAAATCACTAACATAGAATTATGGAAATGTACCAGTCAAATACCAGTGGATAGAGAGATACAGTAAAGACGATGGCGCTGGATAGGACACACACTGCGGAAGCCAACTGAGAGTATTACACAACAGGCCCTTTTTGGAATCTCCAGGGAAAAAGATAAAGAGGAAGACCAATGTATTCTTGGAGAAGACAGATAGAAGCAGAGATGAAGATGCTGGGGAAGACATGGAATGATCTTAAAAGAATGACAAGAAACAGAACGGCTTGGAAAGTGTTTGTAATCTCATCAACTGATGAGATTAACCCTACATAACGATTTCGTTGTAAAAATTACCATCTAAAACTAAATAAAATTCTGGAAATTTGAGTTTGCTGTAGGCAAACATCCTCCCTCACCATAATTACCTAATTACTACTTCCGGTGACCCCTGAGTGTTGGATTTATTTCCTTTGATGTTGGATTTTTTTTTTCAAGCGCGCTGTAAAAAGTATGATGGTATAGGGGGCTTTTTTTTTTTCTCATAAATTTTGTCAATTTTTAAGAAATTTCATTTTTATCTTTTTTTTTCTTCTTATGACGGGGGAAATCTCCTCGGCCATCAGCAAGACATCAAACGAAACTTTTGTAACATGGGATAGCCAGGTAACAATGCTTTGAGGGAGCCGAATATACAGCTGGATTGGCGAACTGATGGCCGCCATATGAACAGACAATGTAACACCTCCGGTAGCCACAGCAACATGAGTTCGAATTTCTGGCCATAAATCTAACACAACCCAGGAAATGATTACAGTATCTGATTCCCATGTCTCTGCTTGGGTAAACACACAGCTGTGCAGCAAAAGTTCTAAGAAAATTGTATTTTCCTAACTCCAAATGTAACATTTAAGTGGTAGTAATTTTTACAACGGTATTGTGAAAACGTAACCCACACATATGTATTGTAATCTAGAGTTAAAAGTAACTGAAAATGAAAATCCAAGAGGATTTATGAACAATAACAAAAATACAAGAGCACATATTCTTATAAATTCACTTATAGAATCTCAAAGAAATTATCAAAGCAGAATTCATCCAGATGTCATTACTTTCAGTCAGAAAACACAATCTGACATTACCATTAAAGAAATGAAAGCCAGTGCTGCTTTTGTATATAGTTAGTATTTTATTTAAAACTGTCAGGTGTTTATGGTTATTTGCATACATTTCTGTTAAAGGATGCAGTTATGGGACTGAAAATCAGAAACCAAAGCTAGGTACAAATTGTATAAAAAGATTCAGAGGGTTGAGTGTAATCAGCAAAATCTAGAAATTACTGGTGTTCATATTTTGTACCATTTGCTGGGAAGAACAAAGAAACTATCCTAGGTGCAAACAATAATTAGCAACAAACTCCAAGGTCTTATTTTATATTCTGTTAACATGATTAAAAAAGTGAAAAAAAGGGACAAAAAAATGTGTATTAAATAAAAACCTACTGCAGGATAAGTTTGTGGTCTTGTTTCTCCAAAGGGCATTTGAAGAACATGCATGGTCCTTGAATGACCTCTGGTATACCAAGTTTATTCAGGCTGTCATTTAATCTCTGCCAGACACAAACTATCCATTCTATAGCTCGGAACACAGGATCCTCAGGTGATGGCATGCATCCATGATATGTGTTGAAAATGCGCCTGAAAAAATGTCTGGCCAGCAATCCTTTCAAAGGTTCTGTGTCAAGTCTAAACTGAACCCACCGAAACCGAGGCAAAATTGATAAATCAACTCCAAGGGACCTAAAAAAAAATAATTTAGAAGAAATAAAAAAAGATTAAGCATTAACTATATATAAAATATAAATTGCTTAAAAAATGCTATAATTTAAAGACAAAATAATGAGAAATCTAACATCAATTTGAATAATTCTGTTTTTAAAAAAAACAGAAAAAAAGGAAAGGCAACATGAATAACTCACGATTAAGCAGGAAATAACATTTTCAACAAAAAGAAGATGTGAATAACTGTGTTCCACACTTACAAAATTAATAATATTCCTTCAGGTGTATTTGTTGTTTCCAACACAAATATCAAAATTAACACAAAGAATTGGAGTTTCTCACCGAGATTTGTTCACAGTTCCAATTACGTAAAAATTATCTGTTAAAAAATGTAAGCCACTATGCCCTTGACCATCACCTGCAATCATAAATAACACATAGATCAATTGTAACAAATAGGAACATAAGGTGTATTTTCTTTTAGCGAGGGATAGAAAGTGTATAACTTCACATTGAGTACATTTTTCAGCTTCAAGCTAACTTTTTTTCAGTTTTTAAGAAATTTAGAGCTAATGAAATTGTAAACAACACACATTTTTTAGAGCGTTTGCTACTGATGAGGAGGATCCTGATTGAATTAACTGAAGTGACAAATTTATTATGGATTGAACAGCTCCTTGGTTCACTCAGCCTCTGAAAATGGTTACCAGAGATTTTTTGGGGGGAAAGTAGTTCAAATTTGGCAGGATAGTGACTGCATCACCCATAAAATGTGCTAGTGATCATTACAAATATAGGCACTAATGTAATTTTATCCATACACATTAAGAAGAATGTTGGATGCATTGGACAAGAAAGTACAAAATATAAGCAATGGACCAGAAGGTACAAAATATAGGCACTAATGTCATATTATCCACACACATTAAGGTGGATGTTGGATGCATTGGACCAGAAGGTACAATATATAGGGACTAATGTCATATTATCCACACACATTAAGGTGGATGTTGGATGCATTGGACCAGAAGGTACAATATATAGGGACTAATGTCATATTATCCACACACATTAAAGTAGGAAGTTGAATACATTGGACAAGAAGGTCCAAAATATCACAACCTGATGCAAATGACAACACAATGTACCTATGTTGACAAAACATCCATTCTAAGGGTGGATGAAAAGGAGTAGTCATCAGGTGAATGAGTGACAAAATCTAGATGAAATTTATTAAAGTAAAAGAGAAATATAAAAGGGCAAAAAATATCAAGAAGATGAGATCACATAAGATTTTTTTAATGAGTAAATATGAACAGCTTGGAAAGTGTTTGTGGGAATTTCAAACAAAATGGAGGAATTATTTTTCTCGGGCTTGGTATAGAACCGTTGATCAGAGGTTTAACAAACAGCTATCGTAAAAACAGTCATAATATAAATAATCTAAGGTATGCTGATGATACAGTATTAATCGCTAAGAGTGAAAATGAGTTACAAGAAATGTTGGACATTATAGTGAAAGAAAGCAAAAATAAAGGACTCAGCCTTAATAGCAAAATGACAGAGGTAATGGTAACAACAAAGAAAAAGACATCACCTCAGTGCAAAATAAAGACAAGTGGAACAATATTAAAACAGGTAAATGAATTTAAATATTTGGGAACTTTGTTAACCTCAGACAGAAGATGTACAAAAGAGATGAGAAGCAGAATGACTCAGGCAAAAGCAGCTTTCCAAAAAATGAGGAAGATACTATGCAATCCATTTTTGACAATAGAAACAAGGAAAAGAGTTCTTAAATGTTATGTAGAGTCAGTCTTAACATATGGATACGAATCATGGACAATAGGACAACAGACAAGAAAATAACTGGAGTCTGTAGAAATGTGGTTTTACAGAAGAATGTTGAGAGTACTATGGACAGCTAAGAAGAGTAATGAAGATGTTCTGAGAGAGGTCAAAGTAAAAAGAGAGCTAATTTCCAAAATTAGGAAGAAACGATCATCATTTTTTGGCCATGTAATGAGAAGAGAACAACTGGAATATATTGTAACAACTGGAAAAATTGAGGGACGAAGAGATAGAGGGAAGCAAAGAGAGAAAATAACAGACAGCTTAAGAGAATGGCTTGGCAGAAGGTCAACAACAGAAATGATAAATAGCTGCCGAGATCAAAAGTTGTGGAGTGATATGATCACCTACGCCAGTAAGCCCGTATTTGATGGTGATGATGATCGTAAAAACGGTTTTGTTAATGAAACGTAGACCTGATAGCTGCTTGCACAGAACAGAGACAAATGGCGAGATTTGATAAAATATCTTTAAAAGAATTGAAAACTGCTAGAACAAAAATGTAAATAAGAGAAGGAGTATGTTGGTCTACGCCCAATGGGCCGGCTATGGCTAGAAAGGTCAATAGATAGATAGATAGAAATATGAATAATTAATATTTAAAAGACGAAATATTTTGGAGGTAATGACCAACAAGGTAAAACATCATGATAGCTTTCTTCTCTCATTTTCTGTACATATTAAACTGTGACAATACATTTGAGAACATTATGAAAAATGTCAGAAATGATGACAGAATGCAACCCTTCTACGATGGTAACATAATTCCATAACTCGGATATGCTGACGATACAGTCCTCCTCTCAACCAGTGCAGAAGAATTTAAAGTGACAATTGAGTGTATTAAAAAACCCAGTGAATAGCAAAACCTCTATTTAAATAAACAGAAATCTAAGATAATGCCCATTGACAAAACAAAAAGCCAACCCAAAATCATCATCAACAGTGAAAATCCTGAAATTGTAACAAATTATGAATATCTGGGATCTGTAGTAACTAACAAAATGGAGACAGCCAGAAATATATCAAAAAAAGATTAGCAACACACAAATTAATCGCCATGAAGAACATGTGGCATCACACCAGCAAGGCAGTAAAATTAAAATAACTGAGGACTTGTATCTTCCTGATCACAACATATGGTTATGAATCATGAACCTTCTCGCAAACAGCTAGAAAGAAAATCTCGATTCATTTGAAACAAAATGCTACAGAAAAATCCTTAAGATACTGTGGATAATGAGAAAGAGCAATGAAGACATATTGACAGACTTAAGCATTAAAAAGAACTGGCTTATAAATATTATTCTACAAAGGAAATTAAAATACTATGGCCATGTCAAAAAGACACAGTGGATTGAAAAGAACAATAATGGAAGGCATGGTTCCAGGGTGATGCATCACAGGCAGACCAATAAGAAAGTTGTTGCAAAATAATAAATAGATCTTAAACATGACAACCGAAGAAGTGGAAAATTGGCTAGAGATAGATTGTTCCAGATGGACTGTGGTGAATGTAATGTTCTGCAAAGGACATGCGACCTGATGTTGATCATACATTATGTAGTATAAATTATAATTTCTTCCCCTATCATTACATACATACCTCTCAAGCTAAATGCATGTCCTATTCCTCTGTATTCCATGGGATCAAGGAGCTCTCCAAACAGCTGAGCCATGTCAACCATCTCAAGATTATCAAGCAACAGTATGGGGGCAAAGTTCTCGGTTGTGCGATTTACTGAAACAACACAGTCTGCAAAAATACAAATAATACTCTAGTCTTTATAGAAAAAAAATTATTTCCTTAATAGAAAATTGACTCATCATTACAAAGCAAATTGATAAAGACTAAGCAAATTTATATGTATAAATTCATGCTTCTTAATTGTCCCTGAAGAATCCTCAGATGATCAGAAGTATAAAAGAGAGTTGTAGAGAACATGACAATAAACAGTTATGGAGGTTAACCCTTTCTAGATACCAGTGGAAACTAGAAAACCATATTTGGATGAGCTCATCTTCCAAAACAATTTTTTTTAACACGATGAGTCACATTAATTGCATTATCATCATCAACATCATGTACCACACCGGTTGGCGTAGGCGATGTCCTTCCACAATCCACATACAGTGATCATATCAGTTCTGTTGTTGACTGTTTTCCATGCCATGACACCAAGCTATCCAGTATTTTCTCTCTTTGTTGTCTGCGATCTTTCTTTCCTTCTATTTTGCCAGTTGTAACCAAGTATTCCAACTTTCCTCTTCTCATGATGTGACCAAAAAATGTTGATTGTAATTGTATTATAGATCTCCTATTTTTCATTGTTTGTTCCAGTAAGTCAGAAACCACCCAAGATCAACAATGATTGCTTGCTTTCAATTGTGGAGATAAAAATTACCACACAGTCCTTTCCGTTCCATGTTAGGCAAGGCTGCAGCTCTAGAATATTTCTCTTCTTATGTCCGTGTAAGATCTGCCCATAATGCAGTGATCAGTCAGTCATGCTCTTCATTTTTCTACACTTTCTTTCAAATTCTTTCATTAATTATTTTCTATCAAACTCAACTATGTCAGTTCCCTCCATATGTTCTTGATCATTAATTTGTTCTAGCTTTTCAAAACTGATACTTTCCCACAGTAATAATTTCTTGTTACTTATGCAAAAGTGTATTATTAGGTTATGACTGAGCTACTCACTTCTCTGTTTTAAGTATGTCAGAAAATTAGTAAAAGTGTATCCAGATTGCAAGTTCAGCTGATATATTGCTGGTTTTCGACCCAAAGACAATTCTCGAGCCTGTTATGTTGTAGGAAATAGAAATAAAAATCAATTCAGATGTTAAGAAAACTATCACATTTTGCACAAATATTAAAGTAAACAGAAGGAATATCTGGGCACAAAACATGCATGCATGGAGCATTCAAAAAATCATCTCATTATAATAAAAACTTGTTCTATTAGGCAGATTATCAACCAGGATTACTATGCTCCTCTACATGGATTTTCACTGGATTTTAACAAAAGTATGAAATGCTGCACAAACTGACATGTCATATACTTGATAAAATTCTTGACAGGAAAATCTGTTAGTCTGGAAAGACTTTTCCTAAAGAGACAACTCTGAATACAAATAACTGCTGCCTTACAGGAGGGCAAAAGAGAATCCAATGGCTAGGAAAAGTCCCCAAAAATTCATGATGAAGATAGAGCACTGGAAAGCAGGTGAAAAACAATATGGATCATCAACATGGTTTAATTAAGGAAGGACACATGCTATAAAACATTAAAATGATCAACTAAAACAAAAAAGAACTCTTTTGTTATTAAAAAATGTAATGATCAGTAATTTTCTAACAGCATTATCCAAACTGGCAAGAAAACAAACACTTACAGCAATGCTCTGTGCCAATTTGTGAGCCAGATAAGATTTACCACTACCGGCTGGACCATAAAATATCACACTTTTGTACTGTTCAAGCTGTGAAATATAGCATCACTTGAAAACACCATAGACCAGTTATTTTACTGTACTAATAATAAAAAATTTATTGCATCAAGTTTTCTTGAAGAATGAACATGTAGTACTCATCATACATTATCATGATCTATTATGTCATGTGGTCAGAGACAATCAATTCCTACCAAAATTGTCACTTTTAGGAGCATTTCTATACTTCACTTGATTTTTGTCTACATATATACACAGTCATTCTGTCCTACATCTTCGCTGCTTTCTTTTTCTTCACTTTCCCTTAAACTTTCCTACTGTCACTTGGTTTTCCAGCCTTCCTATCTACTGAACTATACTGCTATTTCAACAATGAAATTTTTCTTCTTGAAATAAAATGAAAAAATGAAAGTCTTCTTTCTTTTATCACTATAATTCCTCTTTTGATTGTCAGATTGATTCAGAGCTCTTAAGATTAAGACTCTCTTATTTCAAAAGCAGACACTGCTTTGTTATATTTTTCATCCTCTAGTAACTTGCATTAGCCCTCTTTGATCTTTTGTTATGAAGACTAAATATTTATACTTGCATTTGCTTCAGTCTTGATCTTCAACCATAATATCACAATATGTTACTGTATTTTCTTTTATTATAACCATTATTCCTGCATTAATAATATTGAGATGTAGTTCCTTTTCTTTGCTTGCTCTGTTTACTGTGCTCACTAATTTGTGTAATTATTGTTATTTTATGCAACTAGCAGTAGTCACTCAACACATAAAATGATGAAAACAATTTCAGCCTTGTGCAGTTACACCACTTATGTATATGGAGGTGACTGAGTCGTTTAGCATAAAATACCCTATGACATGTATTAACTTAATTTACCATGAGTATTGATTGTTTTGCCAATGTGTTTATTACTACATTAACCCAAGATTATGATACATATCTGCTACCAAACGTTTTTACAATTCCATTGTAAAAATTACTACCACTTAAATGTAACATCTTGAGTTTTAAAAGTCAAATTTTCTTTGAACTTTTCCTACACAGCAGTGTTTTTATCCTAGCAGAGACAAGGGAATCAGAATCTGTAATCATTTCCTGGCTAACGCTCGATTTATGACCTGAAACTGACTACATCTCGCTGTTGCTATCAGAGGTCATACATTTGTCTATTCACAGGACTGCTGTAAGCCTTCAGTTCAGCTAGTATGTTCAGCGCCCTCTTTGCATTGTTCGCTGACTCTCCAATGTTAAAAATTTCTTTAAAATTGGCAGATTTATTAAAAGAAACGTGTGTGTTTATGATACCATAGCATTTTTTTCTACGAGAACAAAAAAAAAATAATCCAATATCAAATGAAAGAAATCAAACACCCAGGCATCACCAGAAGTGATAATTAGAAAGGTATATGTAATGTTTCCCCATGGGAAACTGTCAAATTTTAAAAAAAAATAATTTTTATGTAATTTTTACGGTGAAATCGTAATCTAGGGTTAATTTACCATTTTTCATCCAGCCTCTTCTACATAGAAGAGGCTGGATGAAAAATGAAACTTCAATATTGATGTTACCTCATAGGAAAGCCACATATACCTTTGAAGTATTAATATTGAAGTGTCATAGAAAAAGATATAGCGTAGTGCATGAAATGTTTCTGACAGTTTTAATTATTGCTTTCCTTCATTATTTAATAATGTTTAAAAATTATTTAGGTAATTGTTCTTGTATATACAGCATTACAATTTAATTAAACATTGACTCTGACACTGCTTGAATTATACTAACTTTGATTTTAAAAACGGTTGATGTGATCAACTCAATGTCGCCAAATTTGTTCAACAAACACAAAAATCTCTTTTGTTTTGCCTTCTGTTGAAAGAGGCTGACAATAGATTTGCAATAAAGGTGGTAGTGATAATTAATAACCTGATCTGCTATTAAGAATCTCAGATACTAACAGGAAAAGAAAGGTAAAGTATCATAAGTATCTTACCAAGCGTAGGTAATTGCCGATATTTGAAACAGGGTGCAGGACATCAAAAGCTATCAGTTCACACATGTTATCACAATCTGAAACACAATCACTGAATCATAAAAAAACATGTCACTGTACTTATTTTCCAACATGATGCATGTCAAGAAGGTCTTTAACACTGGTACTTCAAGTAGTTGGGATCATCAGTTTCCTTTATAATGAAAATTATTTGGACATAGCCAGATATTTGTTTCAATTTGGAACTTAAGTTAGTTTTCTATTTTCTACTAAAAAATCCTTCTAATGTACATTTCAAAAATATATTCTGTTTTTACACTCTTCTTCTTTATCCATAACCCTGGGGATTGATGGGGCACTGACAGATTTTGCCAACCTTCTCCACATATCTTTAGTCATTCTTTGAGACTGCAAAGTCAAGGGCTGTCCGTTATTTAATATCATCTTCCCATATCTGTGTCTGTCTACATCTACTTTTCCTTCCTTTCAGTAGTTCCTTGCAGAATTGTCTTTGCCAAAACATATGACCAAGATATGTTGTCAAACCATTTCATTTGCACTTCTTCACTATAGTCAAAAGTATCCTTTGGTAAACTTTTTCATTTGTGATATGGTCTAAGTAAGATATGTACAAAACCTTACATTTCATTTCCATAGCTTGTACTTTCTTCTGTAACTCTGCTGTAAGGGTTGATGTTTCACAAATGTATCATCATCATCATCACTGAGTGCCGTCTCCACATCGAAGGTTGGCTACCACGGAGCACCATTCTGTTCTGTCTCTTGCTTTGATAGCACTGGTTATCACAGACTGACTTGTCCATCTTTTGATGTTACTTGTCCATGTTAGTTTTGGACTGCCTCTGCTTCTTTTAGCTTGTAATGTCCATTCCAAGATTACTTTAAGTAGGTTGCTGTGTCTTATAACATGTCCCATAAATCTCATTTGTCTTGTTTGAATTGTGTTTAGTAGTTCTTTTTTATTTTAAATTGTTTTAAGACTTTATTTTCATTTCTTTCCATCCAATTTACAAATGTATAGAACATTTAGATAATCAGGGTGCACACTAGCCTGTTTTAGAGCAGCTTACAGCGATGTCATCTTCCAGACAGGTTTAAGGGTTGCTTTTATGTAAAATTAAATAATAAATACTTCACTTAAATTACATTTCAATAAGTAATTCCACTTCTATAATAAAAAAAAAGGGAGCCGCGATAGCTCAGTGGTTACTGAACTGGACTACAAAGGACAAGAAGTAGAGTTTGATCCCAACTGATGGCTTCCGGTTCACTCAGCCTTTAATGGGTACCGGATTTTTTCCTGGGAAAGTAAAGCGGCACTTGCTTAATACCAACCAAATTCCCCAAAAATCATGTACCGAGGGTCTGTAAAATTTATGGTGGTCACTAACACCATATTCCCTATACGTCACTTGGCATGATGGGGGTACCTTATTTTTTTTTAAATATTAAAATGCATTTCAAACATGTCACTTCTACACTACATTACAAAACAATGGTTCTGTTTCTGTATTACATTGGTAATTATTTTCTAAACTACATTTTAAAGTTGTTGTATTCATACATTACATCTTGTTTACATCACTTCTATTTCTACATGAAATAAAATTAAAATATCACTTCACTTCTACACTATATTTCAATAAATTAATTACTTCAACGTTATATTTCAAACAGGTATTTTACTTCTATATAACTATTTAAAGAATTATATTAATATTATATCTCAAACAAATCTTTTTTTTTTTCAATGTTATATCAAGATCCATGTGACTATAACCATGCTTCCATCCTTGCAGTTGATTAAGTCCATGATTTACAAAAATTTAACTTGTGGTTTTTATTCACAAGTCTCTGAGTAAAAACCTTTTTATCATTAAATAGGTTACAAATAGAGCTGCAAAATGTCAAACACATTTGATACTTTGTTCCATTAATTGTTACATTTAACAAACTATATATGGCATTTTAAGAATATGTGTTAACTTACCATTCACAGTGACTGTAACCTTTTTAGACTCATTGTTGGAAAGCATAATGTAAGGAGATGTATCTGTCTGCATGGCAGGCGTCCATTTGTAAAAACCTAGAAATGTTTGGAAACAAAAAATCATTCATTATCACTTGTTTGTTGTTATGGTCATCATCACTTGACATAAAACTAAGGTAGACGTTTTAAAGAGCAAGTGTCCAGATGTGAGGCAGATCCTTCCTTTCAAACCAACAACTGTGAAATTTCTGAGGACTTCTGTGAAATCTTATAAAAAAGTCATTTACCCAAATTACATAAATTTTCAATTGAAATATTGCCCTTATTTGATAGTACACGTGAGAGTGCCGTTTACAAGCCATTAAATCCAAAACTTTAAATTGCATTGAATGTGCTACACTGGAAGCTGGGTCTAAAATTTTCCTGGACAGATTTTAAAGTAAACATTGAGAAACTTGTTTTAGAAAAGCCATGATGATCTTCATATTAAATTACCTAAGAACACAGTGAATAATTTCTTTTACGCTCTTATTTTCAACTAATAAACTACTAATCTACCTGTAAACTTTTGGTATTACCATATACCTACCGCCTATAATTTTGTCTGTGTGTCACAGGCATGCATGCACACAGAGAGAGAGAGAGAAAGAGAGAGAGAGATAGATACATATATAAAAGTAATCACCTGCACTCCATTGCAATATGTTCTGTTTGGCCCTTAGGCAAAAAAAGGTTGGACCACATTGATTTAATGCATGTAACAAAATTGTAATTGTCATTATAAATCATCTGCATTAATCTGAATCATGCAAAAATATAATTAATGTTGCTTTGCAAATTAGCTATACACAGAGATTCCTGAGACACTACAAAGGGCAAAATTTTCAGCAACTTGTTTACATACCTATTTCAAAATGCTTAATGTTGGCCATTGTTAGACCCAGGGTAAAGTCCTTTTCTACTCTGTCTAAATCAGCATCAAGACGGGTTATCCTTCTTGTCTTAAGACCTACATTTAACTTGGCCAGATAACCCTTTAAGATTCCATATAAAAGGTCTTCTATCATTGTCCAACTTAGTCCTGGCCCAACCTCTATTGTGCCAAGCATAACACTGGAGACTGTGGTATTTTCATGAATATTTCGCAGCTCTACAACTGCTTTAACATTTGCAGAATGTTGTGGCTGATCTGAAAAACAATTTCAAAGTAAGTTTAAAAAATGGAAGAAAAAAAACATTAAAGACAATAGAACTGCAAGAAATATTACATTAAATGTTAGAAAGAACCTGCAATGACCCAAATACAAAGTAACATTGTAAGAACAGCTGATAAATCATTTTATCTGTTACTTTATTGAGGATGTGGAGCTGACTTGCCTTTTACAAACAGAGTAAGTGTGGTGGCTGTGTACAAGGTACAAGATCCAAATACCATCAGTTTGATCCTAGTTTAAGTGAACCAAGCAATAAAAATGAATAACTGGTTCACAGTTAGAGGAGTGTGTGACCAGTGCAACTGTGCAACCAGTGTAGTGGTGTGATAGCAGTGTGGTCTGTGCTGTAGCCGTGTGATGTGTGCAGCATTGTGGTCTGTGCTGTAGCTGTGTGATCTGTGTAGTGCTGTGATCTGTGCAGCAGTGTGATAGCAGTATGATCTGTGCAGCAGTGTGATCTGTACAGTGATGTAACCGATGCACTAGTGTGGCATGTGAAACATCTGTACACTTTGAGGATGCTTATAACAGAGCAACATTTGACTATCTCCTCCGCATGCTGTTAAAACTTGATGTACATCCTCTCATTATTAGATGGAAAGCAGTATTCTTTCTGCAGAGAAAGGTGGCTCTCAAGTGCAAAAGCTGATCATCTGATAAGATAACAATTTGCCTGGGACTCCCTCAAAGCTCTGTTGTCACTAATCCTATTTAATGTGCACACTGTAGTGATTACAGCTCAGCAACTGGATGGAAAGGGAACAACATCATTCATTGCTGATTATATTTTGGTGTTGTATCAACAGACCAAAGACAGCAAGTCTCAGAATAGTGAACTTGATCATATCACTTCATGGAGAAATAGTTCCAAAGCTCTTGTCAATCCTGGAAAAGCAGAAATGACATGGTTCTTCCTTTATAATTATATAGTTAAATTTGCCAGCTGTGAAAGTTTTTAAAGAGGAGGTGATTAGAACCATTATGGTTCTATTTAGGAGTGAAATTTGATTGTAGCTATGCTTTAAAGAACATATTGACCATGTGATAACAAACAATAATAGAGAATTATTGACAAAGAAAGAGCTTCCGGTGTCACAGCGGCTTCGTGTAGTCGTTTTTTATAATTCGGCAATTGCTGATATATTTAAATGATTTACGTGACAGTCTAATTGTGAAATTATGTGTTGTTATTCCCCATTTGGTGTATGTTTTACTTCTGACATGTGGGTGAACTGTGATTACCGATATTTAAGTGGAACATGATTTATCTTCTTTGTGTCGTGTGTTCGCGGTTTGATAGGCAAGCACATGGTTCGACAAAAATGTTGCAGGCAACCGGGTGTGTTCAAACCATATGTGAAAAGTCTGTGATGGTGGATGGGGCAGGAGAATCAGAAATGATCAACAGCCCAGAAAGCGAAAACAGCAAAGTGTGTGGTACACATGAGGCATATTCAGAACATGAAAGACGAATATGGCAGACCACCATGAAAGAGATTGGAGCCTCATCCTGTACTAGTCCAGAGGAAGCCATAGAGAGGAATTCGAACTTATGTCGGAGGAAAGATCTTAAAATAAGTACTTGGAATGTTAGGACTGCGAAGAAACCTGCTACACCTTACCCAAAAGAGAAAAGAACAAAAAACAAAAATGGATAACTAACACCATCTTAGAAAAAAATGGAAGAAAGGAGACAAGCAAAGAACCCTGCCCAATACAATAAGATAGATAATGAAATATGCAAAATGTGCAAAAAGGCAAAAGAAGACTGGCTCAGCCAAAAATGTATTGAAATAGAAACTATGGAAAGCAATGAAGACTTAAGAGGAATGCACACAGAAATAAAGAGAATGACTAACAAAAATAAAAAAGCCACAGAAGATGGATGCATTGCAGACAAAACAGGAAAAATGCTAACAGACAATAAAGATATTATATATAGATGGCAGGAATATATAACAGAACTATTTCATGATCAAAGGGACAAGAAACCAGTTATAAAATGTACATCAGGCTATAAAATCTTAAAATCTGAGGTGGAAAAAGCTATAAAAACAATGAAAAAGGGAAAAGCAGCAGGACCTGACAGCATACAGATAGAGATGATACAGGCACTAGAAGATTTTGGCATTGAAGTGATTACAGACATATGCAATGACATATACCATACAGGATACATACTAAATGAACTAAAAACATCAACTTTCATTGCATTGCCTAAAAAGAATGGTGCAATTGAAAGCAGTGACTTTAGAACGATAAGCCTAATGAGCCATGTTACAAAAATCTTGCTAAAAGTTATACAAGGAAGGATTCAGAATAAAATCAATACTGAATTAGATGAGCAGCAATTTAGATTTAGGAAAAATAGTGGGACAAAAGAAGATATATTCTGCATGAGAACATTAATTGAAAAGTACACAGAAGTAAACAAAACCAATATATGCCTGCTTCATAGACTACACCAAAGCTTTTGATAGAGTACACCACAAACAACTTATAGAATACCTAAAGGAGATACGTCTAGATGACATGGACATACGACTAATATGTAATCTATACTGGGAGCAAACAGCAATAATAAAATATAACAAAGAGAACTCTACACCCATTGATATAAAAAGAGGAGTAAGACAGGGATGCATCCTATCACCAAGCTTGCTCAATGTATACACTGAGCAAATCTTTAAAAAAATCATAGAGATGCTAGGCCTACAAATTAATGGAAAGATAATCAATAACCTAAGATATGCTGACGATACTGTACTACTAGCAGAAAATCCTAAAGATCTACAACAATTACTTAATGAAATAAACATGACAAGCAAAAAATATGGACTAGATATGAATATCAAAAAGACTAAAACTATGATCATAAACAAAGAAAATACTCAAAACCCACAAGTGAATATCAAAATTGAAGGAATAGGCCTGGAGACAGTTCAGAACTACAACTACCTTGGACAATACTATAACCAGTGATAGAAAATGTACAACTGAAATAAACAAAAGAATAGGTATGGCAAAAAGTAATTTTAATGTCATGAAGAACATACTAACATCAAAACAAATAACACCAGGGCTAAAACTAAGAATAGCAAATTTTTAAGACATTGATGTTCTGACCTACACAGATGATCCTTTAATGTGCCATCAATGGAGTGCTTGGGCATTTACTGCATGTTCCAGGGGCAGAACTATTAATGAAAATAGTGGTGTCAATGCAATAATGACCAGGAGTATGATGTTGATGATCATTGCATGACCAGGAATTTTATCTAGCTAGAGTCGCAAGATTACTCTTTTGTC
Source organism: Megaustenia siamemsis (assembly GCA_032433765.1). Classification (NCBI taxonomy): domain Eukaryota; kingdom Metazoa; phylum Mollusca; class Gastropoda; order Stylommatophora; family Ariophantidae; genus Megaustenia; species Megaustenia siamemsis. The sequence goes on from JAVIAB010000125.1 coordinate 36,825,055, forward strand.
CATGTACTAAAATGAGTTAATGAGCTTGATCTGCAAAGTTCAGACAGGCTCCATAAACAGGGATTGACTGGGGTAAGTGGTTGCAGTGTTACCTTCAAGTTCATTCCCCATTATGCTGATGTTAAAGAAAACAAAAGATCAGATAGATTAGCTGATTCAGCATTTATATCAGATGGACAGCCAATGGATAGGACAGATATCATTAATAATCTCAGAATATGGGTAGAATGAAGGACTTGCAAGAAATAAAACTACAACACTATCTAGAATGCATGAACTGGGAGTGAAGATTGGTATTGCAAGAACAGAATAATATACCAGATCAATAAAAGGAATTGTTAACCAACTGCTGCATGCTAACAAACCATTTTCACAAGATTAGAGTACCTATGGATGATTCCAAAGTACAGTGATGATGATCCTAACATAACATAGCTGTAATATACATTTACTTTTTTCATGTTTTTGCTTTTACCAGTTTACCACAGCTACTTCTTTAACTTTATTTTTTTTACTCTTCAACAAGTAATTTGGCAACAAACAGCAGTCATATTACTATCAGAATTATTTTATTTAAAATAGTGAAAGTGTCCATGAAAACCAAACAAGTAAATAGAAATAAGAAACAGAAAAACTAAATGCAGTTCAACTCACCAACTCCAGCCAGGAGCTCTTTACAAATGGCAGAAGCAACCATTTTAACAGACCTTCCTAACTTATCTTTCATATCAAAGTCTAATGGCAGGTTTTCTGCTAACATCACTAGGCATTCCTACATTAAAAAAAAAAAAAAACATGACAAATTGAAATATTTCTCAAACAAAATATTAAAATGTGAGAGTGAAGCAAATTCTGCAGCCCTAAAATATCTTAATATAACAACTTTAACAAATTTAGCTTATGTGTAAAACTCCCCATCAATGCACTAGAATGTTAAAACATTTGGTATAACAGAGTAGATGGACTCACAGATCCGTTGGTGTAAGCTCAAAGTGGCAAGTTTGGTCTAAACCCCTGAAACATTGCAACATTTCTGGCTGAAGATTTTCAGAGTCTAATTCATGCAACTCACCGTTGAAACTGGTACTCATGCTTCCAGCAAGCAATTTCAGCATGATCAATAATTTAAGTAAAATACTTGATACTTATCAGAATAAATGTTTTCAAAGGTTGGTGATTTTGGGTGTGCAAAAGTTCTGTTTTAAGCCACAAATATTTTAATTTCATATTTTTTTTTACAATCTTATAGGAAAGGCACTAATGCATGCTGTTGTTACTTCTTTTATCAGTGTTCTTCACACTGCTTCTCAACCTGTAATTTTTTTAAAGCTTTCTGATTTCTCATTTGAGCGTTACCTTTGATATTATCTTGTTATTTCTTCTTATCAAATGGCCAACATATGTCCCCCTTCCTTTCATGATTACAAATGAAAATGTTGGTTGTTTAGTCATTTCTTTTACTTCTACATTAATCTTGAATGATGTCTACAAAGTATTTTTCTAGGGAATTTGTTTGCGAAAGTATTTATTTTATTTTTCATTTCTTTTGAAGCCTTCTAGCTTAACACATTCTCTACAAAGGAGTATAAAATGGCGTGGCCAGACCATTTTTGGAGTTTTATAAAAATTGAAAGACAGAAAATAAATTAAATTTGCAAGGTGCTGTGTCAAGGGGTATGAGTTCAATCCTGCTTTGGGTTTATCTATTGTTCTTTGTTTTTTTTATTTTGGTTATTTGTAAATTTTTTCAGAGTTTGTAAACATACCTCTTCCCCTGAAATGATTCATTGATCAGTCACCTTAGAAAGTTTCTCTTTACACTAATATTAATTTATTATTATTTGCCCTTAGACTTTTGAGAAAAGGAACCTGACCAAAGAAGTCGAATGATTACCCACAGTGCAGAGAAGTCAATTTTCCTAATGAATAGCATTTTGTGATCCAACTATTCACCTCAAAGATCTCATATGATTACCAACACAGTGATAAATAATGCTAGTTGACATTTGCAATCACAAGATTCTGCAAATTGTTGCCCTTATAATGACTTTCAATTTTGATTTTAATCTTCTATGCCACAATGTTACACTGATCAGGACCTCTCACTCTCTCTCTGTAATTGTTACCTCTAATGTAGCTGTGCCTTTTAAACTTTCTCTAAACATTATATGCAAAAAAATTATTATTCCACTATTATGTTTTTGGCAAATTGTACATGCACATTGTTTCTTCAACATATTAGTATTAGTTCTCTAAGCTGTTTCTGGGGTTGGTTGTCACATTTCTCTGTAAAAACAACACTTCAACAGCTTCAATTGGATTTATTAATTTATTGTTCATAGTGTTCTCAATGCCCTTCTGTAAAATTATAATTTATTTGAGTAATGTGACCTTATTTGTTAAATAATTGTTCATGAATTTATCTCAATGTCAATATTTACTCAATATAACAGTTAAAAGTTGCCTTTTCCATTCACATTAAGAAAGACTTCTTACATGAAATGCTTCTCATTTTCAAAAAGGCAGTTTTTGTCTGGTCTATTCTGTAACTATTTCTTACCAGTATCTACCATATGACACTATCAACATTCCTGGATACAATATTTGCAATTTTATCCTATGCATTTCAGAAGAAAACATAAAAGAACGGTTTCTTTGAGAAGACTTCCCTATTTAATCCTTATTGCCCAGACTGGTTAGTCTTTTTCTAGGCCCACTGTGGGGAGTTCTGGTACACTGATCATGATGCAAGCAGTCAGCTAAGAGTCACTGACATTTATGGCCCCAAAGTTGTTGGGCATCATGAGCCTATCCAGATTCAACTCTAATTGAGGTTAGCTTTTATCTGATTAACACAGTTTAAGAGTTAATCCTGCTTTTGAAATAGAGTACCTTATATTTTCTTCAGGAAAATAATTCAATATGAATGTAATATAACAATGACTACATAACTCATAAATGTACCAATGGTTATGGTGAAATATACTCACACCACAAGGTATGACAAGTACTCTTAACTTTTCTTTAAATACCTTTTGTGGCAGATGAGCTGCCATGTGAGCGATTGTCCAGCCATCCTTGTCTGTGACAGCTACAATCTGGTGAGCTGTGTCTGATTCTCTGCTGATGCTAGTCAACTTGAGTTTATTAAAGAGTGTTTTTAACATTTCAGGATGGTTGCTCTGTACTGCATAATGGAGAGATGTCAGCCCATCCTGCATATAAAACAAAGGTACTTACATTCAGCTTATCAACAAATCTTGAAAAAAATATATACATCTTATTTAGTCAGTTTTCTCAGGAATTAAATGTTAAAAATAAAGCTTAAACCCTGAGCTTATTGTCTTTTCAGCAACTGAAACAAAGAATGAATAAATGGGACCGACAAGAAACATGCGGGAGCCACGATAGCTCAGTGGTTAGTGAACTGGAGTGTAAAGGACAAGAGGCAGGGTTCGATCCCAACTGACGGCTTCCAGGTTCACCCAGCCTTAAATGGGTACTGGATTTTTTTTTCTGGGAAAGTAAAGCGGCACGGGCATTATACCGACAACATTACAGCAAAAATCATGTGCTGAAGGTCTGTAAAATTTATGGTCACTAACACCATATTCCCCTATAAGGCACTTGGCGTGACAGGGCTCTTTACTTTACTTTTTACAAGAAACATGCAGCAAACACATTGGTGTCAACCAATATATCATATATATCAATTCTAATGTGTAAATTAATGATAAAACACACACAATATTGGAAGATGGCAGGTTAGAGAGAGAAAAAGAGAGACAGAGAGAGTGAACAAAGTAAAAGGCTATAAATCAGTTCTTATGAAGATTTCCTTTGAAGAATGTTATAACTGTGGCTTACACACACAATAATTAGACATAATTTAATGACATATAAAGTTGAACATAAATATTTATTATACAAAACTAAACAATTACTATTTGAAACTAGGCACTTTTTATTTAAAACTTCATATTTTACATAAAAACAATAACATCAGAGTGCCAATTATATACATATCTATATGAAGCTGTTGATTACAGCCTTTCTGAGCATCTGCAATTTGAAGGTGTAAGAAAAATGTTTCTCCACAGAGATGACAAAATATTGTTTATTTCAATATCTTTTATGTAATAAAACAGCAACGCATAGGCACAACACTAAAAACATTGCACAGAGCCAAAGGCCAATAGGTTGCTGCATTAAAAACAAATCATTACTTACAACTATAAGTTTATTTTTTTAAATCAAACATTCATTATCTAAAACTAAATATTATTTATTCAAAACTTGAACATTAATTACTTAAAACTAAATATTTATAATAAAATAAGATATTACAGACCTGCCCTGTAAACAGAATGTTAGCACCATGTCTAAGCAGCAGATGACAGCAATCAATATGGCCTGCTTTGACAGCCAAATGCAGTGGTGTCTGATTGGCTGTTGTTGACAGATTTACAGCTGCTCCTTTGCTCAGTAAAAGACGCACGCAGCTTAAAAAAGTATAAAAAGTTAATTAGATCAACATAAACACAACAAACAGAAAATACACAAAACTGCAAAAGTATAATCAATGGAGAGCAAGCAATAAAGAATAATGAAAAATACTATTTCATTTACTAACTTATATTTTCATTACTAACATCAACAGGTGCTTTTCCATTATAAATACTTTCTATAACATGCCTTCCTATTGATCCAGCTAAATATGAACAGCTTGCTACCTATTATACAAACAATGAAAAAGGGAAAAGCTGCAGGACCTGACAATAAACAGATAAGATATGATAAAGGCATTAGAAGACATTTGCATTAAAGTTATCAGACATATGAAATGACATATAACATACAGGATGCATACCAAATGAACTAAAAATATCAACTTTCATTGCATTGCCTAAAAAGAATTGTGCAGTTGAATGCAGTGATTTTAGAACAATAAGCCTATAAAGAGCCATGTGAGAAGCAAGGATTCAGAATAAAATCAATATGGAATTAGAAGAACAATTTCGATTTTTAGGAAAAACAGTAGGATAAAAGAAGCCATATTCTGCATGATGACATTAATTGAAAATGATACAGAAGTAAACAAACCAATATATGCCTGCTTCATAGTTTACACTAAAGCTTTTGATAGAATACACAGTAATCAATTTATAGACTGCCTAAAAGATACACATCTAGATAACATAGACATACAACTAATATGTTATTTATACTGAGAGCAAACAGCAATAATAAAATATAACAAAGAGAACTCTACACCTATTGATATAAAACGAGGAGTAAGACAGGGATGTATCATATCACCAAGCTTGTTCAATTTATACACTGAGCAAATCTTTAAAACATAACAGAGATGTCAAGCCTAAACATTAATGGAAAGATAATCAATAACCTGATAAATATGCTGATGATACTGTTTTACTAGCAAATATTCCTGAAGATCTACAACAATTACTTAATGAAATAAACATGACAAGCAAAAAATATGGATTAAACATGAATATAAAAAAGACTAAAACTATGATAATAGACAAAGATAATACTCAAAACCAACAAGTGGATATCAAAATTGAAAGAAAAGATAGTTCAGAGCTACAACTACCTTGGACATACTATAACCAGTGATGGAAAATGCAAAACTGAAATAAACAATAAGAATGGCAAAAAGAAAAATTTAATGCCATGAAAAATATGCTAACATCAAAATAAATGACACCAGAGCTAAAACTTATAATAGCAAAACATTATATCTTCTCAACATTCCTGTGTGGCGCAGAAACATGGCCATTAGACAAGAAAACAGAATAGAAAGTTGAAGGCTTTGAAATGTGGATTTATAGAAGAATAGGAGGAATTAGATAGAAAGAAAAGAAAATGATGAAGCCTTAAAAGAACTAAAAATGAAAAGAGAACTACTAAACACAATTCAAATAAGACAAACAAAATTTTTGTGGCATGTTAAAAGACACAGCAGCCTGCTAAAAGTAATCTTGGAAGAGAAAATGCTAGGTAATAGAAGCAGAGGCAGACATGAATAAGTAACATCAAAAGATGAACAAAACTCAGCCTATGACAAATTGCACTATCAAAGCAAGAGACAGAGCAGAATGGTGCTCCAACCTCCCCCGACTTTCATAGCCAACCTTTGATGTGGAGATGGCACTCAACGATGATGATGTTGATGTTATCTACAAAATTTAGTCTCTTTGAAGCACTGGATGCTTGAAGTGTTCAATTCTTTCTCTAAGTTTCAACATTTACTCTCTACTTCAGCTGAAATCACATCTGATGAGTGTAATTTTTTTACTGTTACATGAATAATCAACACAAATATCAAATTGTATTAGAATTAAACACACGAAAATTGTTAAAATTCAAGACAATGGGAATAGTATAGACTTTATAACAAGAAAAAGATAATCATTTACCTTGTGTAGCCATTCAAAGTAGCTATATGAAGTGGTGTAACCCGATCATCTCTCAGACTGCTTGGCTTGGCTCCATTTTGCAGCAAAATCTTCATGCTTGCTGGAAAGTTAGTGTTAATAGCTACTATTATTTTGTTAATTATTAATATAATGGTGAAACTTCTGGAAAAATTGTGATAAAGAGAAATTATTCAAAAGTGCAAATTATAATTGAGTTATTTGCAGGCCATCATCATTGCTCTCCGAACATGTCCATATGTACTCAGATCCCCTCCTCAGCAAGTCTTGCAGTGTCTAGCGACTGACGATTCTAGTTCTGTGTTGGTTGATAAGTCTTCTTACACGCCCACTAAGTTTCTCATTTCTGGCTGTGCCCATCTTAACTCCAATTTCTGTCATCCGAAGGAGTGATGTGGCCTCATGGTTGTCAAAGTCCTGTGCCCTTCCCACATCTCGGAGGGCATTGATGATGTCCGCCGGATCCATTGGTTGACCGTCCCCAACTATAGCACAACCAGTCAACCTGCCCATTCTTTCATTTTCCCGTACTCCTGTATGTCCTGGGATGTAGACAAAGGTGATCTTATTTATTTTTGACTTCTTTTTTGTGGTATAAAATTATCCAAAAATAAATATTCTTCTTCCTTCACTTTCAGTTGCCTTGATCTGGCAATTTTGACTTAAAACTCCCATGAATAATTTGGTAATATTTTTTCTTATGTCCTCAGTGTTTTCTCTCCACATGGTGATCTAGCTTTTTAAAAATAGCTTTTATTATTTTGGTCATTTTAAGAGCTCAACTTTTCATTGTTAAGCTCGACTGTTTTTGAATAACTTAAAATTTGATTAATTCTGTTACAATTTATTTATATCCTGTTAGATCACTGAAATCCATCAAGCAAGTGTATCAAGTCAACTGATCAGGTGTTTTTTTGGTTTGGGTTTTCTTTTGGGTCTGTGTTATGTCTGTCTTTTTTGGTTGATATTGTTGAAAGGTATATGTTGATTTAGAGGAATACAAGTTACTAACTTTTGGTTGGCCCTGTAGAGTCTGTAAACAGCCACTAGTTGATCAAGACATAATTTCACCTCTTCATGGACTGTGTCACAACAGATGAGATAAGAATCAATGTGGTGAGATCTGTTGATATAGAAAACTTAGCAAGCATCCCATCCCCAACAGGATGGATAAAGTTCGACTTTTCCAGCAGAAACTGGGACATCAAGAAAGACATTGCCCTTCAGTACAGTGAAAGAGTAGAGGATTCTGTCAACAAGTTTATGGAGATAATTATTCATTCTTTATTCTGCATTTGAGAGCATCAGTAGTATATTTGTAATGTTCTGGCTTAGCTAGATAGAGAACATGGGTTCGAATACAGCTGAGCACTCTCCAAGTTGGAGAAAAGTAACGATAGTGAGGAAGCGCACCTCCAGATGATGTGGCGTAGTAAGGTAAAATAAAGTGTTTTTTAACCATTGTACAATATGCACGTAGTGCTTACATATGAATATATGCTACAGATTTTAAAATATACATTCTGTGCTGAAGGTATTCCACCTCCTCAATCTTTTTTGCAAAGCCATTAGGGCAAACAGCAATATCTTTCACAAGCTTTGAAAAGATGTTGAAATCAAGACTCATCAACACAAACACAAAACTTAGACTATTCAAATTAAACTTACTATCAACCCTTACATATGCATGCAAGAGCAGGAAAACAACAAGTCATAGAAGAATAGAAATCAAGTTGAACGCATTTGAAAATAAATATCTAAGGAAAACGCTTTGCATAGCGTGGAAAGAATTCAAAACAAATGAGGAAATTAGAAAAATCGCCAATCAACCACTAATATCATCAGTAATCAAGAAATACAATGGACATATGTTGGACATGTGATGAGAAGTGATAATAACCTAATAGCAAAGCAAGCCTTCAAGTGGGAAACAACAGGTAGGAGGAAAAGAGGTTGACCCAGAGAGACACTGAGAAGAACATTGATCAGAGAGACAAAGGCAACAGGAATCGGCAATCTCAACGAGATCGAGATGCTTGCACAGAACAGAGACAAATGGTAAGATTTGATAAAAGATCTTCGCAAGGATTGAGACTGCTAGAAAGAAAATTTTTTAACAAGGAAAGAGTATCTGAGTCTATGCCCTCTACAACATGCGCTCTAAGGCAATAAACAATAAAATGCCACCCAATGAATGAACTCCCCCAAGTATCAATTATTCTATCTATCTATTGACCTTTCGAGCCATAACCGGCCCATAGGGCGTAGACCAAGATACACCTTCTCCTATCTGAATTTTTTGTTCTAGCAGTTTTCTTTTAAAGATATTTTATCAAATCTAGCCATCTGTCTCTGTTCTGTGCAAGCAGTTCTATCTCATTGAGGGAGCCGAATCCTGCTGCTCTTGCTTCTCTCATCAATGTTCTTCTCAGTGTCTCCCTGGGTCTTCCTCTTTTTCTCATACCTGTTGTTTCCCATATGATGGCTTGATTTGCTATTCGGTTATTATCTCTTCTCATCACATGTCCAACATATGACCATCGTCTTTTCTTTATTACTGAAGATATTAGTGGTTGATTGGCGATTTCTCTAATTTCCTCGTTTGTTTTTAATTCGTTCCACGCTATACCAAGTATTTTCCGTAGACATTTATTTTCTAATGCATTCAACTTTGTTTCTATATCTCTTGTTGTTTTCCAGCTTCCGTAAGGCATACGACACGCATACGTAAGGGTTGATAGTACATTTGATTTGAATAGCTTAAGTTTTGTGTTTGTGCTGATGAGTTTTGATTTCCACAACTTTTCAAGGTTTCTGAAAGACATTGCTGCTTTAGCCATTCTGATTCTAATTTCTTTACTTGTATCTCCTTCTCGATCAATGTGACTTCCAAGATAGATAAAGTGATCATCTCTTCTACTGGTTTGTTTTCCATGTATATTTTGTCACCTGTTGGAATTGAACTTTTCATGACTTTAGTCTTTTCATGACTGATCTCAAGCCCAATTTTGCTGGCTATTGATGATAGTTCATTTGTGTTTTCCTGCATCGTTTTTATCTGACTGCTGATGAGAACTATGTCATCAGCAAAGTCGAGGTCCTCCAAATGGTCTCCTTGTATCCATTCGATGCCTTTAGTACCAGTGCAGCATTTCTTCATTATGAAGTCCATAACAATTCCAAATAACAAGGGCGATAAAATACATCCTTGTTTAACCCCAGTTTCTATTGGGAAACATTCGCTCAGTCCTTCCTCTGTTCGAACTGCACATGTGTAACCAATTATTATAATATTAGTTATAATCAATTATTCCAACAACTAAAATGTTTATATCAAAAGTGTGACAACAAATTAAATTATAATTTTTTATCACTTTGTGGTTACCTTCTTGATTGTTCTCAGCAGCACAGTGAAGTGGTGTGGTCCCATCCTTCAAGGTCAGATTAGCATCTCCTTTCCGCTCTGTCAAAATCTTGGTAAGTGCTTCCACTTTGCCAAGTGCAGATAAATGATGCCATGGGGATTCATTGACCTCCGCAGCAGGTGTCAAACGTAGAGCAGGAACAGAGGAAGTAGACAAGAACCAGCGTGTGCTATGAGGTTGAGTAGTAACTAAAGTATGTGTGTCAGTGGACATGCGTGCGGAGGCTGAATAAGACCGAGAATGGTTATGAGATGTTTTCAGTGGTGACTTTGACCTAGGTCGGGATGGCATATTTTTCCGTTTCAATGTGGGGGAATTGGCTACTGTTGGGGAAGGAGTGGATGATGGGAAATTTATTAATGAGCTTGATAGTGTAGGGCTAATCTTTGGAGATGGGGTAAGAGTAATGCCTGAGGAATTTACTACTTTAGGGGGCACAATTTGTTGATTTGTAAATAAGGAAGGTGTAGTGGTTGATTGTTGATCAAAGATACGAAATGTGGTTGTGTGAGGCTTTGCAACAATAGGGGATACCTGTGCTGTGGCCTTAGTGGTGCTCTTAATGTCTTGGTTACTTCTTGATGCTTTAACTGTATTGTTGTTTAGTTCCTCTATTGGCATGTTAAAGGCAGTAGTTTGCAAATTAGGTATATTGTTTGACAAAACAGTCAATTTTGATACTGACATTTGTGATGCTGTGGTTGTCAATGAAGAAGACATGGGTGAAGATTGGGAGCCAGAGGATGCGTTGTCATTTGCTACAGGAATACTGCTCTCACTGACTTCACCTGAGTAACAACAGTTACAAGATGAGAAGAAAGATTTAAAATAAAATTAATCTACAATGTTAAATGAAAATCTTCATTGTTTTATTTTCAGATTTCAGCAGAAATGTCACTATTTGTTATACAAACCATACAACCATGGAAAATAACTTGGCAGTTTTTCACATTCTTGGATGCTATTATTTCAGCTCTTAAACATTTTCTATCAGTGTTGTTTACTTTAAACCTGCTTATTTTGGTCTAATTTTCACATAGCTCTTATTTGTTGAGCATAAAATATGCAGAAGGAATGAATAACACAATGACCCATAGGAAAACATATCTGAATATGCATTTGTGTACACAGGAACTAATGCTCCATATCTTTTCTCAGTGATGTACAAATAAAGTGTCCATACACCAGTCCTTCCCTCCATTAAATTCTCTTTGGTTTGCAATTTCAATGAGCCCAGTGACACTGCTGTCAACTCTGCTAAAAGATGAATTGGTACTTGATTCACTGAACTGGGATGTAATAACACTGGGGAACAGCATTGGCCATTCACCATATTGTGGCCTTGAAAAATGAAGTTTAAAATTTCACTACCAATGACATTTTATGTTACTTTTAGCTTAATTTTAAAAAAAAAAAAAGGACCCCCGTCACGCCAAGTGGCAGCGTATAGGGAATATGGTGTTAGTGACCATAAATTTTACAGCACATGATTTTTAGGGTAATGTGGTCGGTATTACGCCCGTGCCGCTTTACTTTCCCAGAAAATAATCCGGTACCCATTTAAGGCTGGGTGAACCTGGAAGCCGTTGGTTGGGATCGAACCCTACCCCTTGTCCTTTGTAGTCCAGTTCACTAACCACTGAGCTATCGCGGCTCCCTTTTTAGCTTAATGGTATTAAAAAAATATTTTTTTATATATGAAAATTTAAATAATCCATATTGTTCCAAATCTATCTATCTTTCGTTCGCTGTTGTTCCAAATAAATTCTCATCTAAAAGATAACCCAATGATTTATAATTTTCAATAATTAGATTGATAGAATACTCTGAAATTAGTTTGTATATGTAGAAATGATGATGATTGAATCCTCACCAATCACCAACAAGGGTGTTCTTCTCGAGAATGCATGGAAAAAGACCAAGAGGAAGACCCAGAGGAAGATGGATAGATGCAGTGACAGAGACATGTAACAACAAAGGAAAATCACTACTTCAGACAGTTCAAGCAGCTCAAGAATGACAAATGATATAACCACGACACCTTTTCGGTACCAGTGAGAAAGAGAAAAGAAGAAAAGATGTAGAACTCTCCTTTGATTTTAAGAAAATATCTTGCAAAGCCAATCAAATAACTTAATGTCAAAAATATAAATGCTTGAACTCATAATTCAGCTTTGTGGAAGAATTGTAGTAGTGGACCAATGCAATATATTGAAAACATTCATTACTTTTACGATGATATTAAAATAACTGGCAAAGAACTATGTGTTATAATGACAGACTATGCCAGATTGACAAAAGAGAAGAGAAATGATGAGAAAATTGCACTCATTGTGGCAAATATTTATTTTCTGTCAAATCCTGGCTACACCGGATTTTTATTAATGATTTCTCTCTGCGACAACCAACCCTGGTCTCAGCAGCAAGGCCCGGCTTGAAACACCAATTACTCATGGACGGAAAAAATATGAGTACCTCCGAAGTCGGTGTTATATACCTGTGCGGCGAGGGACCCCTGTGCACACAGCTGCCAGGGAAAAATAGATTAACACGCAAAATTCAGTTCCTAGTCCCTAGGGACTTCGTCAGAGGTCAAAGCTGGCGAAGGAAGAAAAAAATATTTTAAAAAAAACTAGCAGAATTTCCTGGCTGCCTGGTCAGTGAGATAAATAGGTGTTCAGCCTGCCCACCAATTTTAATTTAGTCAGTGGCTGACCAAGCTCTGGACTGCAGGGAAGTGACTTTTTTCCCTTCCTTGACTATCTAGCATATTATCGCCATGTAGTTAGATTTCTATGCACAGTAATCCCTCAGTTATCGCGGTTAATAGGGACCAGAACCGGCCGCAATACGTGAAAAACCACGAAGTAGTGTCACCCTCTCATTTTTAATATGCGTACATTTTTTGTGTATGTATAATATCAATAAGTGTATATGAAACCATATAAGTGCATATGTTACCATTAGAACATTAAAGACTAGGTTCAAACATGTAAATAAAATATTAATAGTATAAATAACATACATAAAATAATGTTCTTTTTATAATAATTCCTCAATTTTGAATTTTTTAACAATCCGCGATGTACTGAGGCCGCGAGAAATGAACCACGAAGTAGCAAGGGATGACTGTATATCGTTTTATATATATTTTTGTATTGTTGTTTATTGTTCCAGCAACATAGAAAATTACAAGAGCCATATAGAAGACCTACTTAGCCAAAACATCATTCGACTTTTGTTTCATTTCTCACCTACGTAAAGCTGTTGCCATGCCACTTTTTTCTCCTTTTTTTTTTTTTAAAAAAATTGTCATTGTCAACTAAACCTATGAAGAGCAAATTTCTTTGGCTTTCTTTTGCCTCTTATATTTGATCTGCATTTCATCCACTAATGAAGATTTCAGACATTTATTTTTCCTAAACTAATTAATGAATCTCTTCTTTTTTTTTCCCCCTAATAACTTTATATGCTCATTAATATTTATATTCATACTGTACAAACAAGCTTCATAAGTGCAATGATTAAGAAGGTTAACAATCAAGCAGACTGGGTACACTCTTTTGGGACAATCTGTTTGGCAAAATTTTAGCTTCTTCTCCTTTTTCCTCACTTTACTCAGATACCCTCAGGATGTTAAAGCAAATACAGAGTTCTAATATTTGCTCTTTCGGCAGCCTCATTAACTGTGTTCTGATGTTAATTTTATTTGCTCTTTCGGCAGCCTAAATCTTTGTAATCTGAAGTATAATTTTATTTGCTCATTCAGCACCCTCACTCAGTGTAATCTTATGTATAATTTTATTTGCTCTTTCAGCAGCCTCACTCAGTGTAATCTTATGTATAATTTTATTTGCTCTTTCAGCAGCCTCACTCAGTGTAATCTTATGTATAATTTTCTTGATACTGTTCCTCCAATTTACCTCTGGCCTGCCTCAGACTTTACTTCCATCACTTTTTCTTTTACATGTCTTGTAAGATATGTAATCATAAGTCAATTTCTCCAGGTGGACAAAATATTTATTATCTATGTATATAGTCCAAAAGAATACTTCAAAGTAAGAGGCAACAACAGCATGCAGTGGCTTACTCACTGATGCTTGATAACAAAGATCTTCAGACACTAAAAATCTAGAATGTCTGCCCTATGTGCTAGCTTTGGCTCGAAAGGACAATACATACAGTTAAAGACTTGTTCTAAGTTGATCGTTCCTCGTAACCCTCTCAGTCCTAATTTTGTTTCTTCCCATTACTCCAGTTACTTGCATCGAACATCTCATTTTCTGTAGTGATTAACTTCAGATTCTGATTTATCGCAAGCAACCATGTTTAGCAATGGTGCCACAAGGTAGAAATAAAAATGTTTTATTTGAAATGTTTTTTTTTGTACTAACAGGTGCTTTTGTGTGTTGTAGTACCTACCTGTTGTTCCAATATTTGGTTTGTCTGACTGCGTAGTATGTCAGTTTCTTTGATCACTCAAAGAGGATTTCAAAAATTACACTTCTAGTACTTCTTGCATTACAATTTGTTTTGATTTACCATTTAGTTCAAGTTTTTTTTAAATTCTCTAAATGAACTGGAGATGCGTTCAATCCACACTAGTATGTTTGTTTGCATACACCAACTTTATATCTCTAGGTTTGAATTTTGCTTGGATACAACTTTTTCCCAGTTTCACACCAGGAGCTGTGTGCTCAGGTGTCCCTTGCCACACATGCAGAAATTCTCCAATTAAGAGGTACTCTCATTCTGTTTTTTATGTCGAGTTTTAGCATTGTTGATATTTATTTTATTCCTATCAATTTTGCCAGCAGCCATTTTTGACCTACTCTTTTTTATTTCCAACTACCAAAGATCTTTCACCAAGCACAGAGTGCACATGGTTCTTTCTGTTTTAGATATTATCCTAGATGGCATTGGATCTAACTCCCTAGAGATTGGGAAAGGGTAAAACATGATGAAACCACGGAAATGAAATGAACAATTCCTACCACCTGTTACAATATTTAAACCCGGGACCTTCTTTTTCCACCAGTATCCAGTTTTCCACTAAAAGTCATTTCATTATTGAATTATACAACTGTGACTGATCATCTGTTAATGAAGCTTTGATGTGTTTTAGTATTTGATGTACATTATTTATAGTCTGTAATATGCTTCATGTCACAAATGGAAGTATTATATATTTGTTCTGAGCACAGTTAATGACTTGGGGAGTTGCAAGTTTCATTTTGGTGGAGAGTTTAGAGATCTAACTTTGTTAATATTCTCCTTTAAATGATGATGCAGTCACCATTTTTTTTTTCCATTTCTTTCAGACTGGCAAAAAACCTTTTATAATAAATGACATTTAATTTTTTCTTCTCCCTCTCTCTCGCTCGTATACACGCATACACACACACACAATTTTTTTTCAAGGCATTAAGATTACTTTTTGCCAAGAAAAATATACCAACATCAAAACAAATATCACCAGGGCTAAAACTAAGAATACCAAAATGTGTTAATGTGTCAAATACAATATGTTGCTCAACATTCCTGTAGCGTGCAGAAACATGGACATCAGACAAGAAAACGGAACAGAAAACTGAAGCCTGTGAAATGTGGATTTATAGAAGAATCAGAAGAATTGGATGGAAAAAAAGAAAGCAAACAAAGTCTTAAAACAACTAAAAATGAAAAGAGAACTACTAAACACAATTTAAATAAGACAAATTAGATTTTTGAGGCATGTTAAAAGACACAGCAAACTAATAAAAGTAAACTTGGAAAAGAAAATACAAGGTAAAAGAGGCAGAAGCAGACCAAGACTAACATGGACAAGTAACATCAAAAGATGGACAAGTCAGCCTATGACAATCTGCACTATCAAAGCAAGAGACAGAGCGGAATGGCATTCCATGTTAGCCAACCTTCTATGTGGAGACGACACGCAATGATGATATATATATGGCTACTTATTTATTTTATGCATCAATCAATTCTCTAATAGACCAAATTATTTCCCTTACATCCACCTTAAGATCTTACAAAAGTCTTACTTCCATAACAGAAGTCATAAGGATGCAGTTCATTATCAAAACTTAGATTCTCAGTTTTTAGATGCTGGGGTGGTATATGCGCACACTGAGATGTTGATTTGTGATTTCCCAAGGTTTATAGTTTTTAAAAAAATCTCTATTGAGCGTAGGTTGGCACCTCAGTGCTGTACTAAGAAGATATTGTAACAAAAGTGCTGTTAGCTTATATTGACATCAATAATCTTGTTGAAATGAAATGTCATAGGAAGATTAAAAGGACATACTCAGCCATAAAAAGTTTTCATCATCATCATGTGCCATACCGGTTGGCGTAGGCGATCATGTTCTTCCACAATTTTCTATCTACATTGCACATATCAGTTCTGTTGTTGACCGTGATTCATCATCATCAAGAAACGTAAAATATGTCAATCCCATGGTTGTGCGGTAGATTTCTGACTTCTGGTCAATAAAACTGGATGTCACTGTGTGAATATCCACCACACGCACGCGCACGCGCACACGCACGCACGCACGCACGCACGCACACACACACACACACACACACACACACATATAAATAAAGAAGTAATGATCCCCATCACACCACATGGCATATAGCTAATATGGTGTTAGTGCCCATGCTGCTTTACATTCTCAGAAAAAAAAATATGGTGCACATTTAAAGCTGGGTGAATCTGGAAGCTATCAATCAGGATTGAACTTGATCACTTGCCCTTAGTAGTCCAGTTCACTAGCCAGTCTGCAATTGTGGCCACCAACATATTTATAAATACTGACTGATAAATCACATATCGATCACTAAGTTTGCTGCTGCCATATCAGCTTCAATTTTTCCAAGATATCATTCAGTCAACTGCTGGGTTACTAAATGAAAGAACTTTATAAACTACACCAGCCAGATACAAGTGAGGAGTCCAAGAGAGTTGTCAAAAACAAATATATAAACAAATGAAATACAGACTACAACCAGCTCAACAGAAAAAGAAAAAAAAAAGTAACAATTTTTAATAAAAATAAGCCACAGATGATTGAAATATAACCTTTCCAGCACCCTAATGACAGGAACCTCTGATGAATGTGACTGTGGCACTTGCAAAATGACTGCTGGACACAGGCCACAACATTTGGGTGGCATCATTTAAAAATGAATTTGTATTTCTTATGAAGTGCACTGTCCTCAGCTAGTCATGAGGAACCAATTGCTGATGGCTACAACATCTGGGTGGCATCATTTAATCTGTATTCTTATAAAGGAATGTGACCTAGGCTAGTCTTTGTTAGATTAGAAATCAACTGCTGGACATTGGCTACAACATCTGAGTGGCATCATTTAATCTGTATTCTTATAAAGGAATGTGACCTAGGCTATAAATCAATTGCTGGACATTGGCTACATCTGAATGGCATCATTTAATCTGTATTCTTATAAAGGAATGTGACCTTGGCTAGTCTTTGTTATGAGGAATCAATTGCTGGACATTGGCTACAACATCTGGGTGGCATCATTTAATCTGTATTCTTATAAAGGAATGTGACCTTGGCTAGTATTTGTTAGATTAGAAATCAACTGCTGGACATTGGCTACAACATCTGAGTGGCATCATTTAATCTGTATTCTTATAAAGGAATGTGTGAATATTTTAAGATGTTCATGCGAATAATTATCATCTTGTGTCATACCTGCACTGTTTGTTGGCATTAACTATGATGGAGCACTATTTCACTCATTCTCTTGTTTTCATGACATGTTTTCATAAGTTCTCTTGGCTTTCCTCTTGATGTTTGTCAGTTCACTTTTAGTTTTTGTCTGCCTCTAACACATTTACCTTGTATTTTCCCACCCAAGATGACTTTTAGTATAAGTTATTGTGTATTTTAATGTTTATAAAGTTTAATTTGTCTTTTTTAAAATTGTTTTTCTTTAATTTTCAGCTGTTTCAAGACTTCATTGTCACTTTTTCTCTATTCATGCAATTCTTCTAATTCATATATAATCTACATTTCAAAGGCTTCAGTTTTCTTTTCTCCTTTGTTATTTAGTTTTAATTTGTCTGCATCACCATTCATGAGTTTTGAATTGACATAATACTTTATTACTCTCATTTTAGACCTAATGTTATCTCTCTGATGTGAATATGTAAATGTTGTTAAAAATGCTTTTTGCCACTTCCATATTTGTTATTTATTTCAGTCATTTTTCATCACTTGATATGACATGTCCAAGATATGCACATGTTTGTGTCAAGCACATCTCAACTATGATCTCCATAGTATACTAAGCATACTTGTCACGTTAAATCATGCCAACATTGTGTTTGATATCAGATTCTAATACATAATGCATATGGAAGAAGTTCAGCATCAAGACATTTTGACTATTAACCATTCAGGTCTTATATACATATAAATTGACAGAATAACCACAGTGTAGAACTTCAATTTGGATTGAAACTGGATATCCAGACTTTTGAATGAAATTTCATAAATGAAGATGTTGCCCTGATAATTCTTACATTCACCTAGTTATTCATGTGAATTGCTTGAAGTAAATCACTTCTATATGTATCAATTAATATTATCTACAGGTTTATTGTTACTCCTTAAAGAATTTTTTAATAAATATTCCTTGAAGCCGGTTGTGTCTTTGTTGTGGAAATCATAAACGGCAAAGTTTATGGAAGCAGCTGCAAAATGAAACATGTATTTCTCAATTCGGGTCTCTACGTTTGTATTGAGGTCACAGTCATCTTTTGTTCTGACAAATAATTTTTCACCGTTTAAATAATATTGGCCCGACTACAATACCATAATCAATGTGCTCCCTCCCAAAGCATGGCATAAAACATAAGACAGGAGAGAATTTGAGCCAAAAAGTAATTGAAGGAGAATAGTAAATGGGGGTGCCAAAAGTAATGGAAGTTTCAAAGGAGTGAGAGCACAAAAGTCTGTTCACAGAGAAATCAGTACTGTGCACAAGTTTCATAAAAATGGAATTATGAAACCCAAATTCAACTAAAACAATATAAACTATGCAACAGCACTTTACCAAATTAAGAATAACTATATAATGTATGCTAACTGAATTAAAACTTAAAAATAATATAGTAAGCTGTTAACACAAAAATAGTATCTGGAATATTTTATTACTGTGAGAGATGAAGAAAAAAAGATCCAAGATCCTTAATACTATTCTGTGAGCTTGTGTTAGTAAAACACTTCTGATAAAACTGATATATTAATACAGCGCACCAGTTTTTCATCATGCTTCAAATTATATAAGTCATTTTGCAATATTCCACATATGTTTAATCCCCAAAATTGTTTTGTAGACATAAATCTTAAAATAGACATACAAATCAAGACTACCCAGCATAAATAAGGAACAACACATCAACATCATCATTGTACTACTCTCTCTCTCTATTACTGCACAGTCTTCAATAATAGGGTCACATTAGCATGTAATTAACAAAAACCCACCTGCTGCTAGATACACAAAATTAAACACTCAATTCTTAACAAAATATGAACAATTCAAATTAATGACATTAAAATCTTAAAAACTTTAATGTACATGATGAACTGAGGAGAAAAATGCTGACAATATGGCATAGAAAAATCTCAACAGTAGAAATGACAGACAATACTACAGATGAAATATTGTGGAGTTCAATGATGGCTTATAGCAAACACATAACGTCTAAAAATATTTCTCCCTGAACTGTTATTCTCAATCTTATATTCATTATAAAATCAATAAAAAATAAAATTCACTAGCACTCAAATATGTTTTGAAATATTATTTTTTTTAAACATGAAGGAATAGATGATTATAAATTTCAAAATAGTAACAAATATGATATTATAACAGATATTGCTAAAGCAATAATTTCTCCAAACTTAGAGGAGATCAATATTTTAAAAAGCACGGGGTATTCATCATACCACAGTCATGTAGACATTGTGTTTCCATGACCAGCAGCACATTTATAGAAGTGATTAATATTATGAGAGGTCAACAAATAATATTGGTGGACAGGTATATTTGAAACACTAGGAAAAATCCACAAATAAACAATGCAAGGAAAAAAAAACAAAGAACAATAGACAACCTGAAGCAGGACTAAACCCTGTGATCCAAGACAAACATAGCACCTTGTCATGAGAGACCTACGTTATAGCACAATGTCAGTTAAGCAACCTAAAAAAGCTGCTATTGTTAGTGATGTCTTCAGGCGTGCTCGTGACAAAAGCATGAGGTTGCATACAACTGCTTTGAAATTAATTTTAATCTGTCACCTCAGAATTTTCTATTCGTGATAATATTCATTTATTCTTATTATGACAGCTTAAGAGAATGGCTTGGCAGAAGTTCAACAACAGAAATGATAAATAACTGTCGAGATCGAAAGTTGTGGGAGAGACATGATTACCTACGCCAAGCAGGCCCGGCACTTGATGATGATGATTCTTATTATCTGTCATGAGAGGTCAACCCTCTGAGAAAACCCAGGTACTCATTTAAAGAAGCTAGATAAACCTCAAAGCTATGCCAGTGAGGCAAAAGCTTGCCACAGCTGATGACCAAGACCTCATAGACACACCTGACCAATGCTGCTTTAAAGAGGAGATAGATCATAGAAACACACAAACTAATACATTTCTGTATTAAAGATACTATAACATTTGAATATCCGTGAGCATTTTGTCAAAGTGTTCATTCGAAAGAACGGAGCAGAAATTGACGTGACTGAGCTGGAAACTTAATATGTAATTGTAACACTTGTTTCTTAAACAATATAAATATACTTTTAAATTATTTTTTAAAATAGGAAATTCATATGAGAAGATCATGAGAATATTATACTTTAATTTTAATACTATATTCATTATTGCTTTAAAAAAATTATGGACAATTTAATTAATATTCAGATGACATGACTAACCTCAGTGAAACAATGTTATGTATTAAGCAGTGTTTGGACCCCTCACCTTCAGCAAATTTTAAAACATTTCATACACACCATGCTGTATATTCATATTTTTGTTTAAATTTGGCCTGCACTCAGTTGTACTTGCACGTTAACTAAACATTTCAAATTACTTGTAATTTATTTACCTGTTATCTCTTCTTTCAAGTAAACAGATTTAGAATAAGTTAAAAGCTTTATAACAGATTCTTAATGATTCTAGAAGTGGGAACGGTTTAATGGTGGAAAAATTTTGAAATGTCTTGAGTAAGGAAAACTCTAAACTCTTTCCGTGCAGAAGCTTTTTATCAAGAGATTTCAGAGACAATTTTTCATGGTTTTAAGAATCATTTTACATATTTATATTTATCTAACATTTAACATGTTATATATGAATTTTTAGATAATTGAACAAGGTATTAGATGTTTCAACAAATAAAACAGGGTGTTAGACAAGGTTGTGTGCTGTTATTAGATTTGTTTAATATTTATAGTGAGATTATTTTAAGATCCATAAGGGGCATGCCTGCAATAACAATTAGAGATCATAATATAAATAATCTAAGGTATGCTGATGATACAGTCTTAATCGCTAAGAGTGAAAATGAGTTACAAGAAATGTTGGACATTATAGTGAAAGAAAGTAAAATTAAGGACTCAACCTTAATAGCAAAAAGACAGAGGTAATGGTAACAACAAAGAAAAAGACAGAGGTAATGGTAACAACAAAGAAAAAGACATCACCTCAGTGCACAATAAAGACAAGTGGAACAATATTAAAAAGGTAAATGAATTTAAATATTTGGTAACTTTGTTAACCTCAAACGGAAGATGTACAAAAGAGGTGAGATGCAGAATGGCTCAGGCAAAATCAGCTTTCCAAAAAATGAGGAAGATACTATGCAATCCATTTTTGACAATAGAAACAAGAAAAAGAGTTCTTAAATGTTATGTAGAGCCAGTCTTAACATTTGGATGTGAATCATGGACAATAGGACAACATACAAGAAAATCACTGGAAGATGTAGAAGTATGGCTTTACAGAAGAATGTTGAGAGTACCATGGACAGCTTAGAAGAGTAATGAAGATGTTCTGAGAGAGGTCAAAGCAAAAAGAGAGCTAATTTCCAATATTAGGAAGAAACAATCATCATTTTTTGGCCATGTAATGAGAAGAGAACAACTGGAATATATTGTAACAACTGGAAAAATTGAGGGACGAAGAGATAGAGGGCGGCAAAGAGAAAAACATAACAGACAGCTTAAGAGAATGGCTTGGCAGAAGGTCAACAACAGAAATGATAAATAGCTGCCAAGATCGAAAGTTGTGGAGAGACATGATCACCCACGCCAGCAGGCCTGGTACTTGATGATGATAATGATTAGATTTCACCAATACCAAGATGATACAAGACATCTGAAAAGAATATGGTTTAATGATGGTTCACACTAATCTAATTGAGAGTGGCGCACTGTGTGGCGAAGTGAAGGAAAGAGTTACGGCTTTGAGTGGGTAAAGTTTTAAGGGGTTTATATTAGGGAAAAATTTTGAAAGGTTTCAAGTGTGGGGAAAATTTTGAAAGGTTTTTAAGTGGGTAAAGTTTTAAAAGGTTTTCACTGAGGGAAAGTTTTGAAAGACTTTTGTGTGGGAAGTTTTGAAAGATTTTGATGCAAGGAAAAATTGGAAAAGTTCTAAAAGGAAAAGGTCTTTAAAAGTTTACATAGTAAAAGCTGTGAAAAGTTTTGGCTACAGAAACATTAAAATTATCATAAAAAATAAAAAGCTTGAATGATAGTATTCCATGAAAGTTTCTGTTCTATGTGTTTCAAAATAACTCTATAGAAGTTAAAACTACATTAGATCTTCCTATTTTAATCTCAAACTAATTCATTTTTGGGGGGCAACCAAGATGTGAACAGTTACACAAATAAAGGCTAGTGTGAAAATATGATGTAAACAAAATAAAAATGTAAAGGCTTATATAACAAAGATAATATGCATATTATATCTACAGAGTTCTATATAACCGGAGAGGCTAAGGCCAAACCTGAACAACCCTTCATCATTAATAGTATAGCTCTAACTGCTACAAAGCTAATTTCTGAACAAAGTATTTAGTAAATATCATTATGCACAAACTAAACAAACACATGCATAAACCATAATAACAATGCAGAATATTTGTATAATTTTTTACACTGATAGTGGGAAAAAATTAATTCATATATATATATATATATATATATATATATATATATATATATATATATATATATATATATATATATATATATATATATAATCAAAGGAGTCTGTAGAAATGTGGTTTTACAGAAGAATGTTAAGAATACCATGGACAGCTAAGAAAAATAATGAAAATGTTCTGAAAGAGGTCAAAGCAAAAAGAGAGCTAATTTCCAATATTAGGAAGAAACAATCATCATTTTTTGACTATGTAATGAGAAGAGAACAACTTGAATATATTGTAACAACTGGAAAAATTGAGAGCGAAGAGATAGAGGGAAGCAAAGCGAGAAAATACCAGACAGCTTAAGAGAATGGCTTGGCAGAAGGTCAACAACAGAAATGATAAATAACTATCGAGATCGAAAGTTGTGGAGAGACATGATCACCTAGGCCAGTAGGTCCGGTACTTGATGATGATATATATATTGTGTCACATAGGTCATACTTTACTAATTATTTCTGAATTGAAGCTGATATATGAAAAATGAAGCTTGGTATATTTCATCTACTTTGGAGAATCTTGCATTCAAATTATAAAATACATACAAGAGTCTTACAAGTGAGCTGCTTGCTTTTTTTTTTTAATATTTGAGAAACAGGGATAAGCATAGGTTAAGCAGAAATAATGTAAAGCTGGTGATATTTTATCTCCCACATAAAATAATTTAAATACATGAAAATTTACTCTTTCTGTAAGCCAAAACACTCTAGTTTTAAATGGAAGCAATTTTACAATTTACTGATTGAACAAAGTTAAACATTATGAACATTTCATATCTGTTCAAAGTAGTTATCTTTTTTTTTTTAATGTAAATTGTAATTTTTGGTTTAACTCTCTGTTGCTTTTTTTTTTTTTTGTTCTCATAAAAGAAAAAACTACTTTCAATGAAGCCAAGAAAAATACACACTGTGTAAGTGCACAGAAATAGAAAAACAATAGTTGAGAAGCTGAACTTTAATGGAATTACAGTTGCTTGATAAAGCTTCATGTACTTCTTGAATATAACAAGTAATGTAACAAAGTAATTCCAACTTGTAGGAACTTGCAAGCTACAATGATCTATGTAGGCATTTATCTATATAAGCTTTTTTTGAACAAAGCATTTGCACTCTATATGGAGTGAGCATATTTAGAGCTGATAAGCACAAACAAATTATTTCAGTTTAAAAGTTTGTTTATTTAACAATATTATTTACTCAAAATATACTCCAACAAATGTCACCCACACAGATTAATGTATGTTATTAAACTAATGAGTCATCACAATTTTTCAGCCCTACCTCGTCCAGAAATATACCAAAATATACTGCTTTTTGCCGGATTAACATAATTCTAAAAGCAGCTTCAATGTTTCATTATGAATCCTTTACATTGTGCATTCTGTTAACATTATAGTAACATGCAAATGGTTTTCAATATGTGTGGCATGTTTTCTAACCAAATCTAAAAATCATAATCTAAATAGTGTATGCAACAACTATGACATGGTACAAATAAAATATTTCTACATGTAGTAAGTTTAGATATATAAAGATGTAGATACAGATAGGTAGATGTACAACAGAGGTGAGATGCAGAATGACTCAGGCAAAAGCTGCTTTCCAAAAAATGAGGAAACTTTTGTTCAATCCATTTTTGACAATAGAAACAAGAAAAAGAGTTTTTAAATGTTATGTAGAACCAGTCTTAACATATGGATGTGAATTATGGATGATAGGACAACAGGACAAGAAAATCACTGGAAGATGTAGAAATATGGCTTTACAGAAGAATGTTGAGAATACCATGGACAGCTAAGAATAGAAGTTCTGAAAGAGGCCAAAGCAAAAAGTGAGCTATTTCCAATAGAAAGAAACAATCATCATTTTTTGGCCATGTGATGAGAAGGGAACAGCTGGAATATATTGTAACAACTGGGAAAAATTGAGGGACGAAGAGATAGAGGGAAGCAAAGAGAAAAGATATCAGACAGCTTAACAGAATGGCTTGGAAGAAGGTCAACATCAAAAATGATAAATAACTGTCGAGATGAAACTTGTGGAGAGACATGATCACCTACACAGCAGGCATGGTACTTGATGATGATTATATTTACTAACTTAAGTAATACTTATTGAGATGAGACTACTATTATGTGTTATTTCTGACCAAAACCAGTAATTTGGTTATTTATATAGTGATTAGAAAACTAAACAGAGAATTGAAGCCTTTGAATGGTGGTTATATAGAAAAATAGGTAGAATTGGATGGAAGGAAAAGAAAACAAACGACGAAGTCTTAAAACAACTAAAAATGAAAAGAGAACTACAAAACACAATTCAAACAAGGTAAATGCGATTTTTGGGCCATGTTAAAAGACACAACAGCCTACTAAAAGTAATCCTGGAGGGGAAAATACAAGGTAAAAGAGGCAGAGGCAGACCAAGACTAACATGGACGAGTAACATCAAAAGATGGACAAATCAGCCTATGACAACCTGCACCATTAAAGCAAGAGACAGAGCAGAATGGAAACCAATGGTAGCCAACCTTCGTTGCGGAGACGGCTCTTGATGATGATGATGATATAGTGACTGTTTCTTGAAAACAAAATACTGATGTCCAGATTAATAAATATTAATAAATATTCTCCTTTCAAGTTTATATGTGTGTATGTCATCATCTCATCATCGAGTGCCATCTCTGCATTGAAGGTTGTCTACCATGGAGCGCCATTCTGCTCTGTCCCTTGATGATGTCTGTCCCTTGATGATGCAGGTCATCATTGGTTGACTTGTACAACTATTGATTTTACTTGTTGTTAGTCTTGGTCTGCCTCTTTTAACATGCCCCAAAAATCTCATTTGTTTTGTTTGAATTGTGTTATTAAACACAATTCAAACAAAACAAATGAGATTTTTTTGAATTGTTAGACTTCATCATTGTGTTTTCTTTCCATCTAATTCTTCTTATTCTATAAATCCACATTTCAAAGGTTTCAATTTGAATAAGGAGCAATTATCTCTCTGTTCTGTTTTCTTGTCTAATGTCCATGTTTCTGCACCATAAAGGAATGTTGAGAAGATATAACAATTTTCTATTCTTAGTTTTAGCCCTGATGTTATTTGTTTTCATGTCAGAATATTTTTCATGGCATTAAAATTGTCTGTTGCCCTTCCTATTCTTTTGTTTATTTCAGTTTTACATTTTCCATTACTGGTTATAGTATATCCAAGGTAGTTGTAGCTTTGAACTATCTTCAAGTATTTACCTTCAACTTCGATATCCAATTGTGGATTTTAAGTGTTATCTTTGTTTATGATCATAATTTTAGTATTTTTTATATTCATATCTAATACACATTTTTTGTTTGTCATGTTTATCTCATTAAGTAATTGTTGTAGATCTTCAGGATTTTCTGCTAGTAATACAGTATCAACAGCATATCTTAGGTTATTGATTATCTTTCCATTAATGTTTAGGCCTAGCATCTCTGTGATGTTTTTACAGATTTGCTCAGTGTATAGTTTGAACAAGCTTTACTATAGAATGCATCTTACTCCTCTCTTTATATCAATAGGTATAGAGCTCTCTTTGTTATATTTTATTATTGCTGTTTGCTCCCAGTATAAATTACATATTAGTTGTATATCTGTGTCATCTGATTCATATCTCTGAGGTAGTATATAAGTTGTTTGGTCTAATATTGGTTTGTTTACTTCTTTGTACTTTTCTATTAACATGTTCATGCAGAATATGGCTTCTTTTGTCCCACTGTTTTTTCTAATTCCAAATTGTTGTTCTAATTCCATATTGATTTTATTCTGAATCCTTCCTTTTATAACCTTTAGCCAGATTTTTTTTACATGGTGCATTACGCTTATTGTTCTAAAATCACTGCATTCAACTGCACCATTCTTTTTAGGGAATGAATGAAAGTTGATGTTTTTAGTTCATATGGTTATGTATCCTGTATGGTATATGTCATTGCATATGTCCTGATCACTTCGATGTCCCAAATTTTCTAGTGCCTTTATCATCTCTATCTGTACGTTGTCAGGTCCTGCAGGTTTTCCCTTTTTATACAGCTTTTTCAACTTCAGATTTTAAGATTTTATAGCTTGACGTACATTTTTATATTTGGTTTCTTTTCCCTTTAAAATAATTCTGTAATATTTTCCTGCCATCTGTTGATTATATCTTTATAGTCTGTTAGCATTTTTTCCTTTTTTTTTTTTGTTTGCAATACATCCACCTTATGTGGCTTTTTTTATTTTTACTAGTTATTATTTTTATTTCTGTATGCATCCCTCTTATATCTTGTTTATTTTCCATAGTTTCTATTTCTAGACCTATTTGGTTGAGCTAGTCTTCTTTCGTATTTTTGCACATTTTGCATATTTTATTGCCTATTTTGCTGTATTGGGTAGTGTTCTTCGCTTGTCTTTTTTTTTTCTATTTTTTCTAGGATGACAGCCATCCATTTTTGTTTTTTTTTCCTTTTCCTTTTTTGATAAGATGTTGCAAGTTTCTTGTACGCTTTTCTTCATGCATTGCCATTTGGTTGTAACTTTTTCATCTAGATTTTCTCTTCTGCACTGTTCAATCCATTCTTCTAGCAGCTTCTGATATGTGTTCTTTACTTGTTTTGTGTAAGTATCTTTAACAACCTTTTGATTTAAAGCTGTTATGTCTAGTGGCATTGTTGATGAATTAGTCATTCGTTTGTTTCTCCTTAGTTTGACTTTCATTTTAATCATTACAGGATTGTGATCTGAGGTAATATCTGTTCCTGGATAGGTTTTAGCTTCCTTGATGCTGTTCTGGCACCTATCTTTGTATGAAAATACAATCTTCATCCCAACATTGTGTTACCAATGCCAGTCCTGGACCCTAGATGCAAGAACAATAAGGAAAATAACCTCTACTGAGATTAAATGTGTCTGACAAATGACAGGAAACAGTCTGAGATATAAGATCAGAAATGAAGACCTGAGAAAAAAGCTAGGAATAGCCCCCGCCATAGAATATATAAAGAAACAACATATAAAATGGTTTGGCCACGTGACACGGCAGAAAGATCAAAACACAACACAACGAGCCCTCAATAAACATTGCGAGAATACCAGACCCAAGGGTCGACCACAGAAAAGACGGATCGATGGAATATTAGAAGCACTAGGAGACATAACAGCAGCAGAGGCGAACAGAAGAGCAAAAGACCGCAATTTATATCTCCCCTCGACGCTGAAAGGCAAATGAGGAAGAAAAGAAGAAGAAGTTACGGAACCTATCTTTTATTGTTTTGTAGTCTATTTGATTCCTCTTCTGCTCTCCAGGGCTTTACCATGTTTATAGTTTTTTTTTTCTCTTTTTTAAAGTAGGTGTTACATATTATCAGCCTGTTTTCTCCACAAAATTGTATTAATCTTTCTCCTCGTTTCGTTTTCCTAAACAGTGATTTCCTATAATGGTCTTATATCTACCTTTTCCTTTTGCAATCAAGATGTCTGATGATTTCCCTTGCTTCGTAACTCTATTTAGATCTTCATAGTATGACTCCATTTGTTCATCTGTATAGTCTTGAGTAGTTGCATATGTTTGCACTATTGCTATGTCAAATGGTTTTGCTTTCATTTTTAGTAGTATAATCCTATCATCGTATGTCCCAATTGCTAGTTATATATTTTTGTAGCTTTTTCACTAATTATTCCTACCCCTCTTTGATGCTCTGTTGTGTTGCCTGAACATATAAATGTATATTTTTCGTCCTGTATGTACCCACATTCTTTCCATCTTGTCTTTGATATGCCTAAAATATCTATGTTTAATTGTTCTGTTTATAAAATAAGATTTTCCAATTTTCCTTCTTGGTAAAGAGTCATAACATTCCATGTACATATTTATAGATCTCTCTTCTAACATAAGTTAGAATTTCTCTCCATGGCTTTCTTTGAAATATTACGTGATGAGACTCCAATCTCTTTCACGTGATCAGCAATATTCGTCTTCTGTGTCCTGAATATTCCAATGTTTAACACTTTGCTGTTTTTACTTTCTAAGCCATTGATCATTTCTGATTCTCCCTTCCCATTTACCATCAATGACTTTGTACATTCGGGATGGACATTCCCGGTAGGTGCCATTGTTATCAAAATAGATATTTGCCTGTGAAACCATGAACACATGTTGACTTATCAACGATGGTCAAACCCATCAACACAAGAAGAATAAATAATATTTCATGGAAATATTGAAAGTTCACAGTCAGTTTGTCAGAAATAAACATAACAATGAGGAATAGAAGCACAATATTTCACAGACTGTACATGTACAGGTGATGTATGTGTGTGTGTGTATATTATATATATATATATATATATATATATATATATATATATATATATATATATATATATATATATATATATATATATACCAACACAATACTCAGAATTTGTATATTATTACACTAATTATATTCCTGATCACATATGAAAGACCTAGGCGCAACTACATGCACGATTTACTTTTCAATTTATTTTTTTTTCTAAGCTGCTTGCTGTAATCTTAAAGTGGCATTTTGGCTATAATCTTGGAAATTTTGCAGCATTTATTAGTGAAAATGTTCTGAGTATAGTACGTTCCTCTCATTCGTAAAATCAATGTTTTATAGGAGTTGTTATTAATTTATAACACCGCACAAAAAATGTGAAATTTTTAGTTGAATAATTAGTGTATGGATGATGTTTCAGTAGAATAATATTTGCAACAATGAAAATCTGACACTTTCTGGTGTGAAATAATTAATGTTTAACCATTACTGTTTTTACATTTTTTTAACATATAACTTCTAATCAAATTGATCGTACAACAGAAGAAGCATATTCATTTTATATTTCTGAAATGAGACAAATAAGCTAAGTAACTAAAATATAAATGACAAACATCTGTGCATATCACCAATGAGAACCAAAGGGATGTTTTCACAAAAGTAGTTAATGATTTCAAATATGACCTGCACACCATAAGACTGCAATGGGCCAAATGATTTTATTCTCAAGCCCACATAGAATCCCAATCGCAGACTACAGAAATGAGGTTAAATACTGTAAAGATGCTTTTTTAAAACGTTATTATTTTGATAATGGTTAATTGTGCCGTATAGAACTAATTCAGACATTTGGCCTAAAAAAAAAAAATCCTAATTTTTCTACACCCTCCTCCTCATCTGCTCCAAAGTAACTGGGAAAGTCTTAAGTGTCTATAAAATGAAGCTAGAAAGCACTGGTAGTTAAATCTCTACATGCACACATGCAGGTAAGAAGAAATCTCACCTGTACTCATAGTTGCCAGTAACTGCTGCAGATTGGCCATTTCAGGGCCTAGGAACTCAAGGGCGTGGCTGGAGTCAGCAAGAGGCGTGACAACAGCATGGGTAGTGGAGGCGTGCTCTAACGATGTACTATCCACAACACACTGCAAAGGAGACAGCAAGCACATGCAACATGCAAGTAACTAAAAATTACACATTTAAACATAGAAATTTGAGGAAAATTAAATCAGTGCACACTTAAATACTGCTAATTATGAAAATGCATGGCTAGACAACATACAAATGCACTTATGAAATGCATGTTTAAAAGGAAAATAATAAATTTGATAAATAAACTAATAATACAACACAGAATTGAATTGACTACATTAACCCCACATTACGATACAGTCGTCAAAATTACCACCTCAAAATACAAATTCTTAAAATTCGACTGTTTGCTGCAGGCAAACTCCCTCCCCACCCCACCTCCATCTTCCTAATTACTACTTCTGGTGACCCCTGAGAGAGTTGAATTTATTTCCTTTGATGTTGGATCAGACACAAATATGCGCGCCATAAAAAGTACTAATCTTTCGTACAAAAAGGGCTGCTTTTTTTTTTTTTACATTTTGCGAATTTTCTAAATTCTATTTTTTTTTTTTATAATGGGGGAAATCTCATCGGCTGTCAGTGCAGACATCAAACAAACCATTATAATTCTGTTAATCTAATTAGATAGCCAGTGAATGACACCAAGAGGAAGCTGAACATGTGGCTGGACTGACGAAATGACGGCTGCCATGTCAAATGACAACATAACATCTCCAGTAGCCATAGCACAATTGGGTTGAATTTCAGGCCATAAATGTAATCTGAAACAGGAAATGATTACTACATCCAATTCCATGTTTCTGTTAGGGTAAACACATAGCTGTGTAGCAAAAGTTCAAATAAAATCTTATTTTCTGAACTCCAAATGTAACAATTAGGTGGTAGTAATTTTAAAAACATGACTCACAGATAAATTTTCGCAATGTAGGGTTAACAAGGGAATATATGCTACCATAAATAAAACTGGAAATAGAAGACAGAAAATAATCTATTATGTTCTTCTTAATATAATCCTGACATCAATGCTTCTACAAACCTCTTTACCTTCTAAAATTTACAAATTTGATGATTAACAGGATTAGACTTGAATTATTCAATAATATGTTTAATTTGTTTTACAGTTATTTTACTTTGATATCAAAAGTAAAGGTTCTCTCCACGCCTTGCTAGGCGTATGGGGAATAAGGTGTTAGTGACCATATTTTTCTATGACCACGGCACATTTTTGGGTGATGTGGTCGGTATCACACCAGGCCGCCTTTACTTCCCAGAAAAATCTCTGGTACCCATATTTAGAGGATGGGTGAACCCCGGAGCCCTGTTAGTCTGAAAATAAATCTGAGGGAGCCTCGGTAGCTGAGTGGTTAGTGTGCTCGCTTCCTGATCAGAAGGGTCTGGGTTCGATCCTAGCAGTGGAGGATTTTTTGTTGTTTGGACTTTTATATATATATATATATATATATATATATATATATATATATATATATATATATATATATATATATATATACATATATATATATATATACATATATATATATATATATATATATATATATATATATATATATATATATATATATATATATATATATATATATATATATACATACATACATATAAAAAGAACTCTGTCCCGCTGTATCAAGTGTCATCTTTAACAGAAAAGTGTAGTAATTTTTCTCTTCTTTTTCAAACTTCGCTCATTAAGTGGGCATAGAGGTGGTCTGTTGCTAGTTTAACATGATTATTATGCCCTTCAATTTGACACATTCATCTTTGGCAAGGACAGATTTTATTTTACTTTTTAACAATTTTACCAGAAGCCAAATTGGCCGACTCTTTATGATTTGTAACTGTCAGCTATTCTTTAACATGCATAGAGTGAATAAAGCCAAGAAGAATCCATGGATCCTAAGAGCAAAAAATGTGATTCCCTATTTTGGATATACTGAAATGCATGCTGGAAATGTTTTAATCTAGTGTACCTTTCTTGTGTTGTCATATTTAAACGCCATTTATTGCAGAATCATAAGAAAGGAATATACTTTTTAACAATAGATAAGTAATCTACAGTTAAATTTGCTGGTTAACATTAAAGCTAGATGCACAATACCAAGAAAAAAAAATGTAATAGTTCACAGAAATATAGAAAATGTGCAGAAGTACAACAATATTATTATCACAAATTAATAAATATTAAAACAATAAGATTATTCAAAATAAAAAACAAATTATCACAAAGCCACAAAGAGCACAATCATTTAAAGAAAAAAAGATTATCAACAACACTAAAAATCACTGAGAAGTTTATATTTATAGCAAGGTCAGGGAAGGAGACAACCATTATAAATATTTCTATATGAAGATCTGCAAAAAATACAAATAGTCTCAGCGTAAAACCATAATAAAACAGGGCTAGACAAATATTATGTTACCTTCATATATTTAAGTCATCAGGTTATGTCTCTCCACTATCCCCTCTCCATATCAGTAAATACTTGTTTCTTTTGAGTGCTTTAATATTAATTTAATATTCAATTAATGAATGAATTAATTAGTTAATAGTAGTTTTTCTGATATTGAACTGTGTCCTTTCTAATACTCTGAAATGGCTTTTTTTTCCCTGCCTTCACCTTATGACTAATCCTCTTATTTAGCTGACGTTGTAAGGATGTTGTATTACGGTTTACAGCAAGTTGTGATAATTGCACCTTTTAGCTTTATTATGACATTTTTGGGTATCAGATTGCCTTTCCTCTTGATCCCTCTTTGCCTGGTCTGATCAGTTGCCAGAGCTGTCTTGGAGAGGTGAAGTAGGACCTTCACTAGCTGTTACCTCTGATCCAATACAAGCTGTCAGCTATGAGTCACTGACTATGTTCAATGCAGGTACTGTTAAGCATCTGAGTCCCTTTTTTAAGCACATTGTCATGTCTTCATTTTTGACCAAGCCTACAACACTTTTAACAATTTATTTATAACTTATTGTATATTTCTGAGTTCTTAAAAATGTGTTTGCTTG
This sequence comes from Megaustenia siamemsis, assembly GCA_032433765.1. Classification (NCBI taxonomy): domain Eukaryota; kingdom Metazoa; phylum Mollusca; class Gastropoda; order Stylommatophora; family Ariophantidae; genus Megaustenia; species Megaustenia siamemsis. The sequence goes on from JAVIAB010000125.1 coordinate 36,858,640, forward strand.
ACTTTAATGCTCAGCTCATTCTAATCATTCATTTCAGATCTTTATTTATTAATGGCCAGGGACAGAACAGTAGTTGGACTAGAAGAAAAACAATAATTCATAGGTGCAATGTTCTTGTATTCTGTTGTAAACTTCCATTTAATATGGTCTAGTACAGGGATCTTCAAACAACAGCCAACAGGATAGTTCAATCTACTTAATTCATTTAAATAATCTTCTTAACAAATAAGGTTGTTTAATATGAAGAAGTATTTTTTATACTACAAATTTTGCATAATGGGAATTTTTATCAATCCTGCCAGCCTGCAGTGGTTCTTTTAATTGTAATATGGCTACTGCTTCATAAAGTTTAGAGATTCTTGGTAAATAGAGGGAAAAAACATAGAGGAAAAAACTGGGTAAAGATTAAGTAAAGCACTTGAAGGGCAGCCTGTGTTCTTCCATGAAGCTTTTTAAGACTTTTTCTCATGTCCTACTTTATAAGATCACACAGTGTAGACTACGGTCATAGTAAATAGCCAGCTCATTTTCCTTCCATTCTTTGTCTATAATATTATAGCGAATAATCAAATTGATTGTGTGAGATTCACCCTTTATGCAAAGTTCCATTGGGACTGATACAACATCTCAACTTCCTCTGCTGATCACATACCCTTATCTGATAACTTACAACACACAGTATGATCCCTAAATCAGGCAAAACTGCCACAGCATGAATTCAAAACAGAAAATAACTGAGTATGCTAATAACATTCAAAGACAGAACTAATTTATAAATACACAGAACGTCTTCACTGAATCCCACTCATTCTTATACCTTCCATCTTGTAGGCGTTACCCTTCATTTGTAAAGGTTTTCCTAAAACAATGAACTTGTCAGCCCTACAAGGCAATTTGTAAGGAAAGCGGGACACTCGTGCAACTATCTGCATATGTTTCTTATTAAAATAAATCTATACATAACATTTTATTAAAAAATAAGCAGATTTTAAAATAAATCTACATATATCATTTTATTAAAATATATGCAGAAATTAAAAAAAAATAGTCCTACTTATAGATGTTCTAGTCAACCAAATCATGACAAACTTACATTTTAAATGGATTATAAATATTAAGGCAAATAAACTATGCCACATGAATATAAATATAATTTTGACTACGATTTTGTATGGCAGTTGCAGTCTAGTATAACCTAGAAGATATTGTCACTGGTTTAATGGACAGTGCCTTGCCAAGAAGAAAGCAAAAAAACTCAGTCAAAAAGTCAACCAGCAGTTCTACGAAGGGAAGGGATGAAATATAAGTTGTTTTTTTTAAATTGTACAACTATGAAAATAGGTAGCAGTACTTATATATATATATTATAATATCACCGTACCAAGTGTTGGCCCACAAAATTAATGAAAGTATGTATCGACATATGAGCATTTAATTACATTTAATGTTCTGATAATGAAGTGAAACTATTATAAAGTTGATGTGGGGAAACAAAACTGAAAAAAGTGAAAGACATGGGCCATTTTTATTTCGTTTTAAATAATTTGTTTTGAGCCGAATCTACATCCTGCACACGCAGAACTCAGGCAGGCAGATGAATTTCATTATAAGCGCAAATACGGAAATTTTCATTTAAGTTAATAAACATTTTTAAAAAAAGTTCACAATCTTTGTTTCATCAGAAATTCACAAACTCCATCAAAACTCACAAGTCATGTTCATTCAATTCACAACCATGTTCCATCAACGCTCATGAACTATATTCTAACAAAAGTTCACAAAATATGTTCCATCAAAAATTCCAAAGCTATGTTCCAAACTTTGACAAGCCTCTACGTTACATCATAGCTCACAAAATATTTTCCATTAACCCTTTTCCAGTGAGTGCGATCTAAAAAAAACTTGTAGTGTACATGTTTTCTATAATTTCCATAAGTTAATTGCTAACCAATAACAATGTAGGCCTACAAGATTAAAAATGAATTATCATTTTGTTTGTTACTTATTTATAAAATGTAGAGGTGGTGATAATTGGCAGCTGAAATAATTTTTGCCACTTCAAGAAAAACAAATTTTGTTTTAGAAAATTAGTGTTTTGTAATAATGGTATTGTTAGAGAAACAGGTGAGATGCAGAATGGCACAAACTAAAGCAGTTTTCCAAAACATAAGAAAGACACTGTACAATCAATTTTTGACAACAGAACAAGAGAAAGGGCTCTTAAATATGTAGAGCCAGTCTTAACATATGGATATGAATCATAGAAAATAGGATAACAGACAAGAAAATCACTGGAGGCTGTAGAAATGTGGTTTTACAGAAAAATGTTAAGAATACCATGGACAGCTAAGAGGAGTAATTAAAACGCTTTGAAAGAGACTAAAGCAAAAAGAGAGCTAATTTCCAATATTAGGAAGAAATAATCATCATTTTTTGGAAATAGGAATGAGAAGGGAACAGCTGAAATATATTGTGACAATTGGGAAAATTAAGGGACAAAGGGATAGAGGGAAGCAAAGAGAAAAGATACCAGACAGCTTAAGATAATGGCTTGGCAGAAGGTCAGCAACAGAAATAATAAATAACTGTCAAGATCGAAAGTTGTGGAGAGAGATATAATCACCCATGCCAGTAGGCATGGTTATGATGATGATGTTAAAGAAACACAAATTTACATGCAATACTGCTGAAGTTATAGGTGCAGTTTTTATGTCTGATGACAATGACATTTTTTAATCTTGGTTATTCACTGTACTAAATAGATCTTTCTCGCTATTTTTTTCACAAATGAACAACAAATATCTGAATTTTGTTATCTTTGCTGTTTTAAGTAGCATAAATTCAGCTAAAATTACTGAAAACTACTAGAGAATATTGAATTTATCACAAAGTTAGTCAATATTTTGAAAAAAGCAATGAGTGTGTATGTGTACTAATAATAGTGTGCATATACATATATTTTAATACAAACTACAATGTTTTTTTAGCTACGTGTGATGGATGCCAATTAGTGTAGTTGTAGAGAATTCACTTTTCACACAAAACACCAAGGTTCGAAGCTCACTCATCCCAGCTGGTAAAATAAAATTGTGGGTACTTGGCCACTGTTCAGGGAAGGTCAGGCATCCAGAAAGAGAACACCACGCCGCACTCCATAAAAAAAAAAATGTGCCCATGATGAGTGGAGACTCTACATTCCACTCCTCAACAACAGTGGTATATTGAAAATTATATTTTAGATTTACCACTGGTGTATCAAACTCAAAATATAATTTTAAATTATTTGTCAGCCAGGATTGTGAATTATTTTTTTTGTTCATTCAGAATAGTTCTATGTCAAACAAAGCCCTTCTGCTATCTTTCAAATATATATGTACTATTATTGTCAATGTTTTCAACTCAATGCTATTTAACAAGCTAACACAAAAATAATATAAATAAGTTATTTTGAGACTCTACTGCATTCAGTAGCTTTGAATGTCATTTATTTTATAACAAACAAACAAATAACATTGCCCTGTTTTCACTTTTACTTTGGGGGAGCTAAATTTCTTGGATGCCGATAATTTTTTTATATGGACTGGACAATGGCTATGTCAATCATAAACTATAATTATCACATTAAAATGTCATCTTTAAAATTTATTAACTCCAAAAAATATTGTATTCTGCATTTAGAATGTGACTTTCAATCCTTCTTATGCCCTCTGGTACATAGGACCACCACTAGAGATTGCCACTGTAGTCTACATTAAACCAGCCCCTTATGTGTCCACCCCATGCGAAATTGTTTTTACATACATTTTTTTATCAAACATTCTATGTTATGTCTCCAGACCGACACTGTCCTCTTCCCTAATGGTCCGTTCGAAATCAGAGAGGGATTCACTTGCACATCGCGGAACATCATTTATGCCATCATCTGTAAGCGATGCAAGTTAACCTACATCGGTCAGTCTGGTCGAAGGACCGGCGATAGGTGCCGCGAACACTTGAATGACATCACCCGAGAAGCAGACACTCCTGTAGCAGCCCACTTTAGCTCGAGGGGCCATCGAGGTAAGACGGATGTCTTGGTTACTGGCCTAGTATCATGCTCCTCTGATCACCACAGTCGTCTCACTCTGGAGCACCGCCTGATCACTCGTTGGGGTTGCCTCAGCCCTCGTGGCATCAATGTATCCCTGTCCCTCTGAGGACCCTCCTTCCTCCGACTCCATCCCCCTACCTATGGACTTCTCTTCCTATTTCACTTCTTGGGGCTTCTACTCCTCGTCCATCCTTGTTCTCCATATCCGCTTTGTGTAACCCTTATCTTGCCTTCTTCATCCTAAACCCCCCCCCCTTTTCTCTTCTGACTACCTCCATGTCCTTCACCTCTTTATCACTGTATTACCTCTCACCTGGACTGTACCATCTCTCTGCCCACCTCTATTGTTCCTCGTCCCTCCCACCACCTCTCTGCTGTTCCACTCCTAACTCACCCCATTCCTCTCTATTCACCTGCAGTCACTACTCCTCTATATTCCAGTATCCCCCTAATCCTGATGCCCACTTTCATTCCTCTCCTAGGACCCTCATCATCCCCCTTTGTTCTATCATTTCCCTACTTCTTTACCTCCTTTGGTTCATAGCTCTTGCGCACCATTCCCCTATTACTCCACTTCTTCCAGACTCCCTCACTGTCTATTCACTTCTGACCTACCGCCTCTCCTCCTATCCACTTCCCACATACCTGCTTCTCATCCCTCCTCTCTATTCCTCCTCCTCTATACTTCCCTACCTCTCAGGTGACTTACTTCCTACGGACCACCCCTCTATCACTCTACTGCCCTTCTCCCTTCCTACTTATATCGGTTTTCTTATTCTTCCCCTCCTCATCTCTCCCTCCGGTACTCAATCCCTGCATTCTTTGACCCACCTTTCTACTCTTCCAGTTCTAGGCCTTCCATTCTGTAGAGGCTATCTCTTTCACCCATCTCCCAGTACACTACTTTTTGTCTTTTCATTCACTCTTTCTTTTAGCCTCTCGTGGCTTCTCTCACTTGCATTGTTCGAGGGATTTATGGCATCCGGGCCTTTGGTTTGGGGCCTCTAACCATCGTTTCCCAGTAGTTTGGCAGCTTCGCTTATCTTCCTTCTTACCCCACCCCGCTCTCTGACCCCCTCCCCCACTTGTCATTCTACTCGACTATCTCAATCACGTGTTATTTTCCTAACACATTCTAAACGCTCCTAGTCATTCTGACTTGTTTCAGCACGGAGGACTGACTTGCTGCAAGAAAGCTAAGTACATTTTTTTTCTTTTTCTTTCTCGTTTTCCATTTTATATATCTTGACAACATCCTACCTCTCCTCATCACCATCATCATCATCATGTAGTATTACTTTCTCTCTCCTTTCTTATTTCTACATCCTATTTTCCTAGCCCTCCACTTGATCATCTAACATGTAGTTATAGATAATTGTGCTTCACCATTTGTTGTATATATATATATATATATAGCATATCCGTTTCCGGTTGTTTCCAAAATGGAGGAATTATTTTTCTCCGGCTTGGTATAGAACCGTTGATCAGAGGTTTAACAAGCCGCTATTGTAAAAACGATGTTGTTAATGAAACGTAGACCTGATACAGAATGTGTAAATTAGCAGTAGATAGTAGTGATAGTTTTTTCGGCCCTAAAACAACAACAAAAATAGGATTCTGGAATGTGCGAACAATGGCCGCTCCGACGAAACATGCACAGGTCGCGAGCGAGATGGATAGATACGATCTAGATATTTTAGGATTAAGCGAAATGCGCTGGCCTGGAACAGGTAGGAGATCTATTGATAATAAAATAGTAGTTTTTTCTGGAAGGGAAGATGGAAAACACCGTGAAGGAGTAGGCATAATGATGACAGACAAAGCTGCAAGAAGTTTATTAGAATGGGAACCGGTAAATAGCCGTCTGATACGAACACGATACAAAACAAAACATGGAAGACTTTCAATTATTCAATGTTATGCGCCTACTAACGAAGCTGATGATGAAGTTAAGGATGATTTTTATAACCAACTGCAACAACTTATAAACAAAATACCAAAACACGATCTTTTAATTGTAATGGGAGACTTCAACGCCAAAGTAGGACAAGATAACGCAGGAGTGGAACATGTGATGGGGAGAGAAGGCTGTAATACAACAAGTCAGAATGGAGAAAGATTAATAGAATTATGTTTAATAGAAAATTTAGTTATAGGTGGGACATTATTTCCACATAAAAATATCCACAAAACAACATGGATATCTCCTGATGATAGAACATCAAATCAAATTGACCACCTATGTATTAAACAACAATTCAGATCATCATTAATAGATGTAAGAGCATACAGAGGTGCTGATGTTAATAGTGACCACAACCTGTGCATTGGGAAAATAAGATTAAAATTTAGAAACCAACAGAAGAGGTCAATTACACATAAAATTGATAGTCATAAACTGAAAGATGAAGCAATAAAGGAAAAGTTTAACATAGAGCTAAGTAATTGTTATTCAGCACTTGGTGAAATAGACTTAGATATCAATGAAATGTGGGACTCACAGAGCAAAATACTAATGACAGCAGCAGAAGCAAGTGCTGGACTGAAGAAAATGGAAAAACGAGCTTGGATCTCAGACACCACATGGAAATACATCAAAGAAAGAAGAGAAGCGAAGAGAGCCATGACTAATGTAAAGACAGATCTTGGAAAGGTTCTGGCAAAAGCAACATACAAAGAATTAGACAACAAAGTGAAAAGTTCGGCAAGAAGAGATACAAGAGCTTATATAGACAACTTGGCAGAGAAAGCAGAGACAGCTGCAATTACAGGAGACAGCAGAACTCTTTATACTGTACAAAAGATGCTGACAAACACCTATACATCCAGTGGAACACCAATTCTAGACAAATCTGGATTAATGCTAACAACAAGCGCAGACATAAAAGCCCGTTGGGCGGAACACTTCAAAGAAATTCTTAACCGTCCACTACCTCACAGTTTAATAGATTTTGAAGCTGAAACACCAGCAGCAGAATTAGATGTAAATTTAGATGACTTCACCTTGAGTGAAATAGAAACCACCTTAAAGCTAATGACCAATAACAAGGCTGCTGGAGAGGATAAGTTAACAGCTGAGATCCTCAAGGCAATTGATAGCCATAATTTAATACATCTCCAAAAAATGTTCAACATCATTTGGAAAACAGAGAAGACACCTCATAAATGGAAAAAAGGAATCATTGTTAAGATCCCAAAAAAGGGCAATCTTAGAGATTGTAACAATTGGAGAGGCGTGACACTTTTGTCAGTTGCCTCAAAATTATTCTGTAAAATCATCCTAAATAGAATAAAGGATTCAATAGATACAGTAATGCGTGAAGAACAGGCTGGGTTTAGAAAAGGGAGAAGCTGTCTTGACCACATTTTCACTCTACGACTTATATTGGAGGAACACATTGAAAAGCAAAAACCTTTTGTACTTAACTTCATCGACTTCAAAAAAGCATTTGATAGTATTCATAGAGATTCTTTGTGGAAAATTCTGAAGCAATATGGCTTACCATCAAAAATCATAAATATTATCAAAGACATGTATGATGGTTACACATGTGCAGTTCGAACAGAGGAAGGACTGAGCGAATGTTTCCCAATAGAAACTGGGGTTAAACAAGGATGTATTTTATCGCCCTTGTTATTTGGAATTGTTATGGACTTCATAATGAAGAAATGCTGCACTGGTAATAAAGGCATCGAATGGATACAAGGAGACCATTTGGAGGACCTGGACTTTGCTGATGACATAGTTCTCATCAGCAATCAGATAAAAACGATGCAGGAAAACACAAATGAACTATCATCAATAGCCAGCAAAATTGGGCTTGAGGTCAATCATGAAAAGACTAAAGTCATGAAAAGTTTAATTCCAACAAGTGACAAAATATACATGGAAAACAAACCAGTAGAAGTGATCGATCACTTCATCTATCTTGGAAGTCACATTGATCGAGAAGGGGATACGAGCAAAGAAATTAGAATCAGACTGGCTAAAGCAGCAATGTCTTTCAGAAGCCTTGAAAAGTTGTGGAAATCAAAACTCATTAGCACAAACACAAAACTTAGGCTATTCAAATCAAATGTACTATCAACCCTTACGTATGCGTGTGAAAGCTGGAAAACAACAAGAGATATAGAAACAAAGTTGAACGCATTCGAAAATAAATGTCTAAGGAAAATACTTGGTATAGAATGGAACGAATTCAAAACAAACGAGGAAATTAGAGAAATCGCCAATCAACCACTAATATCTTCAGTAATAAAGAAAAGACGATGGTCATACGTTGGACATGTGATGAGAAGAGATAATAATCGAATAGCAAAGCAAGCCCTCATATGGGAAACAACAGGTAAAAGAAAAAGAGGAAGACCCAGGGAGACACTGAGAAGAACATTGATGAGAGAGGCAAGAGCAGCAGGAATCGGCTCCCTCAATGAGATAGAACTGCTTGCACAGAACAGAGACAGATGGCGAGATTTGATAAAATATCTTTAAAAGAAAACTGCTAGAACAAAAATTCATATAGGAGAAGGTGTATCTTGGTCTACGCCCTATGGGCCGGTTACGGCTCGAAAGGTCAATAGAATTTGTTGTTGTTGTCCCTGTATTCTGAAGAAGGCCACAGGCCAAAACGTCAGTATTGTGTTGTGTTCCTTCCTTGTAAGGCTGTCATCATACTTTGGAGTGTTTAGCACACCATACCACTGGCTCTTTGCTACCAGCTTTACCGCAGCATTGCAATTATTTGCCTGTTCTCTACTATGTTATGTCTCTCTTGGTCTTTCTTTTCTTTCTATTTTCCCATCTGCAGTTCAATTAAGAGCTACTCTTGATTTAGCATACCAATGTATTCTAAGAATATATATATAATTCTATAATATAAATTAATGATGTATTTCCTTTCAGACTTCTATAATGATCATTAGAGCAAATTTCCTTGTGGAAATCTTTGTTGGTGAAAGTGTTAGTAAAAATAAAAAAATAAAAACATGCAAAAGACATCTGTTAAGAAGGGTCTCTTGTTTGAGGCAGATAAACAACCATGATTCTGATCCATTCATTAGGACGCTTATTCTATCTATCTATTGACCTTTCGAGGCCCATAGGGCGTAGACTAAGATACTCACTCTCTTATCTGAATTTTTGTTCTAGCGGTTTTCAATTCTTTTAAATATGTTTAATCAAATCTCGCCATTTGTCTCTGTTCTGTTCAAGCAGCTCTATCTCATTGAGGGAGCAGATTCCTGCTGCTCTTGTCTCTCTTATCAATGTTCTTCTCAGTGTCTCTCTGGGTCTTCCTCTTTTTCTCTTACCTGTTGTTTCCCACATGAGGGCTTGCTTTGCTATTCGGTTATAATCTCTTCTCATCACATGTCCAATCGATGCTTATTACTTTGGATTTAAAGATGCAAATTTTAGTCTTAGTTTTAATATAATGTAAATGCTTGACTTGCTTTAGATAATTTGACAGTCTGTTTTGATTTCTGCTTCAATGTTTCCAAATGTGGGTGGCTGGGTGGTCAAGAAGTAAGATGCTGGCCTCTTGATAAGAAGGTCAGAGATTGATTCCCACCACAGGCGGTGGAAAATTATATATTTTTTAAATCGAATTTTGTCGTTTCTTCATGCCGTTACCATCCCCTGGTCTCTGGGTAGTGAGACCAGATATCTAGCCCTCTCTGATAATGGCAAATAAAAGGAGGTCCCATGTGCTCATTAAATAACCCTAGGCAGTTGGAAATCAAAAATAGTAGGCCAAAAATATTAAGCGCCCAGGCAAAATTAATAGGCAAAAAAATCTACCCAAAACGTTAAAAACTCTCGACGATAAAAATGAGAGTGCAACTAAGTCAGAGAATATCTGCCTGCATGGCGAGGGACACTTGAGCATATGGCTGCCAGTGTGAAACATAGAAAAAAAGTGATATTCACGCAAAATTCAGTCCTTAGCTAGAGTTATAGACCTTGATATTTACGCAATATTCAGTCCTTCGCTAGAGTTAGAAACCTGGCGAACGCAAAAAACCAAACATTTCCAAATTATTATTTTCAAGTCCCAGATAATTAAATTACCCCCATGTCCTTTTGTTCATTTCCTAGAGTATAATTTGGTTGATTATTGTTTTCATTAAACCTCACCTTAGCCTTATTTGAACTGATCCAGAAACAATTTTCTCTTAAATGGCTGTTAAGTCTCTAATCTCTAAAATAGGTAAATATATGTAATAATATATACTAGTAAAAAAAAATATGAAACAAGTGCACACATCAAATACTTGGACACAATAATAACATCAGATGGAAGTTGCACCAAAGATACAAAAAGCAGAACAGCTCAGGCCAAAATAACATTTAAGAAAATGAAAAACGGCTTATGCAACAAGTCTGGGTCAATAGAATGAGAAAGAAAGTTCATCAGTGCTATATAAAGCCAATTCTGACCTATGGAAGCGAATCATGAATAGTAGAAAAGGAAATGAAAATACGATTAGAGGCCACAGTGATGAGGTTTCTCAAAAGAATGTTGAAAGTTCCCTGGACAGCTATAAAGACTATTGAGGAAATTCTCAGAAAGGAAATTCTGAAAGAAGCCAACACAAAAAGGGGGCCCCTAAAAACCATCAGAAAGAAACAATCAACATTTTTTTAGCACATCACGAGAAGAGGAAAGTTAGAATACTTGGTCACGCTGGCAAAATACAGGGAAACAGAGATCACAGACGACAAAGAGAGAAAATACTAGCTTGGTGTCATGGCATGGAAAACAGTCAACAACAGAATTGATATGATGCACTGTGGATAGAAAATTGTGGAAGGATATGATCGCCTACTGCCAACCAGTATGGCACATGATGAAGAGTAAAAAAATATTACGCTATCAGTGGGTCAACATAGACAAATATTAATGTGTAGATCTATTAGTTCAAACTTTGACTACTTGTTTCTACCAAATTATTTTTTAAAGATATTTAGATTACGCATACAAATACATGAAATATCTTTACATGACTAGAGTTACACAATACAATTATCAGGTCATATCTGATAGGCAGAGATGAAATAGCTTATATGATTTAGCAAATATTCAAATTTACAATATTATCAAACATTTACCTGGGTTCTATACGTCATAAAAGTACAATGGTAAAAATTACATAGATATAAAAGTCAAAGGCTTACAGCAACAAATGTATAAAGTAAGCACACACAAAAATTGTTTCTAAAAATAAGAATGCTTCTGATAAAACAAAGGTATCTTAAAAGAAACAAAATGTGAAACTGGGCCCAAGACACCAAACAGCAGCAGAACTGAAAGTGGTCAATGACTCATGTTTGATTGCTTTTGTATCAATACCAATGAACCAAAACTGGTCTAGACCCTACTCCATGTGGTGGGCCTGAAGAAAAGACTAACCATTCTGACATAGCAAATAGGAACTGAAGAGTGAATGCAACCCAGTATGCTAAAAATGCATTACTGAAGTCAAATGTGTTTTGGGCCAAAATGTGCAAATATAGCAGTTTGCAGTAAATGACAATACAGTGCATCTACGCCCATATTAGAAGGGAAGGATGATGAAGATTCTGAAGTTGACAAATATTGAGAACATTACAAAAATATTGACAAAATATTAAAGTACAACAGTTTACCTGCTATATTCAATTTTGATTACATAGAAAATACATACACATACACACTAAACTTTTAAATATAAATATGTTACATACTTATCAAGCGCATGATTTTCTGTATCAAAGCACAATTAGGAGGCAGGATGGTGTATGAGTGAAGGATATGAACACGTTTGAGTCTGCTTTGTGAGCAGCTTGGAAGATATCTTTGTGTAGTAAGTTCTCAAGAGTATAAGATGCATATGCAAGATACAAATAAGTCAATGCTGGCAGTTAGGATCAGTCTGTCATTTAATCTACAGAGCAAGTAAGTCATTTGGCATTGACACAAACCTGTGAGCCTTTTTTCACAGCTGAGGGAGATGTTTCTCTAACTTGGGTGTGGACACTGGCTACAACATCTCCTGGTCCTGGTAAACTACCAGATGATGATGAGTTTCCAACCACACTGACAGGAATCTGAACCATGCGTGGTGCTTGCTGAGATGGTCCTTTGGTTGGTGTTTGAGAATATTGACCAGAATACACATCCTTTGCTGTGGCCTGAACAGTTGTCACCTTTTTTGGTGGAGAGGGTTTACAACTGATGGGGCCTGGAGTAACATAATTTGGTTTGTTGGGAGGTATGGGCGGTGGGGTGCCGCGGCCTATTGGTGACCCTGATGGTGAACCAAGACCTGGAGTTTTTCTTATCTGAGATGGAACTGTGACATGAGGCAATACCTTACCTCTACCATGAGAAGCAGCAGCAAGATCTGTTGCAGAACCAGTTGCTCTAGCTCCAGGCCCCATATCGCTGTCTACATAATCTACCCGGGCAGTGCTTGTGTGCCCTGGTCTCATGCCCCCTAAATTTGAACCTCTCTGAGTCATGATTCCTGCAGGTGTGTTTTCTGGCCTGTAGATTACTTCTCGCTCTGGAGAATTTGAACCAATCCTGCCCCCATCTGTCACTCTATGGCTTGACTGTGCATATGTTCTGTTTGTGTTGGTCTGAGCCTGATGCTGACCTGCTACTGGTCTCATTCCAGATACCACTGTTGATGCTGAAGACACAGGGTTGTATACCTGAGGAGAATTATTATTAAGACTAGGACTTACAGGCTGCAATGTGGACCCTGAAGATAGCTGTACAACTGCTGCTCCACTTGGACCGGACAGAGATGGATTAGCTGTTCTAGCTGGGGATACCGAAGACCTAACCTTCATACTGGTTGGAGATGAGTCATTACTTCTGACTTGGTGTTGGATTAACTCAAGTTGCTTTGAGAGACGTGCAACCTCCGCTCTCAGAACATTTGTCTGTGCCTCTTCTTTTTGTAGTCGCAAACACAAAGTTTCTCTCTCCATATCAAATTTTGTACTCTGTTTCTCTATAACTGCTTCCATTTTCAAAGCTTTTTTGCTCTCCTGAGCTAAACCTTCAGCCATATTTTGTATTTTTGACTTTCCATCTGTTAATGCTGTTTCCATTTCATCACGAAGGTGATTCTCAGCAACAATCCTTTCAATCAAGTTTTTTCGCTCCTAAAAAAAAATTATAGATATCATGCTGATTATTTTCATTTTTGGATAATGTAATCAACACTTATTTAAGACATAATACTGATTTCAGTCAGGTTTGAAAAAATCTAATGCAAAAACTCAACAGAAATCATAAGTCAAGAACTCAAAAAAGGTAAACTATGAAACCTAAATACCTGCATAGAATCAGTAAAATGAGTTTTGTTTAATTCACTACAACAAACATTAAATTGTAACTATAATAACTATGACCAATAAATTGGAAAACCCTAAAACACTCAAAATAAATGTTGGTCTATATCCCTAATTTGTATGTAATAATTAGCCGCTTTGGTAAATTTAATTATTCTGAAGCAATATGGCCTACCATCAAAAATAATAAATATTATCAAAGACATGTATGATGGTTACACATGTGCAGTTCGAACAGAGGAAGGAATGAGCGAATGTTTCCCAAGAGAAACTGGGGTTAAACTGGGATGTATTTTATCGCCCTTGTTATTTGGAATTGTTATGGACTTCATAATGAAGAAATGCTGCACTGGTAATAAAGGCATCGAATGGATACAAGGAGACCATTTGGAGGACCTCGACTTTGCTGATGACATAGTTCTCATCAGCAGTCAGATAAACGATGCAGGAAAACACAAATGAACTATCATCAATAGCCAGCAAAATTGGGAAAAATCAATCATGAAAAGACTAAAGTCATGAAAAGTTTAATTCCAACAGATGACAAAATATACATGGAAAATAAACCAGTAGAAGAGATCGATCACTTTATCTATCTTGGAAGTCACATTGATCGAGAAGGGGATACAAGTAAAGAAATTAGAATCAGAATAGCTAAAGCAGCAATGTCTTTCAGTAGCCTTGAAAAGTTGTGGAAATCAAAACTAATCAGCACAAACACAAAACTTAGGCTATTCAAATCAAATGTACTATCAACCCTTACGTATGCGTGTGAAAGCTGGAAAACAACAAGAGATATAGAAACAAGTTGAACGCATTCGAAAATAAATGTCTAAGGAAAATACATGGTATAGTGTGGTAAAAAGTAAAGTAAAGTACCCCCGTCACGCCAAGTGGCGTATAGGGAAATATGGTGTTAGTGACCCTATATTTTACAGACCTTCAGCACATGATTTTTGGGGTAATGTGGTCAGTATTACGCCCGTGCTGCTTTACTTTCCCAGAAAAAAATCCAGTACCCATTTATGGCTGGGTGAACCCGGAAGCCGTCGGTTGGGATCGAACCCTACCCCTTGTCCGTGGTAGTCCAGTTCACTAACCACTGAGCTATCGCGGCTCCCTGGTATAGTGTGGAACGAATTCAAAACAAAAGAGGAAATTAGAGAAATCGCCAATCAACCACTAATCTCTTCTCTTCAGTAATCAAGAAAAGACAGTGGTCGTATGTTGGACATGTGATGAGAAGAGATAATAACCGAATAGCAAAGCAAGCCCTCATATGGGAAACAACAGGTAAGAGAAAAAGAGGAAGACCCAGTGAGACACTGAGAAGAACATTGATGAAGAGAGGCAAGAGCAGCAGGAATCGGCTCCCTCAATGAGATAGAGCTGCTTGCACAGAACAGAGACAAATGGCGAGATTTGATAAAATATCTTTGAAAGAAAACTGCTAGAACAAAAATTCAGATAGGAGAAGGAGTATCTTGGTCTACGCCCTATGGGCCGGCTACGGCTCGAAATGTCAATAGATAGGTAAATTTAAAGTTGTACTATGAAGCTGAAAAAAGCTACTGTTTGGAGATGTTGTAGATAGTAGAAATATAGAGATTTTGTTTTCTTTTGAAGCATCTACTTCCCATTGTCTTTTTGCTGTTCAGGTTAAGTCCTTTATTTTTACTTCCTATATTATTTTCATTCTTTCTGAAATATCTGTGTTATGAACATATCTCAGATTATTTACATTATTACCACTAACTGATATTCCAGGTGTATCCTTTACAGATCATAGCATAATCTCGCTATTGAAATTAAATGAATCTGGTGATAGTACACAACCTTGCCTAACTTTTTGTTTTATTTGTAGAAACTCTCTCAAACAATTTCCAGTTTTTTCCAGCTTCTTCTTTGTAGCCAATACAAGCATATTGATAGACCTTGGTAAATCCTACAGTATAATTATCTTGCTATGCATGCCCATAAACAAAAACAAAGAACAGTCTGAAACTATTATTTATGAAATTACAAACATCACTTACAGCTCCAACCTTCTCATCTAAAAAAGTGAACTTTCATATTCAGCAGGTACTCAGAGATATTGAATTTGTCTACATTTGATTTTAGCTGTCTATAATAGTCGGAAGCCATACCCGGTGTATTGTAATAACAAACAGTCTTATAACATCACAATGTTGTCGCTCAAGCAGGTGTTTCAGCACTTTATCTTTTAAGTGTTTAAAAGTTCAGCTGAGTTTAATGTCATAAAGCTCTTGATATAAAAAGCTACAATGGTTAGTTCCAGTTAAACACAGATGGTTTCTAAGCAGTCATGTGAAAAAAAATCTATGTGAGGTCTTGATCAGTTTTATGTTATTAACAATGTTATAGCCATTTTATCTGCTCCTGCCATTGTTAAGAACTGAAAATAATTTTTTGCTACTCAGACAATGCAAGGCAATTACAGCCTGATTTCATTTAGTTAAATTAAAAATTAATCAGTCATAATTACAAAACGGAATCTAAAGACTGCAAGGACTCAGGCACGGTTAGTGGTGTATAGGAAATATATTGCTAGTGCTAACATTTGTTTGACCAGTGACATGTTTTTTGGCAATGTAATCAGCATTGTGCTAGTACAGTCTTTCATTGCCATAAAAATCTGGTATTTATTTAAGGCCTAGAAAGTTAGAAGCTGTCACTAAGAATCAAATTCAATATTTTGTCATAAATCCACCTGTTCCTGGCTGAAAAGAAAGCATTGTCACACCCTAAATGCAGTTTTTTTTTTATTTTGCTGTTAATTCCCATATTTTCTACCATCAGCATATTTTTAAAGCAATTAGGTCAGCACTACTCTGAACTTTCTCTGACATCTGTGTCGTCTTTTCTTTCCAGAAAACTCCAGTTTTCAAGTGGGTGAAAGTCAATCAAGATGAAACATATTTTCTTGTCTCAGCAAATTAATTTAACTAACTATTGGTCTACCACAGCTCCTAGTCATAAATATCGGCTTTTTCTAAATGGTAAGTGCTTGCATATCAAGACTGTTAACTGAGAACCGTTAAGTTAGGATAAGACAGTGAGATAATTGCAGGCCAACAGAGTAAATGCAACTAACAATCACATCAACAATGTGGAAGAGAAGATGGACATATGAATTTTGAGAAGAGACAACAAAGGAATTTCAAAACAGACCCTTAACAGGAAACATTAGGATACAGAAAAAGACAGAGAGACGCTGATAAAAGAAGAAAAATTGGCTGCAACAGACTCATTTAATAAGATCGAACATCTCACCAAGAAAAGAAGTGGTGGTGAAGAACACTACAACCCCTATGTGCCATCCAGCAAAGCTGGAAGGATCAAGATGAAGAGGATAAAACTACTATAACTGAACAGATACTTTTTATACCATTTATTTAAAATACTGCAACTGAAGCCATAAAAATAATATGCACCTTCAAATAAAGTTATATTCAGACAGACATACCTTTATAAGCATAATGGCAACCTGTTTATGTCTGGCAGCATTTGATCTTTCTTCTTCAAGACTCGCCAATGTTTTCTTGAGATCTTTTTCCAATTTCTTGTTTTGACTTTTTTCAAAATCAATCTAGTGATAAATATACAAGTAAGATTTCTGTACACACATGATTTAATTACAGATCAGACATATAAATGAGTTATAACATATATGTAGAACACCAGGATTCACAACCTCCAACTGACCCAGACAAAAAAGAAACATGAGTACATGATCTTTATTCAAAGAAAATAAGGTATGTGTGAAGAGAGCATTGAGCTGTCCTCCACCAAAATCTGTGCCCAAGAGAAGTAGAGGTCATATCTATCTATGTATCTATTGACCTTTCGAGCCGTAGCCGGCCCATAGGGCGTAGACCAAGATACTCCACTTATCTAAATTTTTATTCTAGCAGTTTTCAATTCTTTTAAAGATATTTTATCACATCTTGCCATTTGTCTCTGTTCTATGCAGGCAGCTCTATCTCATTGAGGGAGCACATTCCTGCTGCTCTTGCCTCTCTCATCAGTGTTCTTCTCAGTGTCTTCCTCTTTTCCTCTTACCTGTTGTTTCCCACATGAGGGCTTGCTTTGCTATTCGGTTATTATCTCTTCTCGTCACATGTCCAACATATGACCATCGTCTTTTCTTTATTACTGAAGATATTAGTGGTTGATTGGCGATTTCTCTAATTTCCTCGTTTGTTTTTAATTCATTCCACGCAATACCAAGTATTTTCCTTAGACATTTATTTTCGAATGTGTTCAACTTTGTTTCTATCTCTCTCGTTTTCCAGCTTTCACATGCATATGAAAGGGTTGATAGTACATTTGATTTGAATAGTCTAAGTTTTGTGTTTGTGCTGATGAGTTTTCATTTCCACAACTTTTCAAGGCTTCTGAAAGACATTGCTGCTTTAGCTATTCTGATTCTAATTTCTTTACTTGCATCCCTTCTCGATCAATGTGACTTCCAAGATAGATAAAGTGATTGATCTCTTCCACTGGTTTGTTTTCCATGTATACGTTGTCGTCTGTTGGAATTAAGCTTTTCATGACCTTAGTCTTTTCATGATTGATCTCAAGCCCAATTTTGCTGGCTATTGATGTTAGTTCATTTGTGTTTTCCTGCATCGTTTTTACCTGACAGCTGATGAGAACTATGCAATCAGCAAAGTCGAGATCCTACAAATGGTCTCCTTGTATCCATTCGATGCCTTTATTACCAGTGCAGCATTTCTTCATTATGAAATCCATAACAACTCCAAATAACAAGGGCGATAAAATATGTCATATACTCCACATTAAATAGCAGTAATACTTTGCAATATACTTACCTATAATAAAATATATATTAAATTAATAATTTAATAACATTTGTTTGTGTGTGTGTGTGTTCGTGTGTAAAAATATATACTGACATGATTTCACCTAAATTAACAACAGCCTAGCGTCACAATGCACGAAATAGATGTACAGGATACTGAAAAGCAAAATATCCATTTAAAAGTGTACTTAGAAATTTTACTAGCTACAACTTCTTATTAAAAAAATATTGATGAGACATTGCATGATGGCGTACAGTTAATGCACTGATAGCAGTTAATGGCTCATTGCCGGTGTCAGTGTCAACAACCTCAGCTGGCCAAGACCTACATATAATGTTATGGAGGACCTTAATTTTAAATTAAAACTAATCTATTACCAACCACCTATTGTTTCTATAATTCAAATGAGGTCAAATTTGTATTCCTCACTCACCTTCTAAAACTTGTTAACTGTACATCTGCTTTCTTCAGCTTAAACTACTTATATTTTTTAACAAATCTATTTATGTTAAACAAAACAAAAAATTATATATTTATGTTTTTAAAATACTATTTTGCAAAGAGATAATCCAGGGCGGAGACCCTAAGGCAGATAGTGATTCACTACAAATCCTAGCATGTTTAGATTGACCATCAGCATTTCTAAAATAGAAATCATATGCCAAGATGTCATCAGGGCCCCTCTATCATTTTTGCAGGCCACACTCTTGCAAGGGTCAACAATTTTATGCATTTTATGTCCAACATTAATTATAAGCGTTCTCTGGTAAAGCATCAGTAGCAATATCCAGACTTGTAAAAAGAGTGGAAAAACAATACTCCTATAAAAAAAAAAAAACACCAACTTTAAGCATACCGGGCATGCTTATCTTCTATACAGTAGTGAGACATAAACAATGTATGCTCCATCAAGAAATGTCAGCTTAACGCATTCCACCTATACTGCCAATGAAGAATCCTAGGCATCAAATGGCAGAATCATGTATCCAATATTACTGTTTTAAAGGCAACAAAAATAAACAGCATATATGTCCTACTAAGTCAACATCGTTTCTGATAGCTGGGACAAACAACCTAATGAAGGATGGCGGAATTCCAAAAGACAATCTGTACAGCCAGCTGATTACAGGCAGGTGACCTTCTGACTTACCAGCATTCTGTTTTAAAGATGCCTGCTTGTATGATATGAAGCAATTCAACATTAACAGTCAAATTCTAGAAATGTGTCATAGACAGAAATGATGCTCATTGATAAAGAAAACGAGACAAACACAGGACAAGAAATGAGAAGATATAAAAATGAAAACTCAGCAAACAACACTAATATCTGACTACATCTATTCTATACGTGGACACAACCGGTATTCTAAAATAGGACTATTTAGTCATAACAATCCTGTGTTCTCATTTGAGTGACTTACTGTGACACACTGATTAACTTAAAACTTAAACCAATCTATAAAAAACTTAGTAAGCAATTCAATAGCTGATAGCACAGAGTTTGCTGAGTTTTAAACCATATATGTTTACACACCTTAGAATTTACTTTTGAAATAATCTGTGCTTCTCTATCTGTTTTAACCATCTGTAGCTCTTGAGGATAGCACTGACAAACTTCTACTGAAGAATTCCTTCAATATCTAATCTATATCTACATTCAACCTACTTCAGCTTTCAATCGTTCTCTCTCTTTCTCCAGCATGTAAGTAACATCATCTCCTTGTGCTGTGTCTTGAGCATGTTTCTGTTTTTCATCTTCAAGCTCTGTACAAACCTAGCAGTTTAAATCAAATAAATATATTCTCCGTTACTTTGTGCAGCTATAGATTACTAAGCAATACTATTATTAAGCAAAGGAGTAATGAAATAAACATTAAGAATCTGCTTCAAACAAAAGTGATTAATATAAACAAGTGAAGATTTTATATTATTAAACTAAGCACACAGAATGCCAAGGTATGATTTTTAAAAGTTTATACTGAATCTATTTTTTTGTTTTGTAATTACAGCTTTAATTCAATAAGAGGTGTGCACTAAAAACAAGGATAGTAAAAAATCACATTCAAATTAGGTGAATAACAAACTACCCAAACCAGCAACAATTTTCAACTGTGATACAATGGAAATAGTGCGAAATGTACCTTGTTCTGGAGCCCACATATAAAAAAAGAGAGGAAGACTCAGAAACACACTAACAAGCAAATGAAAACATATATAGGAGAAACAGGCAGCAAAGTATAGCTGAATAGTTTTTTCCAAATGGGAAAGGTTTGTTGAAAACATGACATTATGAGGAGATAAAATGATGAAGTAACAAACTCAGTGAAAAGTAAGATTCACTGCTACAAAAAAACAAAAAGTGGTTACAATGAGTGAAGACGTTGAACAACTTAAGATCGTGACAGTTTAAAAATATACATCAGATATTTGGGAATGTAACATTTAAATCACCAAATGGGGATTACATGCAGATTGCCAACAATAATCAACACCTGTGTTCAATGCACATTAATGTATATAGGCACAGATGAACTGTGATTGTTTCTGACAAAAAGCATAGGGAACCAAAAAGTTTCAGTTGTGGCAATAAGAGTAAAGACAGAAAACTAAAGACCCCTGATTGTTCAATGTCTGCCAGATTACAAAATTATGTATAAATTAGCAAACCTTATGGAACCTCTTCTCAGAGTTTCCCAGCTGTTCTCTCATTTTAAGTTGAGCTTTTCTCTGGGTAGCTATTAGGTTTTCCAACTGTGCCAGTTGATTATCATACATGCTTTTAATTGCTGCTTCATCAAAACCAGTATCATTTTTGCCCTCAGCATCACGTTGTAGTGCAACAAATGGATCTCCAAGGCCAAACCTTCCATACTTAGCCTGGTAGAGTAATTGCTTTGCCTTTTCAGCCTAAAATAAATCAAATAACGAGTTTTGATAAGAATTTCAGAAAGATACATCTGATCATTGTTCAAATTTATTCAATTCATTTTCAAGAGATGATTTTTTTTTTATTATTATTAATTTAATACAAATCTGAATATGAATATTTCTGTGTTTCTAATGTCAATTGCAATTTACACAAGTTATTTCAATAATTATAATTCCTTCTTAAAATAAATACCAGAGATGTAATTATTTGCAAGTTGCATCATTTCAAATTTGTTCAAAGTGTTAATAATCTATTTATAGCTCATTTATCTTAAAGAAAATACTGTAGGACATGCAAAATAGACAATTCAAATTACTGTAATCAATAAGCAATATTGATATATTTTTTTATCAAAACTATATGCAAGCGTAGGAGTGTGCCGCTTATCAATTTGAAGTCGTTACAACTGCTTGAATTTAAATTGAAAACTTCACAGTGGTTATTTTTTAAAATATATTTTGAATATAGTAACATTACAATTATTGAACATGATAAGAGATCAGAAATGACAATAGAAGAAATAGAGATGAAGCTACACTAATGCTGGATTACAATAAGATACTAAAAAATCAAATTGCTTTGATTTATAATACAGTAAAGTCTCGATTATGCGGTACTCAATAATCCGGAATTCTCAATTTAACGGACTTTTTTTTTTTTTTAATTATTATAGGGAGAAAGCTTGAATCATGTTTTGTTCAGTTAAATTAAATGCCTTTATCCGGAAATCGAAAACGCTACAACACGGTTTGTGCGCTGCGCTTACTTCTACAGGCTCTATCATTACACAATATTGCGTTTACAATAGTGTATTTACAGTAATATACTTCAAATAGGAGCGAACATATTTTATTCAATCCAGACATTGTGTCTCCAAATATTCCAAGTAAAAGCGACAGACAGTCTATATCTTCACTTTTTCCCCCGACTAAATGTTTTTGTCGGGAAATCTTAGTCGTGCCAAAAAACACTTTACATGATTTTACAAATTTGCTTAATTTTCTCATAACCTGCTTTAGATCTAAAGTTGGTCATGAATTTGTCAAAAATATGGCGTTTGACAGTCTGACCGAACATTAGAAGCAGACGTATTGTTTGTGAAAATTGAAGAGCCCATAACTTTGATGATTATAAATCAAAGGTTGAGCAGCCGGCGTGCAGTGACATAGAGATGGTGAGAAGAAAGGGGGAGGGGTTCAAAAATTACCGACTGGAAATTCAAAAAGAGTAAGATACAGAGTTTGACGTTAGTTTGTCTCAGACATTTGTGCAAGCTGAAATTCGTTCCATCAGTATAAATTATACATGATATGCTATAAACGCATGTGTGCATACTTTTTAACGGAATACATTTTTGTGTTAAATAATGGCCTCTGCGAGTGCAAACCACACCTCAATTTCCCGCAAAGGTAAACGCAAGCGAACTGTATTGACACTGAACCAGAAGATTGAAATCGCTAGTAGACTTGAAAAAGGCGTTAATCGCAACGTTTTGATGACTGAATTTGGCATAGCCTCTTCAACATTATATGACATACGAAATCAAAAAGATGAGTTGTTTAAGTTTGCGTCGGAGTCTGAAAGCAGCAACAATATACACCAGAGACGAAGTATGAAACGGCCAAAATTTGAAAAACTCGACGACGTCCTTTATGTGTGGTTTTTAGAAAGAAGAAGAAAAGGAATGCCAATATCAGGACCCATGTTGATAGAGAAAGCTAGTGAATGTCACACGAATTTAAATATTTCTGAGCATTGCAATTTTTCAATCATGTTTTTTCATAAATTTTGAGTTTGGTTTTCTTACTCTCGATTATCCAGAAAAATTCAATTATCCAGAATGGGTTCTTCCCCGAGCATTTCGGATAATCGAGACTTTACTGTACAATGTTCACCAGACATTACCTTCCAGAATGAACCAATATTCAGAAATAATGTAAAGAGTCAGGCAAAAAAAGGAACAATTGATAGATCTAAAAGAGGATTGATTAATAAAATATCAGACATCATAACACGCACCACACACACAAGACAAATCAGTGCATATTTACATAAACACTCAATTTTTTTTCCTTGACACAAAAAAAATTGGTGGTAGAGAAAAGTAGTAAAGTAGACAGTAATATTTTGATCTAACTATAAAACAGTGGTATCATCTACAAAAATTATAAATACATAATAGTTTATGGATGGTTGGTAATATTTGAAACATTAAGACCAACAACATTAAAGCAATACAGTTTTGTAAGAGGAAAACCATATCTGCCTTGGTTCTAAATTTAGGTATATGTCCCACATTCAGGAGCATGATTAGTATAATCAAAATCAGCTGGCTTCGTGATACTAGATAGCTTTATGAATGAGGGTTGAAATGCAATATGATTGCTCTTCTATCAACGCACTGATAAAGGAATGGGTACTTGACTTACAGAGATGGCGGTAAAACAGTGATGAAGGGAACTGCCTTCTTCACCTCAATATGCTGTGGCCTTTGATGGAATGTAAAATTGTACATTTCACCCTCCTATGATAGATTGTCACAGAACTACTTTTACTGTGCAGTACACTAATTGTTCATTCCAAAACCAATATAATATTTGTCATTAAAAACATGTTTTACTTGTATATGAAAAAATATGGTGCTCACTAGTTTCTAATAAAAGGATACTCTTCTCTTATATCCATTTTTTCTTTTTCTATTTAGCATTCCTCCATTGACTTAAGGAATAGAGTTATACCTCTTTATCATCCATCCTTAATGTCCTTAAAAGGATGTTATTTTAGCATAAATGCTTTGTGTTGCCGTTCGTGTCAAACTGTGATATCCTCATGAAGGCCAGCTCCTTGTCCTAGGGATGAGGCTTAACAGTCACCAGGCACTGAAAACCAAGACTGGCCAGGCCTTCCTACACCCGAGCAAAACCACAGTCTGATCTAGCAAGTTTAAGTGCTGAAGTCGGAGGCAACTAGCCAAAAGGCGCACTACAACAATCAGGATGCCACGCACTCACGCCAATGGGAAGTATGTCTATAACCACAAATCGAGTATGACAGGGAATTGCACACTAAGGGATGAAGGATGTGGAAGAAAAAAATTAAGCACAGAAGTATACTGAAGAAGAAATGACGAAATAGGAATCTATGACGGAATTTGTATGACGTGGAGATAGAAACAGTTGTGAAGAGATTACGAAGGAAAGGAATTAGACATTGGCAGCCGAGGAGAGCTGATGATGTATGGAAGAAAGGAGTTAGACATTGGCAGCCGAGGAGAGCGGACGATGTATGGAAGATAAGAGTGAGACATTGGCAGCCGAGGAGAGCGGACAATGTATGGAAGATAAGAGCTAGACATTGGCAGTAGTTGGTACACTGTGGAGCAGTAGGAAATATAATGAAGACTTAGAGATAGGCAGCATTTGGAACGCTGTGGAACAGTAGGAAATATAATGAAGATTTGGAGATTGGCACCCGAGGAGAGCGGCAGTACACTATGGAGCCAGACCATTAATGAAGATAGAGATGGAGAGCAGTTGGAATTATAATGAGTAGTTAGAGATAGAGAATAGTTAGCAGGAAACAAGACGATATTAACAGATCCAGAATGGATTAGTAACAATTAAAAGCCGAAATTTAGAATTAGGTAGGATAGGTTGGGGCGTTCGATGGGGAACGGACCAATATAGAATAGCGGCAACATCAAAATTAGAATATTTTAGCACCATATAGTTAGAGAAGGATGAGAGAGTGAGTAAGGAATATAATAATTGAAATCGTAACAGACTGAAGATACTTAAATAATAAAGGCTGCCAATGAAAAATATTGCCGATGTCTTGAGTTGATGATTAAGTACAATTTTGTCTCAGGTAAGGGTCTTCGTCACTTAGGGTCTCACCAGTGTTAAGTGAACGCCTCGGAGTTAATGATCAAGAAAGAGTCAGAGTAATAACGAAGAAAAGAAGAACAGAGTCCTCAAGGCACGGAAACAACGAATATAAAAATAGAAGGGAAAAGGAGGTTGTCGCTGCACAATGGCGGAGAAACGATAACGGTCAATTTAATACTTGTCATAGAGATAATCATCAGAGGAGGAACTTACATAATTGGAAGGAGGACGCACAGGGAGGGAAACCAAAATGTAATTTAAAAAAACTTCATTCAAAAAGAGCCCAACCTCTACAGGAAACAACATTGCAGATATAGACAATACTTTGGGCGAACGAAAGATAGATAGAAACTGTGATGTCTGCACCTTTAGGTCCTACACATCCATCTTCAGCATGGTGATTTTGAGTACCGGGGTGCCCTCCCTCTCAATCTCTACTCACATGCTTCCAATTCTGCTGTCCTACATGGCTGAGAAAAGATATACCTCTATATTAATTGCAATCTCTTTTGCTACCTTTATTTTTCCATATTGGTATGATGATTGCCTGTTGCCAGTCTTCTGGGGCTTGTTGTTGGTGCCATGCTGCATTAAATATTCTATGAAACCATTGCATTCCTGTTTCTCCTGCTGCTGCTATTATTTCTATTGGTATGTTATCTATCCCGGTGCTTTATTTCTTGGTGCATATTTGATTACTTCTTTGATTTCCTCTTTCATGATGTTGGGTTCAGTATTTGTGAGTTCTAGCGTGGTTTTTGTTGTCTTATTGGTTGTTGGTATGTTTAACAGGTCTTCAAAATATTCTTTCCATCTCTGTTGCATACATTGGTAATAGGCAATATCAAATATGATATTGGCTGTCCGTCTTTGTCATTTATCAGCTCAGTAGGATCATGGTTTTCTTTTCTCGCTCTTGTGGCTTTTACTGCTTTGTAGAAATCTCTTGTGACTGTCTTGAAGTCCCTGCTCATGTTTTGTCCGAATTCTGTCCAATTCTTTTGCTTAGCTTCTTTTTTTCAACATTTTAACTCTTTTTCGAACTAAGGCATATTTTTCTTGGCTCTTGTTCTCCTCCAATTTTTAAACAGTTTCTTCTTTTCTTTAATTGCTTCTCTGATTGTTTTGTTCCACCACGGGGTGCTCTTTTTCCCTTCTGTTGTTCTTAGCTTCGTTCCACAAACTGTTTTAGAGATGTTGGTTACTGTTTCCTTAAATTGTTTCCACTCTTCTTCTACTGCGCATACTTCGTTAGGGAGTTTCTTGAATTCCTGTGTTAGTTTTTCTTCTAGGATTTTCCTTGTTTCTTGATCTTTTAATTGTTTTATTTTATTGTCTGTTCTTTTCGCTTCTTTTGTTTGTTTTCGTATATTCTCTTTATAGAACTTTTACAAATAGATGAAAAATGGTAAACCCATTTTAACAAAATTAAGAAATAATTTACCAGACCATTATCTAATTAATGTTAACTTGAACTAAAAGTTTATTCAAGTAATTTATACCTTCAAAGTTGCAATTGTTATGTCCCTTGCCTGAAGCTCACCCTCAAAGTAACTGAGAAGCCTCAGAAGGTCCGCTTTACTCCAATCAGGGTTAGGCTGTCGCTGTTGGAGAAAATAAAAATGAATAGATTGACTACTTGACTACAATAAACATTCCAAAGGCAAAAAGTAATTTCCACAGATCTAAACACACAACAAATTGGGGGGGCCAAGAAAACAAAAGTGATGTGTAAATGAAAGCAGCATGGCACATATAACTCTTGCCACATTAAAAAAAATATGTTGCAAATGCAAGGTTTAAATGAATTTACAAGATAAGTCATTTTCATTGTCTGATTTTATACTGTGAAAAAGGAGAAATGCTGCAAGGTCTGACAACCATACAGATAGAGATGATACAGGCACTAGAAGATTTTTGCTTGGAAGTGATCACAGACATTTGCAATAACATATACCATACAGGATACATACCATATGAACTAAAATCATCAGTTTTCATTGCATTGCCTAAAAAGAATGGTGCAGTTGAATGCAGTGATTTCAGAACAATAAGCCTAATGAGCCATGTAACAAAAATCTTACTAAAAGTTATACAAGGAGGGATTCTGAATAAAATCAATATGGAATTAGAAGAACAACAATTTTGATTTAGGAAAAACAGTGGGACAAAAGAAGCCATATTCTGCATGAGGACATTAATCAAAAAGTACAAAGGAGTCAACAAAACAATATAGGCCTTCTTAATAGACTACACCAAAGCTTTTGATAGAATATACCATAAACAACTTATAGGCTGCCTAAAAGATATACATCTACATGACACAGACATACGACTAATATGTAATTTACACTGGGAACAAACAGCAATAATAAAATATAACAAAGAGAACTCTACACCTATTGATATAAAAAGAGGAGTAAGACAGGGATGCATCCTACCACCTAGCTTGTTCATTCTATACACTGAGCAAATCTTTAAAAACATCATAGATGCCAGGTCTAAACATTAATGGAAAGATAATCAATAACCTAAGATATGCTGATGATACTGTATTACTGGCAGAAAATCCATCAAGTACCGGGCCTGCTGGCGTAGGTGATCATGTATCTACACAACTTTCGATCTCGACAGTTATTTATCATTTATGTTGTTGACCCTCTGCCAAGTCATTCTCTTAAGCTGTCTGGTATTTTTTTCTCTTTGCCGCCCTCTATTTCTTCATCCCTCAATTTTTCCAGTTGTTACAATATATTCCAGTTGTTCTCTTCTCATTACATGGCCAAAAAATTATGATTGCTTCTTCCTAATATGTATTACTAGCAGAAAATCCTAAAGATCTACAACAATTACGTAATGAAGTAAACATGACAAGCAAAAAATGTGAATTAGATATAAATATCAAAAAGACCAAAACTATGATCATAAACAAAGATAACACTCAAAACCTACAAGGTGATATCAAAGTTGAAGGAATAGACCTGGAGATAGTCCAGAGCTACATTACCTTGAATATACTTTAACAGTGATGGAAAATGTACAACTTAAATAAACAAAATAGAAATGGCAAAAAGTAATTTTAATACCATAAAAAATATACTAACATCAAATAAAAAAACATCAGGGCTAAAACTAAGAATAGCAAAATGTTATATCTTCTCAATATTCCTGTATGGTGTAGAAACATGGACATTAGACAAGAAAAAAGAACAAAAAATTGAGGCCTTTGATGTGTGGATTTACAGAAGAATTGGATGGGTGGGGGGGGGGAATGGATGATGAAGTTTTACAACAACTAAAAAAGAAAAGAGAACTACAATACACAATTCAAACAAGGCAAATGAGCTTATTGGGGCATGTTAAAAATCATGACAGCCTACTAAAAGTAATCTTAGAAGGGAAGATACAAGGTAAAAGAGGCAGACCTAGACTACTTGGAAAAGTAGCATTAAAGGATGAGCAAGTCAGCCCATGACAACCTGCACCAATCAAAGCAAGAAACTGAGTGGAATGGCGCTACATGGTGGCCAACCTTTGATCGGAAACGACAGTTAATGATGATGTTGATTTGATACAATGAGAATTTTTTGAGAGATATTTCCTTATTTGAATATCTATTTTCCAGTTAACTGATTAAGGACGGCTTTATTCTAACTATTTGTTCAATTATTATTCTTCTGCATGCATCCATTAAGTGGGCATGGATGCTAGTTTATGACAAGCTGTGATATCTGAGTCATTCAGCGTGATACATCCATCTTCTGCATGGGTACAATTTAACTGCTTAACAATTTTTGCCCAGGAAGCAACCATTTTGGCCTACTCTTTTCGACTTTCAAATGGCTAGAGATCTTTAGTGTGCGCAGAGTGCACATGGACCTCCTGTTTTTCATCATTATCAAAGAAGGCTCGACATCAGATCTCACTGTCCAGAAATCTGGAGAGTAAAGCCACAAACTATGGATTCAAAGAAAACAATTCCCATCATTAGGATTATGAAACATATAAATAAAAAAATATATAAAGTATATTTGAAATTAAAATTACTGTATGTGATGTGTGAATCTTGATGTGTATTATATTCTTTATATCAATTTACCTTATTTGTTTGTGTGACCCACGGCTATAATTATTATGTAATTTACATATTTTTAAAAAGGCAATTAGTGGATAAATAAATTGCACACTCATATGCTAAACATCCTTGAATCCAAGAAGAATCTGTAACTATTGTCTGAACATTACACTTTTAAATTATAAAATTCTATGGTAGGCAGCCACAATATTTGAAGGTTAGGAGGGGGTCAGTTTTCTACCTTGCTGTCACTACTTTACCCCCTCAACTATGTGAGGCAGGTAATCACTTCTTTATTAGTTGGATGACTGAAGAGCATGAAATGTGTTTGAACCCTTGTTCCATATCACCAAGACAGAGCAAAATGGCTACACTACAGACACTCCCAAACATACAGTAAAAATTGTAATCAAGAGGATACTTATATAACAATTCTGAACATTAATCAAGAAGTTTTGGCAATTATATAAATTAAAGAATATTCACCTTTAATGTGCTGGACTGCATCTTGTCATTCACATTTGGGGAATCAAAACCTTGCACAGAACTTGGTTTTACATTTCTTGATGCCATGATGTATAGTTTCACTGAAAAACAATTATTTATAAATGTTCAATTATAATAAGGAATTGTAAGATGATATGAACATAGCATTTCCTTCTCAGCTCTGTTAGCCTGATCACGGAATGAGTCCTCTTTAAAAAGTTTATCTTAGTCTCAGGCAGTCATGAATATGGGCTTATCTCCCGCAAAGTCTGAACTGAATGTTTATCTAGCCTGCCTCTCGGAAAAATTGCGGCTGAACCATATAATTTATATTATGATCCAATTAATTTGTGACGTTTAATCTGTCATATTAACATTGAACTGCTATATTTGTTTATATAACAATAAAATTTTATCATTTCTGTGAGTAAAAGTGAAAGTCATAGTTTTTTTTTTCAGTGCTAAAATTTTGTGAAATTTGTTTTAAATAGATCTATGTTTTTGCGCTCTTCGTGCCGCCGACTAGAGGTGATATATAAAGAATATATTACCACCCACTTAGCCTAATTCATATTATAATCTCTTATATTATAGCATCTCTTGTAACAACAGTTACTTAGTTAGCTGAGTTGGCAATGTTCCCTCGCTTTTCGTGGCAGGGCACTGTGCCAAGGAGTATGGGTTTGATCCTGCTTCGGACCATATATTGTGCGTTTTTTTCTGTTGTTGATTATTCGTTATTTTTCCAAGTGCTGTAAACATACCTCTTCCTCTGAAATGATTCACTAGTAGTGCTCTAGGAAGGTGAGGAATGCTACCTCTGACTTGAGTTTTGATGCTTGAAGTGACACTATTCAGAACTCTCCGAGCACTTCTGGATATGCGGCTGAGTAAATATGGGTGAAAACTCACGCGCTAAGATGCTGATTCAAGTCTCGTACTTTATCTTTATTTGTTTTTTTAACATCTGCTTCAAATGAGATCACACTATTAGAAATGATGAACTGTAGCAAAGAACAAATCAGCCCACAGATAAAGAAATGAAATAAGAAAAAGACTGCGGTGATGGATAGGACGCACACTGCACAAACCAATTACAAGCATTACCAGACAAGCTCTCACCTTCAACACACAGGGAATGAGAAAACAAAAGAACACATAGAGATAAATTTTAAGATTGAGATCACAAAAATAAATTACACCTGGAAACTAAGAGGAGACAACAAAGGATGAGAAGCATTAGAGAGCTTTTGTTGATGGCCTACGCCTCAATGGAGTGTAAATAAGCAAAAATAAAATAGAATAGAAATTTTTCCTCACATGCCAAACCAGTCAAGTGAGATGGTTCTGGATAATGGATAACATACAATCTATGATAATCAAAGTGTTGCACTGATTGCAAGTCTATGTTGAGCACAAATGAAATTATTGTAACGTGACTGGATAATTCTTAATTGATTGAAATAAAAAGTAATGCTAATTTGTATATATGCACACTGTAAAGGCAATTACCTATCTATAAATATGCGACTGATACAGTCACCAGGAAAAAATATAGAAAGACCAAAAACATACAGTTTACATTTAAGATAAACTGGTTTGAAATGGGGGGGGGGGGGGGCGCACATAAGCAACTCCGTCAATCTTCAATATATGGGAAATATGGAGTCAGTATACATATTTTTTAAATAACCAACATCACATTCTATGGGTCATGTTAGGATGTTTCTAGATAAGGGATGCCCAAAATATTACTATAACATTTCACCTCCATGGCTTCTAATTTCTTTGGCAGCTCTGCTGTAGGGGTCCATGTTTCACAAGCTCATAGAATATTTAATATAAGCCAGGGTGAACATCAACCTGATTTTAGAGCCAAGGCCAAGAGTGATTTTCTTATCTTTCCAAATAGGTTTTAGCCTTGCAAGAGCTACTGTAGTTTGCACTTTTCTAACTGATATTTCAGATTATGAAAATAACTCAAAACAACAGAAATGGTCACTGACCAAACAACTTAATGATTTAGACTTTGCTGATGACATAGCTCTCCTATCAAGAAGCCATCAACAGATAAAGGATAAAATGAGCATACTTGATGAGAGATCACAACAGCTGGGACTGAAGATTAATAGAGATAAGACCAACATTATGAGAATTAATACAGTTGGCAATAACCAAATAAAACTAGGAGAAATGCCTCTATTAGATGTACAATCTTACATATATCTGGGCAGTAATATAGATAAAGAGGGAGGAACAGAAAATGATACCAAAATAAGGATATCAAAAGCAAGAGGAGCTTTCATTGCATTGGGAAACATGGAAATCCAAAGAAATTAGGTTAAATACAAAAATAAAAAATTTTCAACTCAAATGTTAAGGCGGTCCTATTATATGGCTGTGAAACATGGAGAACAACAAAATTAAAAATCACAAAGATACAGACTTTCATTAATGGATGCTTACGCAGAATAAAAGCATGGAAATGGCAGGACAAAATTACTAACATAGAATTATGGAAAGGTACCAGTCAAACACCAGTGGATAAAGATATACAGCGAAGACGATGGTGCTGGATAGGACACACACTACGGAAGCCAACTGAGAGTATTACACAACCGGCCCTTTATTGGAATCCCCAGGGGAAAAGACGAAGAGGAAGACCACGGAATTCTTGGAGAAGACAGATGGAAGCAGAGATGAAGATGATGGGGAAGGCATGGAATGATCTTAAAAGAATGGCAAAAGACAGAACAACTTGGAAAGTATTTGTTGAAGACCTATGCTCCACAGGGAGCTAAAAAAGTAAAAGAAGAAGAACTGATATTTCAGGTTTCAAACCTTCATCACTGACATTTGATCCCAAGTATTCAATTTACAATACCAATACATAATTCAAAATAAATTAAAACATTACAAGAAATTTTAAAAAATTTTTTAATTAATACATGTGAAGAAGTAAAGAGCTATAACTAGTCAATTTATTTTTAAAAAAAAAGAGGGGGAGAGAACGAGAGAGACTGCTGCTGTTGCATATATACTAAACAACAAAGTACAAATAAGCTATAATCAATTCAAAAAGATTATTTATATAGCTTCCATTACAAAGAAATAACAAGTATTAACTCTCATTAAAAAAAAAAAAAAAAAGTTACCTAGCACTGTATCCAATTTATTGAAATGTATGCCAATTTTAAATACAATAAATCTCAATTTTTATCAAACTTGTATTTGTTCTATTTCCTTCTTTATCTTCTTTCCTTTAATTTTACAGGTGCCACATTATTCCAACAGTCTCTTCTCATTAAATAACCAGAGAATAATGATTGTACCTACTTGATAATAAGTTTGTATTTAGTCTTTGGTCCTTGTTACTCTAATTCTTTTTCTTTTAACTTTCATTTCATGGTACTCTCAACATTTTTCTATATCATCATCATCATCGAGTGCCGTCTCCGCAACGAAGGTTGGCTACCATGGAGCGCCCTTCTGCTCTGTCTCTTGCTTTGATGGTGGGTGCAGGTTGTCATAGGCTGATTTGTCCATCTTTTGATGTTACTCGTCCATGTTAGTCTTAGTCTGCCTCTTTTACCTTGTATTTTCCCTACAGGATTACTTTTAGTAAGCTGTTGTGTCTTTTAACATGGCCCAAAAATCGCATTTGTCTTGTTTGAATTGTGCTTAGTAGTTCTCTTTTTATTTTTAGTTGTTTTATGACTTCATCATTTGTTTTCTTTTCCTTCCTCCAATTCTACCTATTCTTCTACATATCCACATTTCAAAGGCTTCAATTCTCTGTTCTGTTTTCTTGTCTAATGTCCATGTTTCTGCACCATATAGGAATATTGAGAATATGTAACATTTTGCTATTATTAGTTTTAGCCCTGGTGTTATTTTTTTTAATGTTAGTATGTTCTTCATGACATTTTTCTATATAAAACCACAAATTCAAAAAAATGTTTTCTATGATTTGATGTGGATTCTCCTGCAGTTTTACATTACTGTCTCTTGGGATAAGAAACTCTGGTAGTAGGCTGTTAGGTATATGCACTCTTGTTTCATTGATATGGATAATCTTGGCATTATTTCAATATTAGTTTCCTTGCATTTTAATAAGACGGGCTCTTGTCATATGAAACTGGCAGCACTAGGTAACTCTGGTAGGAAATAGCTTCATATTGCTGACTAAATGATCCTCGTGTGGCATTTATTTGGCTAATCTAAACTGCATACTCATTTCTTAGCATATTACGATTTAACCCTTAATTACGATACCTCTCTGTAATTCCCCCAGTTGCGAGACCGTAGTAAAAATTACTACCACTTAAATGTAACATTAGGTGCTCTAAAAATAGTAAATTCTCTTAACTCTTGACACAGTTCCATGTGTTCACACTAGGTAAAACATTGAGACTCAAAATTCCTGACTCAGATTGATTTATAGCCTGAGTTTCACCTCATTAACCGGACGTGTTACAATGTCTATCGGTAAGTTCGCTGTAAGTCTGTCATTATGTTCTGTGACAGCATAATGTTATTGCTGTGTTTCCCGAGTCACAAAGGGTTGTTTAATGTCTGCCGATGGCCAGGAAATTTCCCAGTTAAATCACATTATGCTTGAGGGATTTAAATACTATTATGACAAATAAGACTTCAGTCAGTAGCACCAGTTTGTCATGTGCATTATTTCTGTACAGAAAGATCAATTCTGTGTAGACTTGAGGGTTCTGGCCTAGTAATCGCTTGACTGAACATATTTGACAGATGTTTGTAATAAATGGATATACTTTCCCAATAATTTCTTGATATTTACATGTATAAAGTCTTTAAAGGTGTTGGGTTGTGTCTCTAAAATTGTATATCACAAATTTCTTTTTAGTTCTTTTATAAATCCTATATTACTTAACTTTCTTGATTAATTATTATGCTTTGATTTCATTATCATATAATCTTTTGTCCATTACATGATCAAAATTACATCTATTGTCTATCCAATACAATAGTAAAAAGTAAAGTACCCCCGTCATGCCAAGTGGCGTATAGGGAAATATGGTGTTAGTGACCCTATGTTTTACAGACCTTCAGCGCATGATTTTTGGGGTAATGTGGTCGGTATTACGCCCGTGCTGCTTTACTTTACCAGAAAAAAAATCCGGTACCCATTTAAGGCTGGGTGAACCCGGAAGCCGTCGGTTGGGATCGAACCCTACCCCTTGTCCTTTGTAGTCCAGTTCACTAACTACTGAGCTATCACGGCTCTGTGATAGTGTGACTCAGTCATGGACGATAATGGAAGAATAGAGAGAATAGAACGAACGTCAGAGAAAGAATAACGGAATGCGAGAACGAAAATGAGAGGAAGGATAAGCCAATGTCGACATAGAATGAAAAGGAGACTTAAAGAAAATAACAAGCATAAGTCGGGTCAACAAAGCCAGGTGCCGAAGACGTAACCGTCAACAAGAGACGGCAGGTGTCTAAACTGAGCAGGGTGTCAAAACAAATGCCGCCACGGACCAAAGAAAGTTATGTAAAGCGATGCCAGGAGCGATAGACCCAATACAAACGAATGTCTGACACTTGTTGATATAAGGTAGCTCTCACTGATAAACAAAAGAAACATTCGGAGTTAAGTCACATAAAGGCGTAATCAAAAGACCTCTTTATGTTCAGCGGTGAGTAACGCTTTGAGTCTCTCTGACTAGGGGATTAAACGAATCGCCGTAAGCTTTAATTGTGAGGGGAGAGACTTAGGAAGATTGACAGGTTTCGACGGGACTTCTATAGCTATAAGACCATGAACATACTTAAAAAGGTGGAGCTAACAAAATACTGATGGTAGACAGAGGAATGATAAGACATGTGTAGATAGATTCTCATGATGCCTTAGCCAGGTGGGTGTGGCTAGACGGACATTATAAAGCCATGACTTGGTTTGAGAGACGAGGACATTCAGAAATTACATTCAGAGAAACATTCAGATAGACGGAACATTCAGAGACACGGAGACTTGGACTCAGCTCCACTCAGTCAGTACTCAGCCAGACTCAGCTACACTCAGCCAGACTCAGTCAATATTCAGGTTTCAGACATTCAGATTTCGGACATTCAGAGAAACATTCTGAGAGAAGATAGAGTTAGGACTTGGACAAATTAGATAGTTCGTTAGAGGATTTTGTGATACGTTTTTGGACTCTTAAGTATAATGGTTGAAAGAAGTCCAACTGTGTAATTAGAGATCAAGTCAGAATACTAGCAAGTTACTCAGAATCATCAGATAGAATTATGCATATATTACAAAGAACACTATACGATCCCGAAGTTTACTAGACAAATAATTATCGCCTGTCGGCTATGTCAAGTAATACAGTTTTGTAAAGGATATAATAAACACATTTGAGTGAATCAGGGACATTGTAAGACCATTGTAAAACAGTGAGAAATATCATCAATAAAGACTTTGTTTATCTTGTTCGGAAACTATGATTTGAGTTGTGTGTGTCACTATAGATAGAATTTATGAAACAACAAGATCACGAAACATCAGAAGCCTGTCCGATTCACAACAACAAACAACAACAACAATAACAAACACTGTTATAGCTCCATCCAATACAATATTGTCAACTTACTACCGTCAAATACAATGACAAAATGATTCATGATAAAATGCTTTTCAAATCATCATCATCGAGTGCCATCTCCACAACGAAGGTTGGCTACCACGGAGTGGCATTCTGTTCTGTCTCTTGCTTGATGGTGCAGAGTGTCATAGGCTGATTTGTCCATCTTTTGATGTTATTCGTCCATGTTAGTCTTGGTCTGCCTCTGCTATCTTGTATTTTCCACTCCAAGATTACTTTTAGTAGGCTTACATGTCTTTTAACATGGCCCAAAAATCGCATGTCTTGTTTAAATTGTGTTTAGTAGTTCTCTTTTTATTTTTAGTTGTTTTAAGACTTCATCGTTTGTTTTCTTTTCTTACCATCCAATTCTACCTATTCTTCTATATATCTTTTATATATATTCTATATAGCTTAAAATAACAATGTTAATTATTATGAGAGGAGTCCTGAGGAGGTGAAGTTACTTATACTCTAATAGTAACTCTGAACTGCAGGCACACAAAAAAGTGTTTTTTTTTCCACTCATTCATTCACAAACAGTCCATTATATTACCGATATGGAAAAAGAAGGGCAGCAGAAGAGACTGCAACCAATATAGAGGAATATCACTATAAAGCCACACAGGGAAGTTATATGCCAAGATAGTTGAAAAAAGATTGAGACCAATTATAGACCCGCAACTAAGCGATGCTCAGATGGGCTTCAGGCGGAACAGAGGTTGCACAGATGCCCTATTTTCATAAAACAACTAGCGGAGAAAACAATAGAGCATAATAAAACACTGTATACAGCTTTTATTGACCAAGAAAAGGCGTTCGATAGGGTGGACAGGGAACAACTATGGTCCGTATTGCCCTTGTACGGAGTGAGTCACCACCTAGTAGAGATATGCAAGAGCCTCTATGAAAGTAGTCGCACTACAGTAAGATCTTCAGCAGGTTTACTCTAAACATTTCACCATTAACTCCGGAGTAAGACAAGGCTGCGTGCTTTCCCCCTTACTTTTCATCACATATATGGACAATATAATATATGCAAATTAGCATGCCCAATCAGAGGAAACATACCAACACGGATGACAACAAACTATAACACAGAAGAGAACGAAATATGCATACCAGAAAACAACAGAAGAGAGGAAGAAATAAATGAAATACTATTTGCAGACGACCAAGTTCTGATACATGAAACAACTGAGGACCTACAAGAACATATCAACAGGCTAAACAACACTTGTAAACAATACAACATGAAGATCAACATAAGCAAACCGAAGTAATGGCAATAGCGAGAAAGAAAGAAAAACTAAACATCATTATAGATAATACGTCTTTGATGCAAGTTGACAATTTTAAATATCTGGGTAGCACGCTAACACAAGACAATAACCAAGAAACAGAGATAGATATAAGGTGTAACAAAGCATGCCAAGTTATAGGCCAAGTATCAACATTATTGAAAAACAAAGCAATAACTACGGAAGCAAAAAGGGCAATATACAAATCAATTTTTCTATCAACTCTGTGCTATCAGTGCCAGAATTGGACGCTGGACTCGAGAACAATAAGAAAGATAACGACCACCGAAATGAAATGTGTCAGAAGAATAACAGGAAACAGCTTAAGGGACAGAGTAAGAAACACTGACCTGAGGAAGAAACTCGAAATTGAACCAGCCATCGAATACATAAAGAAACAACAGATAAATTGGTTCGGCCACATAACAAGACAGAAAGAACTAACAATGAATCAAAGAGCCATAAACAAACGCTACGAAAACGCCAGATTAAGAGGAAGACCGAGAAAGAGATGGATAAAGGGAATACTAGAGTCACTAGGAGGAATAACATCAGAAGAGGCCAACAGAAGAGCAAAGAATCGCAGATTGTTTCTCCCCTCGACGCGAACGGCAACAGAGGAAGGATAGAAGAAGAAGAAGAAGAAGATTCATTCACATCATTCATTTAAACATTTTTTTTAATGTGTATAACTATTTATTAACTGCATCTTCATTCATAATAACACATCCTAAATGTAAAACCTTGATATAGCTAAAATTAAATTATATTTATTGAAATTATTGTAAATAATTATTAATTAGTTATATTTAATATTTATTTATCATTTATGATAATAGATATTTAATTAATAATTAAACTACTGATTTTCTGAAATTGGTAATCATAATATAAATCATAATCTGATCAGACTTAAGACTAGATCTGAATAGACTGAGTTGAGTGACTGACGAGTAAATTAGATTAGACTTAAGTAGTAAGTTTATAACTGACTAGATACTCAGTTTCAATCTCAGATTAGATTAGATTCAATTTTTGTTTAGAAATTAATAATTAGATCAGATCCCTGGAGTAGGAGCAAATGTTTGCTTCAGCCCAGTTATTTTTAGTTGAATTGACTATGATTGACTAGTAGTCGTTGTCAGCCCACTATGATTATGATTATAATCAAATTATGTATGATGTAAATAGAGATGTATAGTATATTATATAATTATTAATTTATAATAATAGTATAGGCATAAATAATTATTTGCCAGTTGTTAAAATATTTTTTGTAATAAATTAATAAATCAAATGTATACACTCACTGCTTGTAAATTAATCATTAATCATTTTATGTTAATAAACTTAATAACAAATAAATAAAAATTATTATAATTAATAATTACTTCTTACCGGACCGTTGGATCCGTACCGTACACTACCGTTGTACGGCAAGTTGTACGCGTCTGTCCTCCCACGAAATATTACTAAAACTAAAACATTCAATAAATTCGGTTTCTGTGTAGCAATGTTATTAGTTATGACAATGTTCAACTTTCACATTTTCAATAATTGACGACTTCTCACTCCGTCCCAGTTTTGCTTCACTTGTAGTAAGTATAATAGTAAAAATAAAGTGTCCCTGGCCAGTCTGTAGTAGTCAGTGTAAAGTGTAAGTGTAAAGTAGTGTAACAAAATCAAATCATACGAATCATTCTTGCTATGAGTTTTATTCCAACCATTTAATTTCAGCCTATAATATCCTACAAAATACTTTAAGATCTACATGGCCTAAACATGTTTGTAAAATCTTGCACTAGTCTGTGTAATAGGCACATATATCTTGCTGAATTATTAACGAGATTTGGGCATTTACACATAAAGAAGACAGCCATATTCAATAAAAAAGTCACGTGATACGGAGCTAGCTGTATTGGTGTGTTGTGTAGTTTCGATAAATGAAAGTAGTATCATCAAGTGCCATGCCTACTGGCGTAAGTGTAAAGTGATAATCCGTAATCATATCTACAACTTTCGATCTCGACAGTTATTTATCATTTCTGTTGTTGACCTTCTGCCAAGCCATTCTCTTAAGCTCTCTGGTATCGTTTCTCTTTGATTCCCTCTATCTCTTCGTCCCTCAATTTTCCCAGTTGTCGCAATATATTCCGGCTGTTTCCTTTTCATTGCACGACCATAAAAATGATTGTTTCTTCCTAATTTTGGAAATTAGCTCTCTCTTTGCTGTGACCTCTTTCATAACATTTTCGTTACTCATCTTAGCTGTCCATGGTATTCTCAACATTCTTCTGTAAAACCACATTTATAC
Organism: Megaustenia siamemsis; assembly: GCA_032433765.1. Lineage (NCBI taxonomy): Eukaryota > Metazoa > Mollusca > Gastropoda > Stylommatophora > Ariophantidae > Megaustenia > Megaustenia siamemsis. The sequence continues at coordinate 36,898,538 of JAVIAB010000125.1, forward strand.
AGCCTCGTGTGACTTGCATGTGTTACACCCTATTTTATTCACACACAAGTGCATAAGCACACCCATACATGGACAGCTGAGGTTGATTGAAAAGTACAAAGAAGTAAACAAACCAATATATGACTGCTTCATAGACTACACCAAAGCTTTCGATAGAATACACCATAATCAACTTATAGACTGCCTAAATGATATAAATCTTGACGACACAGACATACGACTAATATGTAATTTGTACTGGGAGCAAACAGCAATAATAAAAACACCTTTGCTTGGGAGATGAGTTAGTAATTCGGATGATTCCACTGGCACGGGCGGTTGAGCAATTATGGATTTTAATTCGTTTGCAGTTATACCGGGGCCTTCCATAACCAAATAGCAATAATAAAATTTAACAAGGAGAATTCTACACCCATGGATATAAAAAGAGTAAGACAATGATGCATCCTATCACCAAGCTTGTTCAATCTATACACTGAGCAAATCTTTAAAAACACCTCAGAGATGCCAGGCCTACCATTAATGGAAAGATAATCAATAACCTGAGATATGCTGATGATACTGTTCTACTAGCAGAAAATCCTAAAGATCTACAACAATTGCTTAAAGTGATAAACATAACAAGCAAAAAAATATGGACTAGATATAAATATCAAAAAGACTAAAACTATGATCATAAACAAAGAAAATTCTCAAGAGCTACAAGTAAATATCACAGTTGAAGAATTACACCAGGAGACAGCTCACAGCTACAACTACCTTGGACATACTATAACCAATGATGGAAAATTTAAAATTGAAATAAACAAAAGAATAGGTATGGCAACACGTAATTTTAATGCCATGAAACATATACTAACAACAAAACAAATAACAGTAGGGCTGAAACTAAGAATAGCAAAATGTTACGTCTTCTCAATATTCCTATATGGTGCAGAAACATGGACATTAGACAAGATAACAGAACAGAAAATTGAAGCCTTTGAAATGTGAATTTATAGAAGAATAGGTGGAATTGGATGGAGGGAAAAGAAAACAAATGATGAAGTTTTAAAACAACTAAAAATAAAAAGAGAACTACTAAATACAATTAAGACAAGACAAATGAAAGTTTTGGGGCACGTTAAAAGACACAACAGCCTACTAAAGTAATATTGGAAAGGAAAATACAAGGTAAAAGAGGCAGACCAAAACTAATATAGACGAGTAACATCAAAAGATGGACAAGTCAATCTAAGACAACCTGCACCATCAAAGCAAGAAACAGAGTGGAATGGAGATCCATGGTAACCAACTTTCGTTGCGGGGACGACACTCGATGATGATGATGATACAGTGACAACCATATATATGTAGAAAGGTGCACATAACGCCCACATAACCTGTTTGTAGATGCTTATAGATATTGTCATTGTAGTCGAGGCAACCTAGACAGTATTCCCCCCACTCACATATTTTTAGAATCCTTTACATGCTGTTGACCCTCCGACCAGAAAGGTATTTACAGCGCACACCTGCGAATCCTTCTTTCTCCTTCTGGCAACGGACCACAACACAGGAAAGACGTTGTTTGTTTCTTAAACCAGTTTCGATTATTTTGTTTTGGTTGTTTCATTACTACTTAGCTAAATAGTATTAGTTTTATTCACTTACATATCCCTCTCTCTCTCTCTCTCTCTCTCTCTGTGTGTGTGTGTGTTGTTTGTTTGTTCCTGCTAAAGGCCTATTGAGCCGAAACGTCGTTCAAATTTGTGTTGTCTGTCAATTACGTAAAGCTTTTGCCATACCATTTTTTTCTATCTTTTTTTGAATTCTACTCTTTGCCTGCGAATTTATCTTTAATTCCTTGTTCTTTAAAAAACCCTACATTGAAATACTTTCTACCCTTATTCGTTGTAGTATACCTTTTTAGTTTAACTTTAAGTTTGGCTATCAGAAGATGATGATCAGAAGCTACATCTGCCCCTCTATATACTTTTACATCCTGTAAGGTTGACTTAAACTTATTATTAATACATATGTGATCAATTTGATTTTCCGTTCTATGATCTGGTAACACCCATGTAGCTTTGTTTACTCTTTTATGTTGGAATATTGTTCCTCCTAGGCTCACTTGATTAAGGGCGCAGAAATTCACAAATATCTCTCCAATCTCGTTTATATCTCCAAGTCTATGTTTTCCCATAATCTGTTCAAAGCCTCTGTTGTCTGATCCTACTTTAGCATTTAGGTCTCCCATCAAGATTATAATATCCTTGGCTCGTCTTGCATCCATCTGACATTGTAGCTGTTTATAGAAATCATCTTTAACTAAATCATCCTTATCGTTGGTTGGTGCATAGCATTGGATAATGTGTAATTTTATTTTGTTTTTGGTTGTTTTAAATGTTGCTCTCATTAGTCTTGGTCCTACTACTTCCCATTCTATTAGTGTCTTCTGTGCATTCCTTGATAGCATTATAGCCACCCCTTCACTATGTTGTGCTCCGGGTTCCTGATGACAAAATCATCTCTCCTGTATTTAGTTTTATTCTTTCATTTTCTAGCAATCTTGTTTCACACATGCCCAGAATATCTATCTTGTAGTTTGTCATTTCTGCTGCTACATGTGCAGCCTTTCCCTGTTCGTTTAGAGTACGTACATTCCAAATGCCAATTCTGAAGGATCTCCTGGTAGACAAAGGGTGAGTCGGCAACCCGGACTCCTTACGGCTTTCTCCGGCTTGCGTCATACGTCTCTTAGACAGAGAGCCCTTATCTTTCCTGGATGGCGGATTTACTTTTTCTCTCTTTGACTTGTCCATGTTTGTGAATTTTTTTCGGCTTATTTTTTTTTACAGTATGAGATAGCCAGTCCCATGCCCAACCCTCCTTTCTCGTCTCATACGAACATGCCTGGTAGGGCACAGCGCCGCTATTCTTTACTCCCCTTTCGGGCCCCGGCAACGCACTTGTCTGATTTGAGTAGATCTAAATTAAACTTTATATTAACTAAGGCTCTTTTTCTGTTTTTAATTTTACTTTTAAATAATTTTTTTAGCACCGTAATAGGATTCTACCAATCTCGATGTGTAAGGCTCTTTTTTGAAGGTTTTTTTTTCTGTTCCGTTCATGGAGTCAGTATCAATGCAGTCTGAAATTCCCTATATCCGCTCCAGTCATGTCGTAGCTACCGCCAAAGCGCGGTGGCAAATTATGTTGACACGGTCGACTACCGTGCAGCCCTAATTTAACGTATAGGCGACGATTTAAAACGATTTCCTTCGAATAAGGAGCGCAGTCACTTCCTTACTACAGTTCTTTCGAAAGCAGATATTAAAAACAAAGTCACAAAGCAATCGAAACGGTTTAAGCGACTGCGGAGGTTAATTTTTCATCGTTCACGTTTGAGCATATAGACTCGACAACTTTTCTCAAATTGTGATTGCCTTATTTCACACTATATAGCGTTTGCAGTCGCCAGTTTCTTATCTTTAGTCTTCTTTACTAAGCTCTTCCCAGTTGTTCACATATGATCTTTGTAGCATAAGCTTTCCAGTTTCTTTTGCCGAAGGCAGTCACTTTAAAAAAAAAAAGGATCTCTCTGGGAGTCTGCTGCAAGTTATAATCAACTGCAATACCGATAGCTGCACCCATTTCAACATGTTAAAATTAGAACACGAGAGCATCAACTACAGCTTCTCCAATGTTAAAACTGCCACAGAAAAGTAGCAGTTAATTTATTCTTAGAGTACTCATCAATGAACAGAACAAATCCAGTATTATTGTTTTTTTTACAAACAACAAGAGTCAAAACAGTTTGATCTATCGCTGCATTCATTCGACGACTACCCATTGACTGGCCTTATGAATTTTACCTTCTTATTGGCGAAGACTGGTCGTCAACCTCAAACTATATCTTGTCATTATGAATTTAGAAATGGTTGTATTTGTGTGCATGACAGCGTAGTCAGTCGGAAAGGGGGAAACCTGTGGACTACCTTCCCAACCTAGGATGAAACTGTCACTCGCTTCATCATATCGCAACTTTCCTCCATGACACACTGTGGCTTTGCCCCTACCGACGTTTTAGCCATCCATGCCTTCATTCATCCAGGTCGTGAAGTCAAGCAGTATTCACATCGGCCCATTCCCCCGCCACCTGCTGTCTACTGGCACTTGCTCCGCTCTTTCAGGGGCATCATGTTTGGGCCATTTGTATTTGAAAGAAGACCGTAAGTTCTGTGCCAGTTGTGTCTGTGTGATAAACCACATACCTGTTGGAGATAAAGCATGATAGTCTTCTCTTGAAACTGAAGCCGTCGTTCCTAAATGTGCGCCAGTAGAGGTATCAAAGCTTTTTAGGAGTTACAAACCCCACCCCGTCCACATGTGGTTCCATAGACCGTAGAGGTAATATTAAGAGAAGAAAAGGATCTTTACGACACATAGTACCATTGTTGGTGGGCTCACGATAGAACCTGAGGGATAAAGGACTCAAGATTTTTATTTCACACCGGTGGAAAAAATCTGTTCTGTCTACCGCGGATTTCGAACACCCTAAGCCGGCTTTTCAGCCAGCAAAACAGTGGTTTTGGCCGCACGGCCATTCCTCTCTATCCCTGGATGGTAACTATTTCATGCAGTACTTTATAATATCGCCAGCAGTACTATCTTTTATCTAGTGTTGGCTTGCATAGCATGAGAAAATGTATTCCATCTCTTATCTTCCTTGGCCCCGTGTTATTCCATGCCAGCTTTCTTGCAACATTTCATCTCGAGTGGTTCATTTTTGTTTTACTTCATGATATTTTGTTGTTTATTTAAATAAACTGCCCACTGAGTATGAAGCATAAGTTTGTTTATTTAAAATGAGAACACTTTCGCAAGCTGGCGAAGGGCGGAACAGATGGTCACCCTAACTTCACCGATCAGTGGTATTTGATTTTTCTCTTTCTTTCTGTCGTTCACCCGATGACTACTAAAAGAATTGATGATACTCCTCGTCATTCGTCCTTAAAAGTTGCGTTGTGTTTCAGTTTATATGCGCCTTTCGGCCAAATACATCGGACCAGAATGGCATTTTTGAGTATATGAAGTACATTCATTCTTGTGTGATCATTTTTGAGTACCAGGTTACACTTCCTCTTCGATCCCTACACGCTTGGTCATACCAGACTGGTTAGTCTGTTTCTAGAACTGCGAATATGCAGATTAAGGTATGGATGGTTCTGATTCGCTAATCCTTCCACAAGCCATCAGTTGTGTGTCGCTGACAGCTTCCAACTCTGCTACTGTGAGGTTCCTTGTCTCCAGTTGTAATTCCTTCTCCAACATAATAAGCCAGGTACCCATTCTGTTTTTTTTTCCCAGTTAAGCCCACTGGAGTGTCAGTGCAAAGTTTGGCCAATGAGTTTATCTCAAAGCCAGTGCGATAAGCATTACACTATATCGTTGCTTTCAGGCTGGTGGTTCTACTCATGAGCATAAGTGGCCCAACAGCATCTGAGTTGAAATTAGTCAGTGATTCATCCTTGATTACGACAGGATCAATGAACAAGAACTGATCAGAATCCTACTACAACCCAGCGGTAACTCGGGTAACAGGCTAAACAGTATGATCTAGGGAGTAGTGGTCGAAGGGAACCCGTTACTAAAAATGTTGTGCCGAAGTCAGATATGTTAGCCGAAAGGTGTAGATATCAGCACATTTTGCTATAAACCACAACACTACGATGGCACTAGTTGGCCTCGAGGCAAGACGCCGATCTCGAGACAGAGAGGCTGTGAGTTAAAATCTCGACTGAACCAGTTGGGATTTTATTTGTGATTTCACTCTGCGGCAACCGCTCCTGGTTTCAGCGGCGAGTCCCGGCTTGAAACGTCTTTTACTCATCGACGGGGAAAATAAAGGCATCAAGATACATAGGAATGCGAAGCTTCTGTATTACAGATGATAATACATTTTTTAATAGTTAGATTTCTGTGTATATCCTCATATATGTTTTGTGTTACTGTTACAGATGATAGTTTTTGTTACTTGGCCGAAACGTCATTCTACTTTTGTTTTGTTTGTCACATGCGTAAAGCTGTTACCATACTACTTTTTAAAAAGAGAATTTCCATTTTAAAAACAAAGGAAGTCATATTTAAAGTGGGAAATAAAAGAATCCTAACCATATGTGAGAAGCCAATGGCAGGATGTATGATATCACTTTGCGTAGAGCAGGGGCTATATATCAACGACTGAAGCAGACTTCTTGGCAAATGCAAAGTTTAGTGTTTTCTGTTCATGCTGATGCCAAAACTGATAAGGCCACGGCTCATGTATTAAGTTAGGTCAAGTAACGTGAAAGCAATCGAGAGAAGAGTCACCAAGACTCACTTCTGTTCACTAAGAAATAATCAATAGAATTGCAGGTGTAGGTCTTCTGAACTGCGTAAGAGCAAATCTTGCTCTCCTATTCATGCCAGTTTTGGAAAATTACAAAACTGCGTGGCTAAACTATTTATAATGCTGCAAGACTCGCCTGACAGATTATTCTGGACAGTAGAGCCCAATCAGGATGAAAGTGTAGAGTGTGAGCAGCTGTTAATGAGGCATGTGAAAGTCTCAAACTGAAGGAGGTTATGGTTTTAAACAGCCAAATAGGCACAGAATTGTCCACAGCGACAACCAGCGAAAGTCGACAATATCCAGTACTATGGTAGTTGGGGAAGCTAGAAACGTAGAAGATAACCTCCCACATATGCCAGCTCGGCAAATGCAACAAACCAATAGACCACATGAGATAAGACGTGGAAGAGAAAACTGGCATGAAATGACATATGACGCCTCCGCATTCAAGTCATACAACATTAAAAAAATAAAATGTGATACCCTTACTTATGAATACAAGAGCTGGAAAACAACTAAAGAAATTGAAAATACATTAGATGCATTTAAAAACAAATGCTTCAAAAAATACTTTATGTACCATGGAATGAATATTAAGACTAATGCAAAAAATAAGAGAAATGACAAAACACTCAAAAATATCATCTATAATCAAGAGAAGAAGATCAAATATGGGCCATGTGATGAGAAGAGACAAGGGAATCTCAAAGCAGGCCCTCAAATTTGAATATGAGTAAAAGAAAAAGAAGCAGCCTAGGGCAACATAGAACACTAGACAAGAAACAACAGCAGGCATTAGCTCCCTTGCAGAGATTGAACAACCGGCTCAGAGCATGGCCATGTAATGAGATACAATGTTAGTGCTGTGCAAAGTCTGATGCTTGATAACAAACATTTGGACACACACACAAAGTCTAGAATTTTTGCCCTATGTACCAACTTCAGCACGAAAGATATAAATATATGATATATCTCATTGTTTTAGTATGAAATAAAAAACACACAAGAATGAATGTACTTCATATATTCTTTACTGTATCAAAACAATGTACTATTATCTTACAGGCTGAATAAACATGCTATAATGTTTCTTTTCCAGTAATGTTATTACTTGCATTTGAAGTAAGAACAGACTGTTGAACTAATGATGTTGACTGTGGTCCTCCTAAGATGGCTGTACGCATGCCAATTCCCAGTTCATCAGATTTGGAGTCACCTTGTATCACAACAATTTTGGGAACAGCTCCTGAGGTGGTAGCAGTTACTGCTGTCGTCTGAGGGTTCACCAGTTTAACAACTGGTGTGATGGATGCTGAGGAGGCTAGCGGCGTTGTGGGCCTTGCCTGGGAGACAATGACAAACTTTTGTCCTAAACCAGTTGGGGTAGAGGGTAATGATGTAAGGGGACGAGGTGTGAGAGATGCAAGAGTTGGTGTTGGTGTAAGGAATGGTGAAGAGGGAGGCACAGGTGTACTTGGCTGTTGGATAACAATTTGGGCAGGCCGCTGAAAAATAAACAAACAATTTTTCAAATTAACAAATAAAATAAACAGTATAACAGAAATAATACAGCTGCCCATTGCAGCCTGATAGGGACATTTTAGTTCAAGCTTTAGAAATGTGACAGTGTGAATGTTTATATCTACATGTAGTATAGACAGTATAATTGTGTTTCCTTATTTCTTTTTTTTTTATTTTTATTAAAACTGATATTTCCAGACCCAAGAAGAAAATACATATCTTCTTGTTCTCCTTGGTTCATTCAGTTTTAATTTTGCGGAAATGTTTTATTGTTCTTGTTTTTAATTAATTTATAAATTTTCTATTGAATATGGTTTTATGGCAGTAAAGAAAACTGGCTGTGTGATTGTTTCACAAACCAATGGTAAGATGCCAACCAGCATCAGGATTGAGGGCAGTCAACAATTCTTGGTGGACTGAATGCATAACGGTGAATGTATAAGGACAAATGGTGAACAACAAAGTGAAAGCAAAACTACTCCATCTGCCAGTGGAGTCCCAGGAAAACAGGCTAATCATAATCAGCCTGGCCAAGCAAGTGAGGTTAAAAGAGGGAAGTCAGCCTGATACTCAAAATATGCCAAGCTGAAGAAGGATGGGTTAAACTTAAAAGTGCAGATATCCAGCTTGCCATAAACCAGCAATGCATATATCTTATCTATCTATCATCCTTTCCTTTCGAGCCACAGCTGGCCCATAGGGCGGAGACCAAGATTCTCCATCTGAATTTTTGTCCTAGCAGTTTTCAATTCTTTTAAAGATATTTTATCAAATCTCGCCATTTGTCTCTGTTCTGTGCAAGCAGCTCTATCTCATTGGGGGTGCCGATTCCTGCTGCTCTTGCCTCTCTTATCAATGTTCTTCTCAGTGTCTCTCTGGGTCTTCCTCTTTTCCTCTTACCTGTTGTTTCCCACATGAGGGCTTGCTTTGCTATTCGGTTATTATCTCTTCTCGTCACATGTCCAACATATGACCATCGTCTTTTCTTTATTACTGAGGATATTAGTGGTTTATTGGCGATTTCTTTAATTTCCTCGTTTGTTTGTTTTGAATTCGTTCCACGCTATACCAAGTATTTTCCATAGACATTTATTTTTGAATACGTTCAACTTTGTTTCGCATACATCTACACATACTTAAAATTCTTTTAAAAGTGCATGATGAAAGGAGTAGTTGAGTTGATGCTTGAAAAAAAAAAAGACACACAAATGTTGAGGTTTATTATTGTCAGCTCAAGGCACAAAGTTCACACCAAAAGCACACATTGGTAAAGGAAAAGCCAAGAAGAAACCAAGTTAAAAATCCCATTCAGAGGTAACAACAGTTCTGATGAATAATTCACAGAAGAGAAGGAAAACGTGATAAAAACCCATGTCATTAAATACTCAGAAGACTTCTTTCTTAGAAGGGACAACTTTGACTGCTGCAGGAAGGCCAGGTATACAGCACCAAGTATAAGGTAAAGTATGAGACTTAAACGATGTCTTAGCACACAAGTTTGCACCCATATGTGCTCGGCCACCTATCCTGAAGTGTTCTGAGACTTCTGGATAGTGTCGCTTCAATCATTGAAACTCACGATGCAAGGTGACATTCCCCAGCTTTCCAGAGTACTATCCTGATATATTTCTACCAGCGGTTGAGCTGACCATTGGAGTATTTTTTTTTCCCGAGTACAATTCATATTGCTTCCAGCAGGAATTGAATACGGATTGTCTGGACGTTGGTAGCCCAGTTGCTTGGTTTTCCCAACTAGTAAAGTAAAAAGTAAAGTACCCCCCGTCACGCCAAGTGGCGTATAGGGAAATATGGTGTTAGTGACCCTATATTTTACAGACCTTCAGCACATGATTTTTGGGGTAATGTGGTCGGTATTACGCCCGTGCTGCTTTTACTTTCCCAGAAAAAATCCGGTACCCATTTAAGGCTGGGTGAACCCGGAGCCGTCGGTTGGGATCGAACCCTACCCCTTGTCCGTAGTAGTCCAGTTCACTAGCCACTGAGCTATCGCGGCTCCTACTAATTTTTAGGGAATTAGTAAAACCCAGGTGTCCTCGCCAGGATTACGAACCCCGGCTGTTGCCGTGGTAAGCCAACCGCCTATCGATTGCGCTAACCGGACACCCTTTCCCAACTAGGCTTCCAAGTATAATGTGTGGTAAAAACAGATTCAACAAATTGCACAATGCAAAACACTGAGTAATACAGTTTGCTATATGAATGAAGAAAAATACACAGATATTGGCAAAATATGGTGCCACGACATCCATATACTAGGCTGAATTCACCAATACCTTTAGCCTTAGGCTGTTCTGAAATGAACTGAGAACAATGAGAATAAAGAAGACACAAAGATATTGTCTTGGAGCACTTCATTTTTAAATCTATAACAATAGACTGAATGAATTATTGAAGGACTGTACAATGATTACAACATGTAAACAATCTACTTATACCCTATGGAATGTTGATTGATGGGAGCCGCGATACCTTAGTGGTTAGTGAACTGTACTACAACGAACTAGAGGTTGGGTTCGATCCTGGCTGACGGCTTCTATGTTCACTCAGCCTTAAAAATGGGTACCGGATTTTAAAAGGGAAAGTTAAGCGGCACAGGCGTAATACCGACCACATTACCCCAGAAATCATGTCCTGAAGGTCTATAAAAATTAAGGTTACTAACACCATATTCCATATGCGCTGTGTGGCATAACGGAGCTCTTTAGATACTTAGATAGATGGTTGGTAGCAAGCAATAAATATCTTTGCGAGTATTTTGGAATTTAAAAAAAACAATATATTCATACCTGTGTAATTTGAAGTGATGTCCTTGGAGCAGTCAGTGAATGAACTGCTGAAGTTGTTGCAGAAATACTTTTTTCCTTTTGCATAAACATGGAGTACATCATGGGACCAAGATAGCCATAAGCTACATTGAATTCATCAACATTTTCAGTGCTGTTATGAAATGACTTTAGGACACTTGGAAGGTACTTCTGCAATGGAAGAATACCATGGATAGCTAAATAAAGCAATTAGGACAAAGCAAAAAAAATGACGTGTTTCCAAAATAAAAAGGAAACAATCACCATTTTTTAGCCATGTTATGAGAAGGGAAGAACTGGAGTATATTGTGACAAAAAAGGAAAATATCATCATCATCATGTGTCATATTGGTTGGCATAGGCAATCATGTCCATCCACAATCTTCTATCCACCATATCAATTCTGTTGTTGACTGTTTACCATGTCATGAGACCAAGTTATTCAGTATTATCCAGTTGTAACCAAATATTCCAACTTTCATCTTATCATGATGTACCCAAACAATGTTGATTGTTTCTTTGTGATGTTTTTTTAGGAGCTACCTTTTTGTGTTGGCCTCTATGAGAATTTGTGGAAAACTAGATACAGGAAAGCAGCAAAATATAATACAAGACATTTTAAGAGAGTTATTGGGGGGGGGGGGGGGGTGTGTGTGTGTGTCAACAACAGATGTAGAAAGTTGGGTAGAACCATGATCGACAATGTCAGCAGACACAGTACATGATGATTATATAATGGACTGGAGATGTAAAACAAAAACAGTGCATGATATAGCACAACTCATTAGGTTACAGGTCAAACAAATATAAAATGGATGTTTTCTTACTGATCTGATACTGTTTTAGTTTATTATTTTAAACATCTCTTATACTGTCCTTTTTTTTTTTTTTTTTTTCGTTTCCGGTTGTTTCCAAAATGGAGGAATTATTTTTCTCCGGCTTGGTATTGAACCGTTGATCAGAGGTTTAACAAGCCGCTATCGTAAAAACGATGTTGTTAATGAAACGTAGACCTGATGAAATCGCCAATCAACCACTAATATCTTCAGTAATAAAGAAAAGACGATGGTCATACGTTGGACATGTGATGAGAAGAGATAATAATCGAATAGCAAAGCAAGCCCTCATATGGGAAACAACAGGTAAAAGAAAAAGAGGAAGACCCAGGGAGACACTGAGAAGAACATTGATGAGAGAGGCAAGAGCAGCAGGAATCGGCTCCCTCAATGAGATAGAACTGCTTGCACAGAACAGAGACAGATGGCGAGATTTGATAAAATATCTTTAAAAGAAAACTGCTAGAACAAAAATTCATATAGGAGAAGGTGTATTTTGGTTTACGCCCTATGGGCCGGTTTACGGCTCGAAAGTCAATAGATAGATATACTGTCCTGTCTAATGGTGTAGTTTCTATGACTGGGGTTGATTAAATGCTGGACCTTTTCTTGAACACTTAAAGATGAATGTTATTGTATATAATACTTAATCAAGAAGCCCATATAAAGCAAATGAAGAACATTTGTACTTCTTTTCCAGGCATGTGCAATCCCCAGTTGTGGGCCTGGTTAGACTTTCACATATACCTTCAGTATGGTACCAGAAAGCTGTAAATCATACAGAATGTTTTTTTTAAATATGCCATACAAGCAAATTGTTAAAGAAAAAGATTACCTTTTAAAAAAAAAATGATACAATAATTTAGCATTCTAATATATTCTGAAACTGACATACCAACAGTTGCTTCTTGACATGCTCTGCTGCTATTTTATCAACATTGAGTGCTGATCCTTCATTGACTGCCTTAATCCGCTCACCCAGGATGCAAATATAGGGCAGTAAACATGACTTGATGACCTGAAAATAATCATAACAATGTTACTTAAACATTCATTGTTGTTGTCAAGATCTGGAACTGCTTTCTCTAAAACAGGACTGAATTTTTAAAAAAAGTATATGTTGTTTGTTTTAAAGATTGCTCTCTGTCTGAATTGCTGTTTTGAGAGCTTGTTTCTCAAATTATATATATTGATATGATTAGGGCATTGATGAAGCTAAGAGGGCATGGTGATTGAGTAGTTAGTACATTTGCTGTAGAGGGGCCAGAAGGTTAAATGCTTAGAAGTGAAAATTTTATTCAATTGATTTGAACAGCCTCTAAAAATGGGAACATGTTTTTCTCTTGGCATGATATCTATCACAACATATCTGCTGTTGATTATTGAATAAATATTCAAGAATCTTATTCTACATAAGCCTTAAGGTGTAGAAGGAACCATTACTATTTAAATTCCAGTAAAATATGCTCCTATCATAAACGTACATAATTTACTTTTTTATGGTAAATGTAACATTATAATGTGAGCTACTTATAATGCACTCTGTGGCCTGAAACTGGAACAACAATTAGGGTGAGAAAAACTGGATACCTTTATAAAACATCTTGAGTGTCATAATGCCAATTATTAATACCATATTACATAATCACAATATGATTTTATTTATTCAAACGTCTATCCCTTCTCCCATAACATATATTCAGAAGATCATTTATGAAGTTCATTCTGTATTCCAAGAAAAGAAGGCATGACAATTGAAAATATTTCAATGCTCATTGACTAAACATTTTATTCCAGGACACAAGCCAGGTGAGTAGAGCCACATTCAAAGTAGCTCTATTCATGGAAAGGACATTCCAGAAAACAAACCGAAAACACACACACACACACATATATATATATGGTGGGAAAGCACCCAGACAGAAACCACTGGCAGGGCGGGCTCAAAAACCTGGCTGGCATCAACCCTACAAGAAGGAAACCTCCTACATCAAGCCAAGATTCAGCATGCAGAAGGCAGAGTGTATCAGAGCCTGAGGGACTGGTTGGTCTTGAGGCAAGACGCTGGCCTCGAGACAGAGAGGTTGTGGGTTCAAATCTCGGCTGGACCAGCTGGGATTTTTATTTATTATTTCTCTTTGCGGCAACCACATCTGGTCTCAGCAGTGAGTCCCGGCTTGAAAAAATAAGAGTACCTCCGAAGATGGAGTTATCTGCCTGTGCGGCAAAGGACACCTGTGCGCATGGCTGCCAGGGAAAAACAGATCAACATGCAAAATTCAGTTCCTAACCTCTAGGAACTTCGTCATAGGTCAAAACTGGTGAAAGAAAAAAAGAAAATTGATATCCTTACTCCTCAATCATGATACAAGATAAAGAGTCAAGTTCGCATGATCATCAGACTTCAACACTGCAGAAGAAGAAAAATAATTAACCATACCTCAGGTCCCAACTCTCCCAGTCCAGCCAGAGCACCATACTGTGTGGCAAGAGCTGCCTTCTCACTTTGTATTGCCTTGCTAAACTTCTTGGTCACTCTGGCTTGAATATTGTTTGTGTTATTGCTGTAATTACTAAGAAATGAGAAGGAAAAAAAAAAACATGACTTTCACTAAAGAAATCTATCCAAAATAGTAATTATAACATTTGTCACTACAAGTTTAATAAAAACAGAATATAGATGGACAATCATATTTAAATCTAACAACGTCAGCCAGAAAAAAAACTTTTACTGACATTTAGAATTGTATGGTAAATCAGGAAAAACTGAATACGTGGAAAGCATATTAAACCAGCTATATATACAAATTGGGAGCTGCGATAGCTCAGTGGTTAGTGAACTGGACTACAAAGGGCAAGAGGTAGGGTTCGACCCCAACCAATGGCTTCCGGGGGGGGGGGGGGGGGGGGGCGGCGGCGGCTCTTTACTTTTTTTTTTTTATCTATACAAATTTGTTTTAAAAAAAACAAACCACCTGCTTACCGACAGATTTGTGCAACAAGTCTAGCAGCAAAGTCTCTCAGGGCCCAGTGGTTATCCATATCTGGTCTCAAACACAACTGTTTGCTCACCACACAAGTCATCACAGCTGGTAACAAGTTGTGAAGCTGTGAAAGAATGCAGCAGCATAAAATAAAATGACAAGTATGCTATCATCATCACCATCATGTGCCATACCGATTGGCGTAGGTGATCATGTCCCTCCACAATCTTCTATCTACAGTGCATCGTATCAGTTCTAATGTTGACTGTTTTCCATGCCATGACACCAAGCTATCTAGTATTTTCTCTCTTTGTCGTCCGCGATCTCTCTTTCCTTTTATTATGCCAGTCGTAACCAAGTATTCCAACTTTCCTCTTCTCATTATGTGCCCGAAAAATGTTGATTGCTTCTTTCTGATGTTTTTTAAGAACTCCCTTTTTGTGTTGGCCTCTTTGAGAACTTCCTCATTGGTCTTTTTAGCTGTCCAGGGAACTTTCAACATTCTTCTGAGAAATCCCATCTCTGTGGCCTCTAATCGTCTTTTCAAGTATGCTATAAGTAAACTATAAATCTTGTATTAAATATTCTATGCTACTATTCTTGCATTAAAGTTCTATAAATTATAATAATTTTCAATATTCAAAGAAAATATAATAAATGTTTACTTAGTATCTTCCACCACCCCCCCCCCCAAAAAAAAAAAAAAAAAAAAACTAGCATATAGCTTGTATATTTAGTAAAGCTACAGCTAATCAACACTTGCTATACATCTAGATTAGAATAGGTCATGAATAGACAGTGCCCGTTTGAGGTTTTCTCTGGTTTTCCATAGTTTGCCTAACTAGCTAGGTCATTTCATTCATGTGAAACATAATTGGCAGCATGGAGATTGAAAATGAAGTTGTCTCTGCAGCAAATCCAATAAGCGATCATTGCAACAGACACTCAAAGCATATTTTAGAAATATTGAACGAGGCATATAGTGCAGAGAGTAGTAGGCCTACTGGCTCGAGAAATTGCAGGTTATGGGACTTACACGGATAAATTGCTCTGTACATGCTAGTGCTCATGGTAAAGAGCAGGCCGAATGGCTGGCCAGGAGTGCCCAATAATGGGCTTATTGGGACAAAACAGGACAGATTCATTAAAAGCTTCTTAAGAAGATGAAACAGAATGGGAGACTAACCCCCCATAATTACTGACTGTAAGATCAGTGTTTGAGACAGAAAGGGAAGAAAAAGCATACCATGCAGGTGGAAATGAATAACTCACTATCAACTTGTAATTAATGCACACATCATCACACTGGCTTTTTGAAAGACCAATGGAGCAGATCAGGGAATATCCAGAAAGCAGTGACGCCATCTCTTGAAATTAACACAAATAAACCAGACATTTCAGGAGTCTAGGTGTGTAGCTGCAGTCTTGCTGGGTTGTTCTTCTAGGAGCTGGGTTTGTCAAGACTGATGGGCACCATAACTATCAAAATTATGTTGGAGAGGATAGATATATACTTTCTATTTCTGTGACATTTGCACTCATATCTATTTGACTTTGGTGATTGAGTTTTCTTTTGCCCCCTTTCATATGTAAATTGCCATACTATGCTTTTACGTTTATATGTCCATATATGAATGATTATGAAAATATATAAAATGGCCATGAACTGTTTAATTTATTGGCAAATGTTAACTTAAAACAAGAGGTGTGATGTTAAGTTTCTAACGAGTATATTTAAAATGCCACCATCAGGCAAATAAATACAATTTTGAATACAAAGATCACTTACATATTTATCAAGATATAAGGTTTGGTTGTCCAATAAAGACTTGACCATCCGCATAAGGTAGATGAGAAGAGCAAGGTTGTTCTGTACAACATTAATGTTAACACCTTCAGCAGCAAATGCCACAAACCTTGGTAGCATCTGATGCAGTCCTGGGTCTTGTTGTAAACTCTGTAAGGCTTCCTAGAAAAAAAATTCAGGGAGAAAGTCAAAATAAATCACACCTGAGACTTCAGTTGCTTCTTCAGTTTGTGAGTTGCACCTGTTCTCTCAGGAGTGTTAGTTAAATATGAAAACTATAATATCAAGCATCACAGTGTTAAGTCCTTTTCTGAGCCAAAGATGCTCGACGGCACCTGGGCTAGAAGTGGTCAACTACTCATAGCAGCAAGTATGAGTGAACTGTAGCTGATCAAAGCTCTTTCACAATGCCCCGTGGTGGAACTAGAACAAGATTATTAATTCTGGCCATGCAAGTCAGGATAAAAAAGGAAACAAGTTCATTCCAAAATAAAAATGCCCTGTAGAAGTTACATCTATCTTGGAAGTCACATTGATCGAGAAGGGGATACGAGCAAAGAAATTAGAATCAGACTGGCTAAAGCAGCAATGTCTTTCAGAAGCCTTGAAAAGTTGTGGAAATCAAACTCATTAGCACAAACACAAAACTTAGGCTATTCAAATCAAATGTACTATCAACCCTTACGTATGCGTGTGAAAGCTGGAAAACAACAAGAGATATAGAAACAAAGTTGAACGCATTCGAAAATAAATGTCTAAGGAAAATACTTGGTATAGAATGGAACGAATTCAAAACAAACGAGGAAATTAGAGAAATCGCCAATCAACCACTAATATCTTCAGTAATAAAGAAAAGACGATGGTCATACGTTGGACATGTGATGAGAAGAGATAATAATCGAATAGCAAAGCAAGCCCTCATATGGGAAACAACAGGTAAAAGAAAAAGAGGAAGACCCAGGGAGACACTGAGAAGAACATTGATGAGAGAGGCAAGAGCAGCAGGAATCGGCTCCCTCAATGAGATAGAACTGCTTGCACAGAACAGAGACAGATGGCGAGATTTGATAAAATATCTTAAAAGAAAACTGCTAGAACAAAAATTCATATAGGAGAAGGTGTATCTTGGTCTACGCCCTATGGGCCGGTTACGGCTCGAAAGGTCAATAGAATAGAATAGAAGTTACATATCTTGGACTGTAAATTGTAAAACATTGCAGCTTGCTGTAAAAGACAACAGATTTATGCTAATGTAATGTATTTTTTAAGAACGGACAATGAAGATGTGAGTAGTAAGTAGTTGTAGGGTGAACACGGAGGAAGAAGTCCATTTTGGTCAAAATATTGATCAAAGAGACTGCACAAATACAGTCAATGAGTTGGGCTGAACATGTCACGATGCTAAATATGCTTGTTTGCTTATGTTCGCCCGATGACTAAAGTATTCTAGAGTATTCGTAGACTGTAGAATTCCTCTTCATCATCTGCCCTTAAAAGGACGTTAATTGGACGTGTCTGCGTTGTGTTGTGGTTTGCAGTATAACTGTTATATTTGCACCTTTCGGCCAAACACATCTGACTTCAGCACAATATTTTTGACTACCGGGTTGTCTTTCCTCTTTGATCCCTGCTCTCTTGGCCAGACTAGACAGGTTAGTCTGTTACTGGAGGCACCACGGAAAGGCGGAGCAGGGTCTGGATGGTTTTGGTTCACTGATCCTGGTGCAAGCCATCAGCCGTGGGTCGCTGACAACTTCCAGCTCTGGTGCTGGGAGGCGAGCCTTCCCTTCCTTATATGCTAAATATAAGAATCCACAGAAAACACACTCACATGTCTAGGTGGCATAGTAACACCAGATGGGGAAGACTGCAGGTTAATGAATAAAAAGATGAACAAAGTCAAAATAGCTTTACATAATATATTTATATTCAACTTCACACAAAATTATATGCTGGATATGCTACTTGAAGAGAATTCAATTAATTCAGAGTGCCAGCAGTGTATGATCTTTTAAAACTCATAACCACCATCTTTTTGAAAACATATCACTTGATGACATTAGACACTTGCAGATACTGCCACACATGACAATGAGACAAAGGGCTTACAGAACACCAAGTGGTGAACACACCTCAGGAAAAATTCTCAATATTTCTAAATGCATTGTCATCATTAACAAGGTGCCCAAACCTGGCATACTTTGTGTATTTCTACCTGCAGTGTTCTCTGTCAAGCTCTTATATCTTCTTTCTATAGGCAACTGTATGACAGTCTTAGTACTGGTTACCAGATTACCAGTTATGTTTTGCCATAAAAAGACAAGTGTATAAAGTTCTAGTTGAAAATAAACAAAGAATACAAACAGAAGAAGTTGTTTACAAACCGATCGCTTCTGCTCATCAGGTCCAACACAGCTTTCTGTGATTTCTTTGTAATAATATTGTTGCTCCTGCAAAAGAGATACAATGGATCAGCACTGAAATGGGCCACAAGTAATATTAGAAATTGTCAAACAAGCATAAAAGTCATGACAAAATGAAGACTGTAGGTTGGAAGAATCATTAAAGCTGTCATATGCGTTTTGAGTGTGATACATATATCAAAGCAGATTAACAGTGACCAGGTAACTGATGTCTAGTGTTTAATTTCAGTCACATTCCTTACTTGATATTTTAGGGAAAATGTGTAGTTTTTACTTATAACAAGACTTCAATGTGCCCAACAAGTCTGAAGTATAAGCTTCCAATTACAAATCTCATGCACTCTTTGCAACTTCTTTTTTCAAGATACACCTAGTATGAGGAATCTAACACCACAGATGCATGTCATTAGTCATGATGATAAATTTAAATAAATATGAGCAGAGAAAAAAATGTGTGGTACAGCTTGTGTATAAGACAAAACAAGAGCAATACCTATAATTCTTTCATTTATTTGTATCTACGTTATTCTCTATAATGTCAAAATTACTACAGCCTTTCATATTGTGAATTATATCCCTACTGAAGCAAAGGTTTCCTCCATGTCTTGATAGGAATAAACAATGGCACATTTTTTGGGTGATGTAGTCTGCACTATGCCAGGTTGCCTTTACTTTTTCAGAAAATCCTCTGGAACCAATTTCTGGTTAGGTGAACTTCTAAGCGATGGCAGTGGAAAAAAAAACATTTCCCACATCTGGAAAATAAAACTGGACCCTTGTTATTAGTAGTGAATGCACTATAACTCACATTACATTTTTTTAAAAATGTATCAAAATCAGCATCTTATTAGAGGTGAAATAGGAAATCTGACATGTACACACATTGGAACTGCCTTTATTCTTCAGCTCCCACAGAAGCCTCCTGTGAATCCCAGAAAAGTGGGATAAATGTGGTATAAATATTTCTTCTTTTTTTTTAAAGGCCATATAATAAATTTAGCAAGAAGTAGTCACACAAACGCAATTATCATATAAAAGCACAACTTACAACTGACAATTCATGAGTGGTTAGGTTCTTCAATTTCACAGTGTCCTTGTGTTTGTAATGGTGTTTATATTTAGTGCTGTCAGGATGGGGTCTCTTGTGTGGGCGACTAATACTAGCTTTCAGTGATGTGTCTAGTATCTCCTGTTTCTGGTGCTCTCTGCTGGCTGGTGGTGGATTCTCAGGTAAAGCTGGCTGAACACCTTCAATACACAGCCAGTGTGCTGAAGTAGAAAACATGCAAATAATATTATAGCTTAAAACTACTCTATTAACTATAAAATAGAATTAAATGTAATAAAATTATCTTCGAGCTGAAGATAGGTCGGAAATTCTAGATTCTTATGTCAGACTTTGCACATGGCCTGCATTGTGTCTTGCCACGGGGCTCTGTTCTGGGCTAGTTGCTCAATCTTGGGGAGGGAGCTGATGCTCACTGTTGTTGCTTTACGCTTTTATGTCCTTTTTAGCATTAAGTCAGCTCTTTTTCTTTTACCCCCTGGTTCCCATTTCGGAGTTCTTTTGTTGTCCTTACTCATCACATTGCCAACATATGATCATCCTCTTCTCTTGATTATAGTTGATATTTTAGGATGCTTTGTCATTTCTCTTATTTCTGCACTAGTCTTGAACTCATTCCATGGTATATGAAGTATTTTCCTCAGGCATTTGTTTTCAAATGCATCCAATTCATTTTCTACTTCTTTAGATGTTTCCAGCTCTCGCATGCATAAGTAAGGGTGGATAATACATATCATTTGAAAATCTTGAGCTTTGTTTTTGTGCTTAGTAATTTTGATTATTATATTTTGTTAAGGATGCTGAAAGTCATTGCTGCTTTTACTATTCTGATTCTAATTTTTTTCTTTGTGTCTCAGTCTTGATCTATGCAACTTCCAAGATATACAAAGTGATCTTCTTCCACTGCTTTTCTTATAAGGTATATTTTTTCTTCTGGCCAAATTTAATTTTTCATTACCCATGTCTTTTCTTGGTTGATCTCACATCCAATTTTCCTAGCCATTGATGATATGGCATTTATTTTTTTTTTTGCATCATGTTCTCATTGCTATTGGTATGCTATGTCCATAGGTGCTCAGATCCCCCCTCCTCAACAATTCTCGCAATGTCCAGTGACTGACGACTCCAGTTCTGTGTTGGTTGATAAGTCTTCTTATACGCCCACTAAGTTTCTCATTTCTGGCTGTGCTCATCTTAACTCCCATCTCTTTCATCTGAAGGAGTGACGTGGACTCATAGGAAGTCCTGTACCCTTCCCATATCTCGGAGGGAATTGATGATGTCTGCCCGATCCTTTGGTTGACTGTCTTCAACGACAGCGCAGCGAGCCAACCTGTTCGCTCTTTCATTTCCACACACTTCTGCATGTTCAGGGACGTTGACAAAGGTGACCTTACATATTTTTTACTTCTGTAACGACCCCACCTATTGCATGCGTACAAATTCCGCCTCCACTTAATCATGCTCATTGAATCACTCAGTATGCAGGCTTGGGTGTAGTCGTGTGACTCTAACTAGATGAATGACATGCAATTACTAATTGTTAGCAGATCTAAAAAAAAATGTGAAAGCAAAATTATATGCAAATGTTTAACACGTGAGTCTAGCTCTAAGTAGTAACTTTACAAATATTAATTCATATTACAGTAAATATCAGCTGAGTAAATGTTAAAAGAGACTGCTTAAGAATTAAAGAACACTATTTATTACTTATAAACAAAAATCATCTAATGTAACCTTTTAAAGAGACTTCACAAGGTATTTTGGATAGCGGATCTGCAACAATAGCTTGTAGGTCGACTTCTTTTTCTTCAGTGAAGAATATCTCACGACCACCACCACTTGCATGACGAAATGGAATATATCCATCCCTGTTTGTGATTCCATATATAGGCTGTTTACAAGTGGATAGAAAGATACAATATAAAATGGTAACATTCTTGAAAAGAAATAATAATACATAATAAAGTTAGGAGAATTATATTTCCACATAATTAAATGTATTCTTTAATAATTAATACAAATGTTATAAGAATAATTAACATTTATGTATAATTGATTAAGAAAAAAAAAATGTAAAAATTATACCAAATATAATAAATTATATAGTCTCGTCGCCCTTTACTTTCTGAATTTGATATCTACGCTGCCTCGAATATCGCTGTGCACTTTTATATTTTTGTTCTCTATGTGCAATGATCTGCAGCCAGATCCTCCCAGTTTCTTTTGCTGATAAAGAATTCCCCCTAGAAAGCTCTGCAAACACCTTTACATCTCAGGAACGGTATGCTCTTTGGTCCCTTTCCATCTCTAAGTTCACTATATAATATTTGATTGGGAATATGATTGTTTGCCATTCTTTTTGCATGACCCAGCCACCTCAGTTTCCGACTCCTAATTGTTGCCACGATGGATAGGAGTTTGGCTCATTGTAAGACACTAGAGTTGGTTACTTTTGTAGACGTGGAGGAGTAGAAATCACGAGAAAAGGAGAGATGGTGTCATTCATGTAAAAACAAAGGAAATTGCACATCCAGGGTGATTAGAGACTAGAATGGTGCCAAACAGTGAGAAACGGTCTTGAAGGGTGATGAGGCGCGATATAACGTCAGTTGTCAAGGAAAGATCGTCGACGAACTTAGCATAATTTAGTAGAGAGAGAGTTGTGCCAGAAGCAAGATGTGTACCATAGAGCCAGGACTAATGGTGTCCAATATTCTACGAAGGAGATTTTAGCAGTGAGCAGAGAATCAGTATGCAGATGACATAGAGCAGGCCAAGAGGACTAATTTTCGAGTTAGAGGAGGTTGTGGAAATCAGCCACCAAATTATCTATAGTGTTCCAGGGCTTGTCAGAGTCGAAATATAAGTGACCGTGTAATTTTGCGACATAGGTGGGTTTGCAATTTAAACATTATATAACTATGTTTCCTTATATATAACTAGTCAGTTAGAGATCAAAGAGTTGGACTGGAGAAGGTAACAACAATAAAGAGTCTGTTATTATGAAAATGATATGATGATTCTATTTTGTGATTCAGTTTACTAAGCAAGAAAAAGTCTGAATGTCTAATAGCGGAGGAAGAAGACTACAGATAAACCAAGGCAGAATATCCACAATCAACGGTGAAGAAGACTATTAACACTATACGGTCACCACGATCCGGCAAATTAAAGACGCGTTGGTGGAACCAATATGAATTGAATTAGAGAATTGGAGTAGAAGCAACAGGTATACTTTGTCCTGCCATTTGATGTTCATAATCTTTCGAAGGCAACGCAAATGAAAACTATTAATCTTGCAGGGGATGCCAAAAGATGGATAATACACCACTGACTGTCTGTGTCCCTCTCCAGCTTTTCTGTCTTGGTTTACTCCTGTAGACTTCAAACTCTCCTGAGTATTCTCACAAGGCAGTGAGTCAACTGGATAAAGAAGTTGCCATAAAAAATATGTACTAGCAGGTGCAGCAGTGAAAACAAAGACATATCAACAGTCTAACCCGATTGAAAAGAAGACAAATATCCACTTAACAATGAGAGTATTATATGCCACCATAAACAATAATTACTTCAGAGCATAACATTCTCTTAATAATTTCATGAAATAAAAACATAAAAATGTTTGTATTTGCTAGTTTAATAAAATACCTCCACATTTTTCAACTGTAGTGCTGAATCAAAATCAGAGCACATCAATTTGGTCCTCTTACTGTGCTGTCTTAGTTTTTCGGCTTCCTGTTTAAAAAAAATAATACATATACATACAGACATATATACATGTAGAGAATCTCTGAAACACAAAGCTCGAATATAATTACCAGAGCAAATATAGATATTTATATTAATATTTTTTTAAGTGAGCAAAGGTTACACATGAACTATTTCTGATTTAATCTGTGCTGTGGCATTAGTCATGAAGGCTCAAGACATGGAAGATTTGTTACAATAGTTATTCTTCATGTGATGAAAACATACTGTAAATTTTGAGCTGAATAATAAATATGGCCAACATAACTTATGAGGGAGTTGGAGTTGATAGCAAAAATAAATTGGATATAGAATTAATGGTTCGGGTTACCATTCTAACAGTTTCTAACAGATTTAACTAGATGAGGAATATATGAAAGCCTCTCTAAAAATTAGTCAGATCAGCTCCAAAGCCACAACATAGTTAAGGTTTGTGATTGTTCAGCTTTGTTCATTCAATATCACTTCTTTCTTCTTGAATTTGCTTGTGCTGAGCTCTTCAATTTAAACGTGACATGTGGACCATGGAACTGACAATAATATACATAGGGCTTTCAAATCATCATCATCATGCGCCATACCGGTTGGCGTAGGTGGTCATGTCCCTCCACAATCTTCTATCTACAGTACATCGTATCAGTTCTGTTGTTGACTGTTTTCCATGCCATGACACCAAGCTATCCAATATTTTCTCTCTTTGTCGTCCACGATCTCTTTTTCCTTTTATTTTGCCAGTTGTAACCAAATATTCCAACTTTCCTCTCTCCTGATGTACTCGAAAAAAGTTGATTGTGTCTTTCTGATGTTTTTTTAGAAGTTCCCTTTTTATATTGGCCTCTTTAAGAATTTCTTTATTGGTCTGTTTAGCTGTCCAGGGAACTTTCAACAATATTCTGAGAAATCCCATCTCTGTGGCCTCTAATTGTCTTTTCACTTGTTTTTCCACCGCCCATGATTTGCTTCCATAGGTCAGAATTGGTTCTATATAGCACCATGAACTCTCTTTCTCACTGCTATTGGCACAAATTTGTTGCATAAGATATTATCACAGGGTGTACCATTTTCTATGGTACACTACCTATATGTTGCTAGATGTCCATACTTTGCAAATTATATTTGAGCAGATCATAGAACAATGAAAGAACAAAATCCTTCTCAAATGTTTTGGTTTATCGTCAAGGCAGAGATTGAGAACATGTCACCAGAAAGCTTCAAACAGAACTCAGCTACAGCTGTTTGTCAGTGGTATTTTAGTTGATTTGCTCAAGTATTTCTTCCAAGAAAATGCATATGCTTCTTCCATTTTACATTCAAAGTGATTAGAATGAGCTGTATCTTAATATTTAAAAAACTGTGGTTAAAAGTTGTACACCGGAAACTCAGACTTTCCAAAATTTGGTCTTTTTATTACCAACATTGACTACTAAAATACCAACCATACACAAATATTTACTTAAGTGGAAATTGTACCCTTTGTGTGTTGTGTTGAAATCACTCTCACAAAATGTCAATTTTTAACAATGTGTGGAAGGTTCTAGGCTCAGGACATTATCTATAAATGCTGCAAAATGTTTTTTTAAGATGAAAACAACAATATGAGCAGCAAGAGCTGGTGGTATTGGGAGGACAGAAACAATGATCAATCTGATGAATGAAGCTGTAAGTTGCTCTTTCTGAACAATCTTATCATGAACTCACCAATATCAATTTAAGTCTGTGTTCATTGGTCGTGGTCAGAATTCATGCATTTAAATACCAAGATGCATGGTACAATCAGTCTAGCTTTTAATGATCATTGAGTTATTTGTGGGTCTTCATCATTGCACTCTGAACATGTCCATAAGTGCTCAGATCCCCTCCTCAGCAAGTCTCGCAGTGTCCAACGACTGACGACTCCATTGGTCGATTGATTAGTCTTCTTAAACGCCCACTAAGTTCCTCATTTCTGGCTATGCCAATCTTAACTCTCATCTCTTTCATCCGAAGGAGTGATGTGAATTCTGTGGTGATGGCTATCAAAGTCCTGTGCCATTCCCACATCTTGGAGGGCATTTGGTGATGTTTGCCCAGTCCATTGGTTGACCGTCTTCAACAAGAGCGCAGCTAGCCAGCTCTCCACTCTTTTATTTCCCTGTACTCCTGCATGTCCAGTGATGTAGACAAAGGTTTTATGAGAAGATTTCAGTAATCCTGATTTTATACAATTTTAAATAATTTTGGAAAGTATCATCATCATCGAGTGCCTCTCCGCAACAAAGGTTGGCTACCATGGATCGCCATTCCACTCTGTTTCTTGCATTGATGGTGCAGGTTGTCATAGATTGACTTGTTCATCTTTTGATGTTACTTGTCCATGTTAGTCTTGGTCTGCCTCTGCCTCTTTTACCTTGTATTTTCCCTTCCAATATTACTTTTAGTAGGCTGTTGTGTCTTTTGGCGTGTCCCAAAAATTTCATTTGTCTTGACTATTTAGTATTTAGTAGTTTAAAAAGTATAGAGGACAAAATTGTAGATGATATTTTTACCTATCCAAGAATGTACTGACTATAATTAAGATGAGAATATGTAAAATTAGAAAATTTGCTTACAACAGAGCACCAGTTTTTTAAATGATGTTTTTAATAGTGATTAGATAAGAAAGATGAGAATAGGGATTTTAACCGAGTGATTTTTTGGGTAAATTGCCCATGTTCATTTTACTTTTTTTACTGTTTTATTACTTTAAGTTTGTTTTAAAATCTGACAGTAGAATTTAAATGCTTGAATGTTTTAATTTCATTGGATAAAGTATTATCTGATACTTTGTTAATATCTTTCTGATGTATCAGTTTTTGTGTGATAGAAAAAAACATGACGGATGCATTCTGTTCTCACTTGTACAATAGCTTAAGTCTGTAGGAAATATCTTCTGCTAGAAATGAGGCAGCATCATCTGGAACTCCAGAAACACCGATAGACTCTGCAATCACTTTGATTGACTCTGAAGACAGCACAGATCCAACTCTGCTTTCTTTCTCTGATGCCATGAGTTAAATATTCATAAACTCCCAAATAATGAACATGAATCTGCAAAATAAATAAAGAAATGAATTTGTAAATCTGCAATTTGAAATCAGATTGTAATAAAAGCATGCGTAACTAACAGCATTTACTACAAATACATTAAGCAGGTAATTTAAAATAATGTTATATTCTATCTATTGACCTTTCGAGCCGTACCGGCCCATAGGGCGTAGACCAAGATACACCTTCTCCTACATGAATTTTGTGTTCTAGCAGTTTTCTTTTAAAGATATTTTATCAAATCTCGCCATCTGTATCTGTTCTGTGCAAGCAGTTCTATCTCATTGAGGGAGCCAATTCCTGCTGTTCTTGCCTCTCTCATCAATGTTCTTCTCAGTGTCTCCCTGGGTCTTCCTCTTTTTCTTTTACCTGTTGTTTCCATATGAGGGCTTGCTTTGCTATTCGATTATTATCTCTTCTCATCACATGTCCAATGTATGACCATCGTCTTTTCTATATTACTGAAGATATATTAGATATTACTGAATGTTATATTATTCATGATAAATCATGACATCGACACAAATTATATCACCCAATAAAAAATGAATGCAGTTGGGCTGTGTCAATCATGGTAGATAATCCACCTGAGTAAGAAAAGTTTATAGACATTCTAATTAGACTTGTAAGACTGCTTTCCTACAAGTCACCTCTGAATATAGACAACAAAAATGTAGTTTTGCAGGAAGATCAGAGCTAGGGAATAATTTTTACACAAGTGCATGCTATTGAAATCTGGAACCTTAAAGTCAAGTTTTTAAAAATAGATGATAAGGACTACTATCCTTTGAAAAATAATATGGTGATGTTTTATATGTCACAACACAAAGTCACAATGGAAAGAAAACAAATCTAGATCATCTTGGATCACATCCAATGAATGTGACCCAAGATAATCTTCATTTCTTTTTTTTTTTAATTATACTGAATGAATTCAAAAGCACCATCCCATTATGCAGTGTTCTTTTTCTTTTTTTCTTTCTCCGCATTTGCCTTTCAGTGTCGAGGGGAGAAAGATATTTTTGTGATCTTTTGCTCTTCTGTTAGGTTTCCTAGTGCTTCTAATATTCCATCGATCCATATTTTTCGTGGCTGACCCTTGGGCCTGGTATTCTCACAGCCTTTATTGAGGGCTCATTGTGTTGTTTTGATCACTCTGCATTTTCACATGACCAAACCATTTTATCTGTTGTTTCTTTCGTCTATGGCGAGGACTATTCCTAGCTTTTTTTCCCAGTTCTTCATTTCTGATCTTGTCTCTCAGGCTTTCCTATGCAGTGTTAAAACAATAAATGTGTCTAGACACTTAAAAGTGCATAACTTTTAAAATAACTGACAATGACATACAATGAGTGCACCATACAGGTATGAATGGATTTCCTGGTTTTGTTGATTTCAAAAGGTAAAATCACTATCTAGCTATTATATTTAAAATATATCCCTTGCGTTACTAAAAGTTAGTAGATTGTTAATTTCTGTGAAAGACTGACTCAGTTTTTGATGAGTTATTTATTATTTACAATAACTTTTTTCAACTTCAGTTTACATCAAATCCAAATTTTCAGTCAATTTATATATCTGAGTGATATGTCGTAGCAATTGATGAATCTGTATTTGTAGTTTTTTTTCTTAGATTCTCAGACAACAGAAGACCTGCAGAGTAACGCCTGATGTCAGTATAAATACTCTATGAATATTCAATCCACCATGCGGCTGAATACTGTCAAATCACTGTATGATTATGATTATGTATTTCAAAGTGGAGTCTCTTAGTCTTAGTATAACTGCTTTAGTACCTTAGTAAGTTTAATAATAAGGTAGCCTAAAACTCAGTAATTTCATTCACTTGAGAGTTACTCATGAAGTAGTCATTAGTCAGTCTTATACTAAACTTAATATACATATAATAACTTAATAATAAGACTTACACACTGACTGAGTACACACTAGTCTTAGTACACAGGTGATGAGTAGACTAGTGTCAGTTTGATCATATGATGGATATAAATATATAAGTAATCAGCCACTAGTCACGGAAGCAGTACTTGAGTACTAAATGTACTTTATTCTAGACGTAGACTCCTAGGCATAGGCGTGCCATAGGCATAGCCGATAGCCAGCCCGAACTGCCAGCTATCCAAATATTATCAGTCTGGTACTAAATTTTAATTTTACAATACAATGTAAATTCAGTAAATGTTCATGTTTCAAGTTGAATCATTGAATCAATTGAATGTAACTATTTGTAACAATACAAAATAAATCAATTGTGTCGAGTGGTATTTTTATTTACTATTATATCCTAACAGAGATTCATAATGTAAAAAGTTAACAGAGTAGCGTAGCACTGAAAATAAATATATGTGTCAAATATGAACTTTCAAATTGTGAAAAGACACTATTCTTAATAATTCTTTGTAAACTTTGTTTTAACAAACAACACCACAGAGGAGTACGGTCATTTTTTTGTCTACTTCCGGAGTAATTTGCACAGAGGGCAGTACTGCAGTAAAAAAAATTGTGCTTTTAACATCTGCCAGAGGATTACAATTTAAAAAGAAATATTAAATTTGATACTAAAAGTAATTAATGTCGTTGTGATGTGAGAGACACAAAGTTAATAATCTTAAATTTAAATTGCATTACTTTCTTAAATTTTATTTTTATTATTTTCATTCCATAAGAGTTCCTTTGATGTTGTCACCTGACTTGTCTGTTGACTATCACACTTCTCTGTTATTTTCATATATAGCAAGGCAGTGAAACAATAGACAACAAATAATAGAATAAATGACAAATGGAGATTACATTTTAATATTGTAAAACTGTTGCAATGAAAATTCAGTAATGTAACTAAAAATTAAATTACATCATTTGAAAATGCGTTGTGAGAATGTTGATGAAGTGTAGCATTGGACCATTGGTTAGTAGTAGAGTGTTGATTACAGTTGAGATCCGCCTGCCTTTGCTTTTCTGGCACGGCACATAATGATGATTGTTATTGTAGTTAGCTTAACTTAGTGCACGTTTCTCTACAATAGAGTTTAGCTATTTAAGGAAAAACACGGAGAGGAAAACAAATTAGAATGCATAGAGTTTGAGTTAATATTTGTAATTTAGAGCCTGTGTGTTAAGTTTTTATTATAGAGGTAAAAATCCAGGTGATACAACAATTTATAATTTAAGCGTAAAAAATGTACACGCTTTTCGAATTTGTGAGATTGCTGACAGTGAAATCTCAACGGCCTCAACAAATTCAAGACAAATACTCCATCAAAAAGTTTGCATGGAAAGAGGAAGGGGAAGTAGCTTCTAGCATTATTATGTTCGAATGGTAATATTTCCCCTTTTTTTTTGTAGTTATACTTTTTATAATTATAATAATTAACGGGTTCACGTTTAAAAAAATTTTTTTTTTTTTAAGAGTTGGTTGGTTGGGGGGGGGGGGGGGGGGGGGGGGGGGGGTGTGTGTGCGAATTTATTAATTTTGTGTTTGTTTAACTGAGTTTTACACCTTACTTGATTAATACGTATCTTATTGATTACGCGATGTTACACTGACTCTGTACAGTTATGATTACACTACTTGATAGTATAGACACTGACACGTAATTTAATTATTTCAATAATATTTTATGTGTTTTTATGCATATGACCATATGTGTCTGATACAATTTAGTTATTGATGTTCTACACCCATTAAACACATTTTAAGTATGATGTATGTTAATATTGTATGATTATTTTATGGCAAATTTTCAGCTTCTGTTGATTTCAGTTTTGATTTATTATTTATAGTAATTGTAAAATTTTTGCATTGCAGATTATATTCTTCTTCGTTACAACAGTACTAGCAGACCGCCTGTCATAAAACAAGTGCCATGGATATCAGAGAAAACTATTGCATTCATGTGCTTTGACCAAACCTTGACATGGCTGCTTATTGTTACAGAAACAACACATGAGATATTCATCATTCCAGCAGTTTCATTTGTTGTAAGTTATGGGTTTTTTTTAATTAATTCTTGCCAAACTTATTCTTCTTTGGAATTCACCTGACAACTTAGTTTAGTTTAGCCAAAAGATCATCTTCATTGCACAACAAACCCATAGTGCTCAGATCTCCTTCTCAGCACATTCCCCTGTATGAAGCATGCCTGCCACACACTAGCACAAGCATCAAGAATGTCTTCAGCTCAGATACACAAACTCCATAGCACAGGTGAAGACCTCAGAAAACCTGACAACTACTTCTCTTCATTGTCCACCCTTAACCCTAGATTATGATGTCAATATGTGACTGTCGTGTACATGATACCATAGTGACAATTACTACCACTTGAATGTAACATTAGGAGCTTTATAAATAGTGTTTTCTTTGAACTTTTTGACACACGGCTGTGTGTTCTAAGAGGACAGACACTAGGAACTCAGATTTATTGTCACAGGTTGATTTATGACCTGAAATTGACATCAGGGTCAGATTACAATGTTTATCGGTACAGACGCTGTATTATTCGCTGTTATATATGTTTATATCATTAGCATTATTCGCTGCATTTCGTGAGTTATAATGGGTTGTTTGATGTTGGTCGATGGCTGAGGAAATATGGGACAATCGAATCACTTAAACAGACAGTTAACTCATGAGAGAGTCTGGAATCCTACTCTGATTGAGTCCTGATCACAGAGAGAGAGAGAGATCAATTTCTTGAAAATTGCCAAATTTTTTTCACATTATATGAGATCATATCTTACAATATCAGAGAAAAAAAAATACAACAACAATGGAAACAAATAAAAAACTCAGGGGTCACAGAAGTGGTAATTTTTTTACTATAAGTATTGTTAAAAGAATGTTAAATGGTGTAGATGCATTGTTTTGCTATTTACAAAAAGTTGTGATATTTTGCTCCTTTTGGCCAAACGCATGCAACTTTAGCAAGGTACTGGGTTGCCTTTTCTCTTTATCTCTTCTATGAATATTACAGTAAAGTTACATTCCATATCTGTTGGAAATCAAGGGTGTTTTTGCACAGACCCTGTATACTGCACTGCTAAACAGTCCTACAACAAACATTTTCCAGCATTTTGGGCCATTAAGGCAGTATGTGTGCTGAAAGATGACAATTTTGTGTATTTTTTTCTGTTTTTTTTTTTTATGCAAAACCATTATATACTCTCATCTTACTCTCTTAATATTAATAAAAAAAAACACCACTTTTCTTTAAAAGAATGGTTTTTACCACTTACATTCATTTGTTTTTGTGTGATTTTGTTGAAAAATAAACATTGTTTAGACCACAGCAAGCACTGTTTTTGTACAGAAAGTAATGACAAATGGAGTTCCATACAAAGAAGCAGCATCTGGCCTACACTTAATCTTTGTTTTTATTTTTCTATTAACTTTCAGCATTAATTTTAACAGATTTAGAGATAATTTCATTATCACCATTGAACATTATGTTTCATCCAACAGGATTCAGATGTCATGATCAATCAAATATTTAGGACAGATGATGTTACTATTAGGAAATTTAAAGCAACAAATGGTAAGCTTCTAGAATATTGATTATATCTAGCAAAGTCAGACCTTATGACCTAATACAACACCTTAAACAAAGAAACCAATGTCCAATCTTCAAATTGAAAACATAACATTTTTTTGGGTCAGTCTTGGTGGTTGAGTGTATAGTGTGCTCACTTCCAGGTCATAAAGGTCTGGGTTAAATTCCCAGAAATGGCAGATTTTTTTTCTTGGGCAGAAAAGCCCCAGGGTTCACTGAGCCTCTAAAATTGGGTACAAGTGATTTTTCTGGAAAGCAAAGGCAGCCTGGCATAATACTGACCACATCACTCAAAAATGTGTTGTAGTGTTGAAAAAATGTGTTCACTAACATTATATTTCCCAAATATTAAGGATTTTAATTTGTTTGCAGTGAAACCGGGGCCATCGACTAACCATAACCATTCCCAAATGCCTTTCAGGGCGTTTTTTTAGTTCTGTCAGTCAGCATCTCTGACTAAACCCCTTGCACAAATCAAACTAAAGACACTGCATTCAGCTTATGGGAACAGCAGATCATCTCTTACAACATTGCTCAAACCTAGTTTGCAATGTCAAGATCTTCAAACATACCCCAACCTTTGACAATGCATTCATCTCATCAGAAGAACACTAAGACAAACATGCACCTTTAAATGAAAAGGTCATGGACTGTAAGGAGCAACCATGTCATAATTGAAAAAGATTTTAGCCAGGTCATGAACAGTGATTGTACAAGTAAACTATATCAACTTAATTTTGAAATTCTATGAATTGCTTAATGAATATAATAATGACTACAACAGTAGATAGTTCATTAATGGTTACTACTGCGTTATGGATCATAATTTGTTAATTATTATCATTTGTTAATTATTTTAAAGCCTCTTGTGAAAGAGATATCTATTATGTTTACAGATCTATAATTGTTATTCATACAGTTTAAATATGTAAGTGTCTCGTTAGCAAACAAAATTATTACTGGCTTTAATTCAAACACCTAATAGCTATGATTTTTTTTAAAAACAGCATTTGTCTTTTTTAATTATTTGTGAAAATTGTTATTGAAATCACTTGTTTCTGTGATCATGAAAGATTTAATACACAACTAAATGATGTCATTAGTATTTATTTAATGAATTTGAATTTTAAAAGAGGGCAATCCAGAGAGACACTGAGAAGAACATTGATCAGAGAGGCAAGAGCAACAGGAATCGGCTCCCTCAATGCTAGAATAAAAATTTAGATAAGAGAAAGAGTATCTGGATCTATGCCCTATGTGCCGGCTACGGTTCGAAAGGTCAATAGATGATAGATAGATATTTGTTTTTTTGCACATAATATATATATATATTTCCAGGTCATGTTACATGTGCTCAATGGTGGCAGACTTTAGATGGCAAGCAGATAGCTATAGTTGCAACAAACGTGAGTCACTTTTTTCATTAATTGTAAATGTTGATGAACATAAAAATCCACTTTAATAACATATGTACACACAAATAATGTGTTTGCTGGCTTTATTTTTTTTATTATTATTGATGATGATATCGATATGATAAGTAAACCAGCCGTAACAAATTTAATATAAACTGTAAAAGCTATGAATGTAATACTGCTTTTTTGTATTTTTAAACAGCTTGGTGAAATCTTATTTGTTGATCTCTTGAGTGATAAAGAATTACGAGAGTTAAAGATTGATGCAGGCATCACTGATCTGTCACTTTCACATGATGACCTACAGATGAACACATCACTTTTGGTAATAATAACATTTATTATAATGGGAAGTAGATATACATATATGTTGTCATATATTTTTTCTTTCAATTTAAGTAGTATGGGAAGTATATATATATATACATAGTGTGGTGTTATATATTTTTCTTTAAATTTAAGTACTATTTTCACTTTGGGACAGTGTAATCCCCAGGGATCATTGACATAATATACTCATTATGTTTTTTTAAAAATATGTGCAACCATTTTTTTTTACATTTTAAATTTATCATACAAGTGGGAAAGAGAGAGCTGGTGGCTGGATCGATAACTTATTGGACTCCAGACCAGGAGAATGAAGATTCTGAATCCCGTTAGGGTCAAATGTCTTTTCTGTCTGAGGTGAAATAAAAATTCAGAACTGAATACTTCACAAGACTAGACAAGACATGTGGCCTTTATTCTCCAGCCCTGTAAATCCTCCCAGCAGACCCAAGTAATGGGAAAATGCTATAAAAAGTTGTTTTTTTAATTTCATTCATCGGGTGCCATCTCTGCAACAAAGCTTGGCTACCATGGAGCACCATTCTGATCTGTCTCTTGCTTTGATGGTGCAGGTTGTCATAGGCTGATTTGTCCATCTTTTGATGTTACTCATCCATGTTAGACTTGGTCAGCCTCCTGCCTCTTTTACCTTGTATTTTCCCCTCCAAGATTACTTTTAGTAGGCTGTTGTGTCTTTTAACATGGCCCAAAAATCGCATTTGTCTTGTTTGAATTGTATTCAGTAGTTCTATTTTCAACTGGCAAAATAAAAGGAAAGAGAGATCGCGGACGACAAAGAGAGAAAATACTGGCTAGCTTGGTGTCATGGCATGGAAAACAGTCAACAACAGAACTGATACGATGCACTGTAGATAGAAGATTGTGGAAGGACATGATCGCCTACGCCAACCGGCAGGGTACATGATGATGATGATGATGAGTTCTATTTTTCATTTTTAGCTGTTTTAAGACTACATCATTTGTTTTCTTTTCTTTCCATCCAATTCTACCTATTCTTCTATAAACCACATTTCAAAGGCTTCAATTCTCTGTTCTGTTTTCTTGTCTAATGTCCATGTTTCTGTACCATATAAGAATATTGAGAAGATGTAACAATTTGGTATTCTTAGTTTTAGCCCTGGTGTTATTTGTTTTGATGTTAGTATATTTTTCATGACATTAAAATTACCTTGTGCCATTCCTATTCTTTTGTTTATTTAAGTTGTATATTTTCCATCACTGGTTATAGTATGTCCATTTTTCTTATACCAGTGGGAAAACAATGGTGAATGAAAATGTATAAAGACTTTTCTTGAGTTAGAAGTGACTTTATAAATGAATAATAAACTGTGTATCCATTATAGACTTCAGGTTACTGTTAAGCTGCTTATGTTACTTTTTATTTAAAGATTACAACAATAGCTGGAAACCAGTGGAGGCTTCTGCTTGAATCTTGTACATCACTCACAAGCTTTTCACCAGACTTAGAAATCAATGAATTGGGCTATGATAGTATAGATGCACGCAGTATTCCTCCCCGTACCATATTGGATCCAGTTGGTGAGTGAAATATTAACAAAGTAAATGTTTCATTCTATAGTTGAAGCTCTGTGCCACAAATTATACCTGGAAATAAACTAATTTTTGTTTGTCAATATTATACTTCTCTGATAGTAATAAGTTCCTTACAAAGATCTCATGCTTATCATGAAGCAAGTTTGGCAATTTATCTTTCATGGCTGGCTATGGAAAAACCTTCCTGCAGAAAACAGTGAATGAGTGAAGAAAACATGGAAGACAATCAAAAAGATGGGAAGAAAGCATGAGAAAGTTGAAAAGGACTTGAGAATTCATCAACATACAATAAGCTGCAAGCAGTGTGTTTAAAGGAAGAAGCTAGCTGGAGCCACTAATGTTGCTACAACAATCCTTCATTTAAGGTTGGTTAATTATTTTTTTATATTAAATTATCTAACTGTAACGTGATTTCCTTACTATCTATCTATTGACCTTTCGAGCCATAGCCGGCCCATAGGGCATAGACCAAGATACTCCTTCTCTTGTCTAAATATTTATTCTAGCAGTTTTCAATTCTTTTAAAGATATTTGATCAACTCTCGCCATTTGTCTCTGTTCTGTACAAGCAGCTCTATCTCATTAAGGGAGCCGATTCCTGCTGCTCTTACCTCTCTCATCAATGTTCTTCTCAGTGTCTCTCTGGGTCTTCCTCTTTTCCTCTTACCTGTTGTTTCCCACATGAGGGCTTGCTTTACTATTCAGTTATTATCTCTTCTCATCACATGTCCAACATATGACCATCATCTTTTCTTTATTACTGAAGATATTAGTGGTTGATTGGTGATTTCTCTAATTTCCTCGTTTGTTTTGAATTCATTCCACGCTATACCAAGTATTTTCCTTAGACATTTATTTTCTAATGCTTTCAACTTTGTTTCTATGTCTCGTGTTGTTTTCCAGCTTTCACACGCATATGTAAGGGTTGATAGTACATTTGATTTGAATAGTCTAAGTTTTGTGTTTGTGCTGATGAATTTTGATTTCCACAACTTTTCAAGGCTTCTGAAAGACATTGCTGCTTTAGCTATTCTGATTCTAATTTCTTTAATTGTATCCCCTTCTCAATCAATGTGACTTCCAAGATAGATTTCCTCACATTTGAAGATCAAATGAGAGAAATTAAGTTGCGGGGGAGGGGTGATAAATGAAGAACATAATTATTAAAAGTGGGGGGGGGGGGGGGGGGGGGCGTGCTAAGGTGCCATTCAGCAGCATAGCTGAAAGCTGTCAACAAATCATAGATGATTACTTGTGTCAGGTTTGGTGAACCAGAACTATTCAGGTCCTATTCCACCTCTTATCTGTGCCCCTTGAAACAGATTAACCAGTCTAATCTTTACCAAGTGGGTAGGTATCATAAAGGAAGGCAACCCGTTACTCAAAAACATTGTGCTGAAAGTGTCTGTTGGCTCGAATGCACAAATATTCCAAACCACAACACATCCATGCCCATTAAATGTCCTTTTATGAGTGCACGATAAAAAGGTCTAACTATTCATTTAGTCATCAAGTGAGTGTAAGCAATGAAGGTTCATGTTTTTTTGCAATGTTGTGCCAGGGTAGCTAAGTTTTTTCCACTTAAGAACATATGGAGGTTTGTTCAGATTCTCTTGACTCAGAACAAAGTGTGGAACTAAGAAAAGTTATTGGTTATGGAAGGCCTCGGAATCACAGCAAACGAATTAAAATCCATAATTGGAATCCATAATAAGAAAAGTATTCATTGGGAGTTCCTTTTTGCAGAAAATGCTGCACTAGTAGCTCATTCAGAAGATTTGCAAATTTTCATTGCTAAGTTAGCAATGCCTGTCAGGATTTTAGATTCATCATTAACCTTTCTAAAATGAAAATCACATGGCAAGATTTTATCAAGGTCCTCTCTGTTATTATTGACCACAATCTCTCTTCTTTTATCAACAATTTACAATTTTTGGATCCAACATTAGTGTTAATCTATCTCTAGATGTTGAAATCAGTAAACGCTTAACTCGTCAGTCGCAATATCGAGACTTGTAAAAAGAGCATGGGAAAATGAAACTTAAAAAACACTAAACTTTAGTTATACCAGGCCTGCATTCTCAGTACTCTACTATATGGTGGTGTGGTATGGACAGCATCCTAAGAAGAATTCTGAGTAATAATTGGCTGGATCAGGTATCAAACATTATTGTTTTTAAGGCAGTAAAATCAAACAGCATATGCGTCCTTCTAAGCCAATGTTGCTTGAGATTGATTGGGACATTTGACCCATACGGAAATTGGCATAATTCCAAAAGATGTTTTATACAGAAATTTTGCGACTAGTTTACAACCTATTGGCTGACCAGAAATCTATTTTGAAGATACCTGTTTATGTGACATGAAACAGTTTATTAACAACAATAATGGAGGACTGTATGGTCTAGAGGTAAAATGTCAGCCTCCAGACAAGAACATCCCAGATACATCTCACGAAGATGCAGCAAAATCACTCTGGGGGCAAATAGAATAATTCATGAAGACACAGCATAAACACATATGTCAGCACCATCACCTAGCTACATTTGTTCTATATGTGGGCATGACTGCCATTCTAGAATAGGACTATTAAGTTATACCATACCTCAATTTATTTTCTGAGATAGAAAGCCTATTGTTATGAAGATAGCTTACAACTATAATTGTAAATACTCTTTCATTTTATATAAACTACTCTAGTTTCAGGGCAGTTCAGAATGTCCACATTTATCTGGTCCCCAAGTGAATGTATAATTTGGCTTATGCCCCAATTATTTTTTCTCTCTCTGATTCTACTGAAGAACTTTTGTGAGACCAAAATAACGCAGCCTACATACTTTTTAAAAAAAATCATTGTAGCTCCAGGACAGAAAGAACTTTAATTTTTAGTAATTTTAATTTGATTTAAATTAAATATGTATTGACTTACTTATTATAGCTTATTAATTTAACTGCTATTCATTACATATTGTGCCAAATAGAAGTTATTCTGTTTGTACAATGAAAGACCTGAAGTAAAATTATCTAATGCACCAGCAACAGATAGATAATCATACCTATGTTAGTTGTAACTTCTTCTCTTTCCTTCCTCATCTGCCTTTCAGCGTTGAGGGGAGATATAATTTGCGGTCTTTTTCTCTTCTGTTCGCCTCTGCTGCTGTTATATTTCCTAGTGCTTCTAATATTCCATCGATCCATCTTTTTCATGGTCGATCGTTGGGTCTGGTATTCTCGCATCATTTAATGAGGGCTCAGTAGAGGTTATTTTTCTTACTGTTCCTGCATCTAGGGTCCAGGTCTAGCATTGGTAGCACAATGTTGGGATGAAGATTGTATTGTATAGTGCTCGTTTTGCCTCTAGAGTTATTTCCTTGTTGGACAATTGTGGTGATAGCTGTCCAATGATTTGACAAGCTTTGTTGCATCTTGAGTCTATCTCTGCTGTTTGTGAATTGTCGTTTGTCACTAAACTTTCTAGGTATTTGAATTCCTCTACTTGTTTTAGTTGTCTGCCGTTTATAGTTATGCTGATGTTCTGTTTATTTTTGGCGACATTCATGACTTGTTGTTGTTGATGTTGATTTTCATGTTGTATTTCGTGCCTGTGCTGTTAAGTTTATTTAAGTGTTCTTGTAGGTCTTCTATTGTTTCATGTATTAGTGCCTAATCATCTGCAAATAAAAGCTCATTGATCTCCTCTGTCTCTGATGGGTTGGCTAGCTTGCATATATAGTCCATGTATGTAATAAACAGTAGGGTATGCACCCCTGTCTTACACCTGATCTAACTTCGAAGTGGTCCGTGTAGCCTGCTGCTGTTGATGTAGCGACTTTTAATTAGGTTGGTTAGATGTTGGCTTACTCTGTATGTTGTTAGTACCTCCCACAGTTGTTCTCTATTTACTCTATCGAGTGCTTTTTCCTGGTCAATAAAAGCTATGTACAAATTTTGGTTGTGCTCTGTTGTTTTTTCTGCAAGCTGCTTTAAGGTGAATATATTATTTGTCTCAGCTTTTTTTTTTCCACGATTTTTGCATATAGCTTTCCTACATGGCCGAGAAGAGATATACCTCTATATTGATTGCAGTTTCTTTTGTTACCTTTCTTTTTCCATATTGGTTCGATGATTGCCTGTTGCCAGTCATCTGGGACTTTTTGTTGGTGCCATGCTGCATTGAATCTTAAGTTGTAACTTATGTGTTTTATTTACAGATACTTATTTTGCTTATTTATTTTATTTTTTTTTCTGCATAAACTTGGAAGATTTAAACTTTTTTCACTAATCTAATAAATATAATTTTAAATAACAATACAGCAGCTATCCTTTTCCTTGTTTATTTCTTGAAGGTTTCTCTCATGCTGGAGAACAGTAAATCACTAATTTAATATAACTGTTGTTTCTTTATTTAATTCTCAGAATTGGCAACCAGTATCATACACTTTTATTATAGTCTGAACAAAACTAGGTTCTTCTCCTTGAATTTAACATTTTGCATGTATTTTATTTTCTAGAGGAAAACAGTAGTGTCTTTGCACCCATGCATTTCCAGAACTTTCAGCCACCAACATTGTTACACCCTCAGTATGCCAGAGGACACTATTTTATTACAGCCCATTGTAAACAGACTTCAACTTTGCAGGTACTGACTGTAAAACATTGCTGTGGTGTTTGTTAAATGTTTTTATGTGCTTTAAACTTTCTTTTTGCTTATTTTTGTTTAGATTTTTGCAAAATTATATTTTAATAGCATCTTTTAAAATTAGATTTGGGGCTGGATGGTCTAGAGGTGATACAGTGACTTCTGGACAAGAAGGTTCCAAATTAAGATCCCAATAAGACTGGGAGTTTTTCTTTTCAAATTGTGTGGCTTTATCCTTCTTTGCTCTCTGGGTTGTGAACTCCAATGTTTAGACATCTCAGATATCAGTGAAAAAAAAAGATCACATGTGAACTTTGCACACATTAAAGGGTCCTTGACAGTTAAAAGCCAAAAAGAATAGACAAAACCCTTGTTGCCCAGGTAAAATTGTTTGAAAAAAATGTACCAATAAGTCAGACTCTCCTCAATAAGTTATGAGTATCCCTGAAGTCAGAGGTTATCTTGCTGAATGATGAGAGACACCTACTTATATTGAGGTTACTCTCAGCTGAGTGCCATGAGAACAAAAGAGCTATTCACAAAATTCATTTCCTAGAAAAGCCCACAGACATACATGAGCTTTGCCAGAGGTGAAACTAGTGAATTTAACACAAAAGAAAATCATTTTTAATAAATAATTGCATCTTGTCATAGTAATTTCTGCAGAAAACGTGTGTTATATAAGATGAGGTGCTCTCTTTAGTTTAATTTTTATGGCATTTTCTGGCAACTTATGGTCCATTTTATCGTTATTTTGAACATAATTATTAGTGGAAATTAAAAATTTCCCACAGTCTAGTTTCTATATCCCACAAACTAAAATTAATTGTTAAAATTGGTACTGTACCTGTAGAAAAGTGATTAAAATATATCTTTAAATTTAATTTCTCTTTTTAATCATGCCAATTTAAAATGACTATTGCTCAGAGATATTGTATATGGGTTGTAAATAAAAATTATGTAAGACTGCTTTTGATGAATTATACAAATGTTACCGGTAGATGTTTTCTAGCATTATAGAACTCTCAGCAATGTATTTCTGAGACGTTGTATTCAAACAGAAAATAAATTAAGATTAACTGGAATCAAAACAATGATTAAATGTAAATTAATTTAGTCATGGATGATGCAGAGGTCAATGCCATCATCTAGGACAACACAGACAAGGAAGATGTAGTCATCTATACAGATGGATCTGTAATACGATACCAAAGGAACACATGGGAATTTACAGCACTCTCTGCAGGCAGAACAGTCAAATAAGACAGCGTTACGTACATTAAGAACATGAGCAGCATGATGATGGAGGTGATAGCTGTGACCAGGTTGTTCAACTGGTTGGAGTCACAACACTAATCCCTGTTTACACACCTGTTTACTCGGTGATTCGATGAGCATGATAGGAAAAGTGCCTCTGTATGCATGCAGTGGGTCGAATCATTACAGAAGTCAATGATATGCAGTATCACCTTCATCTACATCCTTGGACATGTGGGAGTACAGGGAAATGAAAGTGCAGACACTCTGGCTAGCTGTGCTGTTGTCAAAGATGATCAACCAATGGATTAAGTTAACGTCATTAATGTTCTCCAAAATGCAGGAAAGGTACAAGACTTTGGCAACCATGAGTTCACATGACTCACTTAGATTTCTTTTTAAATGGGAACATTCAGAAATGAAAGGCTTAGTGAGTGCATTTGAGGGATTATCAGCCAAGATAAAGCTGGCAGTTAGTCACTGGTTGCTGTGGGATTTGCTGAGGAGGGGATCTGTGCACCTATGGATATATGTTCAGAGTGCAATGATGATAACCCACAAGTAACTCAAAATAAATCTTATAAAAGAGAAAAGAAACAGATTAAATTTGAAATTAATTACATTTTTTTAAAAATCCTGATACTTAAATCTCAGTACAATCTTTTGCTATTTCTTATAAAATTAAATCATGTAACTTCTCTAATGTGTATAACTTGCACCCACAGGTTCTGGATTCTGATGCAGAACACAGTCCTTTATTTGTGTATAAATTACCAGTTGGTGCTGAGAATGTTATTCTTACAGACAAGCTTATATTTACTCTCATAGACAACTCCAAGGACAGGAAGTTGATTGTTTTATCCAATCAGAAATCAGAGAATTCAGTATATGACCACCAGGTAATGCTAGTGTACACCAAAACAAAATGCTGTAAAAATATTGATATTACTGTTAATTTTAGTCTGACAAACACTTGTTTATGTAATATATCTGAGAAGTAAAATAATTGTGTTATTTGTATTTTAATGTTAGTGCATTATTTGTTGTAATAAAATATTTATAAGACACCCTCTATGAATGCTGACAATCTAAATGAAATTATTATATTCTTCTTGCATGTTTTAATAATTTTGAGATCAGAAAAGTGTATTTCTGTGTGACTGGAGATGCTCCAACTTTGAAGAAATTATACACATGTTGTGGGCAAACAGTAGACAAACAAATGAAAAGACGGTTAGAGGCCACAGAGATGGGATTTCTCAGAAGAATGTTGAAAGTTCCCTGGACAGCTAAAAAGACCAATGAGGAAGTTCTCAAAGAAGCCAACACAAAAAGGCATCTCCTAAAAAGAACATCAGAAAGAAACAATCAACATTTTTCGGGCCCATCATGAGAAGAGGAAAGTTGGAATACTTGGTTACAACTGATAAAATAAAATGAAAGAAAGATCGCGGATGACAGAGAGAAAATACTGGATAGCTTGGTGTCATGGCATGGAAAGCAGTCAACAACAGAACTGATATGATGCACTGTAGGTAGAAGATTGTGGAAGGACATGATCGCCTACGCCAACCGGTATGGTACATCATGATGATGTGGGCAAAATCAATTTATATACTTTAAAATTACATACTCATACAGAAAGGACAATAAGCTGTAGCATAAAGAGCAGAAAATAATTTTTCAGTTAAAATTATGGTAGTAAATATAATTCAGCAAGCACTTAAACAAGCTGGAACCTACGCTGTAGGAAAGTATCCATATATTAGTTAAATTTTAGATAATATAACACTTTACTCCCTACAGGCTCTGGACTGTTTACATTTTATATACACAGCACATGAGCTGATAGTTGGCATCAGGGTTATCTTTTTCTGTGTTCAGTTTGACAGAATTTACAGGCAATAGTTTCCACAATGAATCCAGGCTTTATAAGATCATCTTCAGTTATTTTTGTTGGACCTTTTCAAGGTTGGTGGTCCATCATTGCACTTGCTGGTGTTGATCCAAATGGGCAGCCTCATTTTGTGCAATAAGAGCTAACATTTTCATTATCGATATAGTGTGTACATGTCTCGGGGTTGGAATAATAGAAGTAATCAACATTTTCCTTCACATTGATGTGGTATTCCTTGAAACAAACTATAAGGCTGACCAATTTATTAGGAAACAAAGAAGAAAAACAAAGTTGGCTCCAAAATTATGCAGTATACAACTTTGAGACTGTGCAGCAAACATTATTACACCATGCAGATAATCACCCCCCAAAAAAGAAAGCTCTTGGGGGGGGGGGGGGGGGGGGCAAGAATCAGAATACCTGGGTTGAAAGTGGTCAATGACTGATCTCTTAGCTGACTACTTT
Source organism: Megaustenia siamemsis (assembly GCA_032433765.1). Lineage (NCBI taxonomy): Eukaryota > Metazoa > Mollusca > Gastropoda > Stylommatophora > Ariophantidae > Megaustenia > Megaustenia siamemsis. Next base: position 36,942,331 of record JAVIAB010000125.1, read on the forward strand.
GTGTTAGGATCAGTAGCAATTACTGGTCAAGATTCTACTCTACTTCCCCACTCTGATTCTGATAACAAACTAACTAGTCTGGCCAATGCAAGGGGAGATAAAGAGGAACCACATGGGGGGACTTGGTAGTCTAGAGGTAAGATGGCCTCTAGACAAGAAGGTCCTGGGTGTTAAAAACCACATGTGTTAAAAAAAAATAAAAATAAATAATATAGAATCTGTGACTTTACCCTCCCCTGGTCTCTGGGTGGTGAGATCTGATGTCTAGCCCTCTCAGGAAACAGTGAAAAAAAGAAAGCTCTTGGCAAAAGACTTCCCGTGTGCATTCAGCTTACATTAAAGAACCCTTGGCAATTGGAGATCAAAAAGAGTAAGCTAAAAATGACCGTTGCCCTGGGCAAAAATTAATATGAAAAATATACCCAAAACGTTAAAACTCTTAATGATAAAGATATGAAAGTACCTCTGAAGTCGGAGAATATTTGCCTGTATGGTGGGGGCACATGGCCGCCAGTGTGAAAAATAGGAGAAAGTGATATTCACATAAAATTCAATCCCTCAGGACTTCATGGGAGATATATAGCTGGTGTATGCAAACAATAACAAGAGGAAACACAGTCTGGTACAGCTGAGGTCAGATGTGTTGTACCAAAAAGTTTGCTGCAAGACCACAACATATCACATATCTCTTAGCCCACTTAACATCTTTTTCAGATTGAATGATGAAATGTAGTAATTGTTGGGCCAACACAGAAACAGAGAATGGAAAGAATCCTGTTGTTTGACCGCCTCAACAATCACACACAGCCTACAAACACACAACACATTCAGCTTCCAAAGCTTGTGATGGTTGCATATGAGCCTAAGCTTCACTTTTGTAATTAGATAACAAAACAACAATAGGTTGGATAGATTGGTGAAATGTTTCTTTTTTTAACAAAAATCAATCAACAAATGATTTGATTCATTTAGGACTTCAATCCTGATGCAGTTGTTCAGGAATTTAACTTGCCTGAGGATGAAAACTTGATTGGTGTGGAGAGGAAACGGTTTCCTTTTTACTACCATGAGCACCATGAGAGTGAATTGTCCATGAGAGAACGCAGTGGAAGCATTAATGCACCAGCTGATAACTCATTAGACCTGTCAGTACCTGACATCCCTGTGGCCACTCATACTGTTCTTGATGGATGCATTCTTGTGACGGACAGCTCAGTATATGAAGTTAGACCTCTGTAAGTATGTGCCTGTTGAAGAATTAATTAAACTTTGTATTATACATTATAAGGAGGTTGATCGATGGCTTGACAAGCTGTCATTGTAAAAAGTATTTTTATGGAAACTGAGCCATAGATTTTAGAGCAGTGATCTCTGCAATATGTGCCATTTTGGCACGTAAGGTTTCTGTTTTTGAGATTGTGGTTCTGCCCTATGTGCCGTCTTCAGCTCAAAAGGACAATAGATAGATATATAGATTATACATTATGCAGTAAATGACAAGCTTGTAGTTTTTGTTGTCTTCTAGAGGAGGGGGTGTGTGTTTGCCTCCTTTTTGTCAATTCATTGAACTTCAGACTAGGTCTTCTAGTTTATAAACACCACAATAAAAAAGTAAAGTGCCCCTGTCACGCCAAGTGGCGTATAGGGAATATGGTGTTAGTGACCATAAATTTTACAGACCCTCAGCACATGATTTTTGGGGTAATGTGGTTGGTATTACGCCGCTTTACTTTCCCAGAAAAAAATCCGGTCAAGTCACTCCTATGAGAACCACGTGGTTGGGTTTGACATTAAGAAGTACCTAACCCTGAAAAGAACTGTCCAGGGGGCTAAACTATTTGTGTATAGTAGAATTTGTGGTCAGTAAATAATTTTATAATAATAGAGAGTAGTTTGTTTGTCATTGTTAATTAAATTTTTTAAATGGTTCATTTTTAAATATGTATTTGCCACAAAATCACTTAATTGTTCCTGACTTGAAAAGCGATATTGACTATATCTGAATTAAGAAATGTTATTACAAGATAGAGCACTAGTACTTGACCTCCATTTTTCATTTATTTTTCGGAAGATTAAACTACTTCAGACACATTGGCAGGATTTTTAATACTAAATCGTTTTAGGACTAAGCAAACTTTTATTTTTATATACACCACTTTACATGTTACGTTCTGTAATATTTTGTGTAGTCTATTATTAGTTTCTCTCCAATTTTTTATTTAGTCAATAATACTTTCATATTTCAGTGTATCGCCAGAACGTCTATTTCTTCATTTGGCTTTGACTTTACCAGATACTGCAACAGCAGAAAATCTAGCTATAAGTATTGGCCTGGATCTTACAACCCTCTCAGAGTTAGCTGCTGAACACATGCTGACTCAGGCTTGTTTTTCAAAAGCCCTAAAGTTGTACACTTTATCCAAGGTAACATTGTATTATGAATAGAAGAGAACAAAAATTAAATGTTATCATTTTAAAAAAAATGATTTTATGCATATATTGTTTCACTCTTAATATATAATTCTTCAAAGTACAAAGTCTGTGACCATGCACTCATACACAAGTACACCCAGCTTACATGTATATCTGACTCACTTCTTCTTTCCTTCCTCATCTGCCTTTCAGCATCAAGGGGAAATAGTTTGCATTCTTTTGCTCTTCTGTTGACCTCTAATACTATGTATCCTAGTGCTTCTGATATTCTATAAATGCATATTTTTCTTAGTCAGCCCTTGGGCCTGGTGTTCTCAAAGCATTTAATGATGGCTCGTTTGTATTGTGTTTTGAGTTTTCTGTCTTATCATATGGTTAAACCATTTTATTTGTTGTTTCTTTATATATCCAATGATGGGAATTAGTCCCAGTTTTTACCTCAGTTTTTTATTTCTAATCTTATCTCTCAGGCTGTTTCCTGTCATTCATATAGCACTTTCTGAATGCCCTCAGGGAGACAGGGCATACTGAAAGCTCAATCAATGATCATGAATCTACAACCATGTTCAGACTGCACAAACATCAGGTCAAAGCAGGGGGTGCTAGAAAGAAGCACTGTGTGGGGAAACACAGATGAATAACAAATCAATACAAAACTGGAGTCATTAGTCTCCATACACTGAGGAACATATTGGAGAGGAGATCTGAGAAATTATGAATATGTCTGATGTGCAGTGAGGATGATCCATCAACTAAAATGGTTTCATTAATACTTGTATTTCTTATTGTTCTAGAGTCTAGTCACAAGGTCTGGCATTGTTTGCACAATGTTAGAATGAAGATTGTGTTGTGAGAGTGCCCATTTTGCCATTAGTGTTTATTTCCTTGTTGGACAGCATTGGTGACATCTGTCCAATGATTTTACAAGTTTTGTTGTAAATTTATTTCAGGCACTTTGTTCTGTTGTGTTTCTAATATAGTCAGAGTTTTGACTATTCAAGAGAGGCCAAGATGCCAGTGTGCACACCTAGCTTATTATTTGCATTAGGTACAGTAGCCAAAACTATTCAAGATTTTTCTATTCCACTCCCACATTGTGGTTCTTGAAACAGACTAATCATTCTGGTCATGTGAGTAGGGTTTGACAAGGGAAGACAACTCTTAACATAAAAGTGCCATAATTAAGTCAATGTGTCAGCTGAAAGAATATATGGATTGTGTGCACCACGATAGAATGCAACTATGTCAATTTAATATCTTTTTCAAGGCACATGAATGCAAGTGCTGAAGACTAATAAAGATAAAAAATTTGGCCTGCACTGCTGTACCGCATTAGAAGCAAAACATGTAATTAAGAGTATCATATCAAAATTTGGAGACAAAGTCACCTTCCAGCAGCAGATCTGAAATTGTCAACAGCCCACAGCTGATAGCTTGTGACAGGATCGGTGAACCAAAACCTTCCAGACCCGATTCCACCTCTCTTTGGTGCCTCCAGGAACAGACTAACCTGTCTAGTCTGGCCAAGCGAGTAGGGATTGAGGAGGGAAGACAACCTGGTACTCGAAAATAACATGCTGAAGTCAGATGTTATGGTCAGATAGGCACAAATATCACAGTTTTACTGCAAAGCTCAATGCAGACGCTCCCACTTAACGTCCTCTTAAGGGCAAATGATGAGGAGGTGTATTCACCTGGCATACGCAAGGAAGCAGCAAATCAAAATTTCAGGACATGGAATATATATTTATTTCTTTATTTTTTATTAAAAGGACAATAGAAATAAATGTCATATCTGCTCCTTGTATCGAGTCCAAAATGGAAAGTAATTTATGGTTACATTTGCATCTCTTTATCCTAGGAAAAAAAAAAATAGGTCTTGATAGTTAGTTTCTTACAGATTTGACACTTGATAACATTTCATGGTTGCGTAGTTTGAAAATCATAATTTTTAATGACAATGCAATTGTATTCTTCAACAATCTGACATATATTTCTACTTTGACACCATTAGAAAAAAAGATGTGTTCTGGTATGATTATATAAATATATTTAATGGACAATTTATTTCTTTAATGCTGCAAAGAAAAAGCCTGGGCTGTTTCAGGTTTGTTGCTGTTTAGATTATATTTTTCTCTTTCAAGAAAAAAAAAGTGGTGTGTTAATAAATAACCCATAGATACTTCACATTTTCATTTTTTTTTCACTATCTATTTTTTAATGCATTTGTTTTTTCTCGAGGGCATTCATATATATATATATATATATATATATATATATTGTACTTATAATATGAATTATTTTGTTGAGTCTAGCTGTAATTTGCTATAGTTTATATTTTATTTCTGACTTTAGCACTTTTTAATTAATAGGTTTTGTGTTCTCTTTTGGTCGGACCAGCCATAGACACATGTTTTTTTTTCCCATTGTGCTTGCCCTGTTCTTCATTCCTTTTATTCAGAGAATGCAGTGTCTGTCTTTCTAAATGGATGGATTTTTAACTGTATCATATTTTTCTGCTTGTATTAAACTTATGTTTTTCTTTTTGTCTATATAATGTGCTATATTTCCTGTTTCCAGCATGTCATCATTTTATCTGTACTGTAGTGTACTAAATATGGAAGATGAAGAAGAGTGCTCTTTTTTCTTCTTTTGCTATTTATTTGTTGATTAATGATTAAGTCATCTATAGAGACAGATCTGTAATACAACACCAAAGGAGTGCATGGGTATTTACAGCACACTCGGCAGGCAGAATAGTCAAGGAAGACAGTGGTGCATGTGTTATGACCACCAGTAGCATGACGATGGAGGTGATGGGAGTGACCAAGGCATTCATCTGGTTAGAGTCACAAGACTACACCCACACCTCCATATTGAGTGATTCAATGAGCATGATAAGAAAAGTGGAGGTGGACTTTGTACGTATGCAATGGGTAGAGTCATTGCAGAAGTAAAAAATACATAAGATCACTTTTGTCTACGTACCAGGACATGCGGGAGTATGGGGAAATGAAAGAGCGGACAGGTTGGCTAGCTGTGCTATTGTTGAGGACAGTCAACCAATGGATTGGGCAGACATAATCAATGCCCTCCGAGGTGTGAGAAGGGCACAGGACTTCGACAAACATGAGTCTGCGTCACTCCTTCGGATGAAAGAGATGGGAGTAAAGATGGGCACAGCCAGAAATGAGAAACTTAATGGGCATGTAAGAAGACTAATCAACCAACACAGAACTGGAGTCGTCAGTCGCTGGACACTGCAAGACTTGCTAAGGAGGGGATCTGAGCACCTATGAACATGTTTGGAGTGCAATAATGATAACCTGCAGATAACTCAATAATGATTAAGCTGTATGACATGCTTTACTAGTTATTATGTGTATCTCCACTACTATTTATTTGTGTTCTCAAACTACTTATATGTAAGTCAAACTTGAAAACAAAAACATCAGTTTGCTGCCAAAAAAAAATAAAGCCGCAAAATTCAACAACATGATAATTATTATAGAGTTCATGAAAACAATTAATCGTAGGGATCATGAATAATGAAAGATATAGTTTTAACGAAAAAATATCTTCACTCTTGTACATTTACTATTTATTATTATGCTCTTGTTATTTTGATAAATGTTTTATTAATTAGTGTTTCGTAATATTTGTTTACTTTTTTTTATAAATGTATTAGAAACAATCTTAGTAGAAAGTTTTAGATTTTATTTATTATTCAGTTTGAAATAAAACTTTTATTCAAACACTATATAAATCAAGATTTAGATGTTGAAATGTATGTAAATTAAGTGCAACTTTTTTCTAATATTTATTTGCATTGAGTTTGTTATTAACAAATGTAATACAATCATACATTATAATTTGCAGTTGAAACAGGTTTATTAAAAAGTACAGTTGTTTAAATTACAAATATGGAACAGTTAGAATGGATTCCATTTGTAAGTAATTAATTTACATTTTATTTGCATTAAGACAATATATCTCATTGGCTAATAGTATATTTGAATTCTTCAAGAAAATTAGATAACATCATTTATTGAATGCTAAGCAAATTTTAAGCTGCAACAAAATAAACAAGAATATTCTGAAAATTATCATTACTGAATGTAAATATTATCTGATATTAAGCTGTGTTTTATTTAATTCAACAGTGTTCTGCAACGAGACGCACTGGTGGTTTAGCTCGACATGGTTGCATCTCTGAAACTATGATCCATCTCCGGCAGATACTTAGTAGTTCAAATTTTGAATTAAATACATCAGAAAGAAAATTCCTCTCCAACATGCTTCTTCACTGCTTTGTTTACCAGATGAATAATCCAGGGCAAGTGACAGCTAACATCCATGCAGGACTAAGGTTGGATTTTTTTTTTTTAAGAGTAGTTTATAAATTTAGTTTTTAGACTTATTTTTTTGGTATTTGATTGTTGCTCAAAGTTAACTGTAATTGATCATAGTTAACTGGGTGTTTTTTTTTAAAGTAATTAAAATATAAAAATTTACAGATTGATAAAGAAAAATTGAAAAATATATAGAAAGAAAAATAAGCAGAATACAGTAATTTGTAGTAAATACACATAGTTTCCCTGTTGCTGTCCCTTCCCTATTGTATATATTGTTGCTCATATTTGAGCTCATTATTATATACACATGCTATGTTATTCTCATCCCTCCTCTGCTAGTCCACACTGCATCACTGCGTCTGTCCCTGATATCTCTTACCCCATTCAACAACACCTCTATCTACTCTCGGGTACCCTATATTCTTCTAGTTAGTTCTTTTTTCTTTGTGTATGCAAACTGACCTGTTTTTGGAAACTTCTGTTACACATTTTCACTTTTGTACATGCACACGTACCCCATGCGCACTAACATTCTTTTTCATTCTTGCCACATCAGAGTATACAGGGAAGACTGTTTATTTTCCTTTTATTCCTTCTCTTCTTTTAGTTCGAACTTTAAAAAAATGTTAAATATATATTTGTTTGTTCCAGCTGAAGACCTATTGAACCAAAATGTCATTCTGGTTTGTGATGTCCACGTGTTACATGAAGCTTTACCCATACCGTTTTTTTCTATATCTATTTTTTTCATTTCTCCTCACAATTAGCTTCACTGAAGCTTTGCATTTTTATGCATTTATGTGCATTTCTTTGCTTTGACCCCATAATAAATCCACTCTATTTAATTATCCTAAATGACCAGTAATTCTGAAAGAAGTATTTAGAAATTTTTTAATTATTTGGATTGCTAAAAGGAAAAATGGATGTACATTTTTTTATGTTCCCAAAAATTAAGTACCACCATTTATTATTATCCATGTAAAGTTTATTTTTAAAAAACTATTTTTCTATTATCTATAATTGGAGTTTATGTGTAAACACTTTTATGCATTGTATTATCTGACATCTTTCCCCAGTGACTTTCTTTTAGGTAGCTTCTCTTTTGATGAGCAGTTGGCCTTGAATCTGCTATCAGAATTTGGTGAAGTAGAACTACTTCTGTCCTTTGCAAAAACTCGAGGACTTGTGGTCGATGCACTGAGCTCCCTGATAAAATCCCAGGCGTTTTCATCAATTCCTTTTTCTGTACTGAATGACCTTGTTCAGCGTGGCTTCACTGCTCACTTGATTCAGTCTGGACTTGGTAAATGTATTTATCTTTTTACTTTTGTGTTACCTTTTGTTTCATTATTTGTTTTATAGCATTTTAAAATAATATTTTCAGATCTATGAGTTTTTAACATTTTAGTTTAACCATTAATTTATATCCTTTGTCTGTGCACATTTTTCTATAAACATCTGTCAGCTTTATTTTTCAATTGTACATGTTTTTCTCTCTACTATATCAATTTTATGCATAATCTCTTTTTACTTTTTGTTCAATCTTGTTAAAGTTTTCCCTTTTTTTTCCATCTTCATTTCTTTCTTTACTTTTTAATTAAAAAAGAAGCTGATTATTATAATGAAATGTGTTAACTATAATACTTTGCTGTTTTACATTGGCTATTGATGATCCAATTCTGACCTATGGAAGGAAATCATAAACAGTAGACAAACAAATGAAAAGATGGTTAGAAGCCACAGACACATGATTTGTCAATAATATTAAGAGTTCCCTAGACAGCTTAAAAGGGGGACAACAGAAAGAAACAGTCAACATTTTTTCAGGCACATAATGCGAAAAGGAAACTTTGGGTTCATAACTGGCAAAATACTAAGAAAGAGAGATCATGGACAACAAAGAGAGAAGATACCAGCTTGTTTGGTGTCATGGCACAGAAAACAGTCAAACATAATTGCTACAATGCACTGTGGATAGAGATATGAGGAAAGATATGATCACCTATGCCAACCAGTTTGGCACATGATGATGATTGATGTTCTTGACTTTATGTTTAATGTGTAACTGTATCTTTCGGTTTAGAGTTTTGATTATAATTCAAGATCACATGCAGATATTCTTTTTGTTATTTGTATGCTCTATATCTTTACTGTTATATCTGTTTTCTTAGACTGCATTTTTAACATTTTGCCTCTGTTCATCATCATGCTATTGTTTCTTGCAGTGCCAGTTCATTATCACCATCATAGATTTTTACAATTTCCTGTCCATAATGTTGGTATTGACTTTTGTTGTTGATTTTCTTTCATTCATTGATGTTAAACTAGTAAATTTATTCTTTTTTCTTTCTCCTATACTCATCTATCTATATATCTATCTATCTATCCGTCCATCCATCTATCTAATGATCTTTTGAGCCATAGCCGACCCATATGGCATAGACCCAGATACTCTTTCTCTTATCTAAATTTTTATTTTAACAGTTTTCAATCCTTGTAAAGATCTTTTATCAAATCTCGCCATTTGTCTCTGTTCTGTGCAAGCAATTCTATCTCAATGATGGAGCCGTTTCCTGCTGCTCTTGCCTCTCTGATCAATGTTCTTCTCAGTGTCTGTCTGGGTTGGCCTCTTTTCCTCTTACATGTTGTTTCCCACATGAGAGCTTGCTTTGTTATTCTGTTATTATCTCTCCTCATCACATGTCTAACATATGACCATCATCTTTTCTTGATTACTGAAGATATTAGTGGTTGATTGGCGATTTCTCTAATTTCCTCGTTTATTTTGAATTCATTCCATGCTATACCAAATATTTTCCTTAGACATTTATTTTCTAATACATTCAACTTTGTTCCCATGTCTCTTGTTGCTTTCCAGCTTTCACATGCATACGTAAGGGTTGATGGTACGTTTAATTTTAATAGTCTAAGTTTTGTGTTTGTGCTGATGAGTTTTGATTTCTACAACTTTTCAAGGCTTCTGAAAGGCATTGTTGCTTTAGTTATTGTATACCTATACATTATAAAAGCAATCCAGGGGGCCTCGGTAGCCTAGTTGGGTAAACCACTCAATTAGGCTACCAACATTCGGACAACCCGTGTTTGATTTCTGCTGGAAGCAGTGTGAACATATATAAAAATATGGGTGAAAAATTTGCATGCTAAGACTCTGATTCAAGTCTCATACTTTAGCTTTCCCTTTATAAAAGTAATCTTTATTTTTCAGGTTCCTTACTTTCATGTCTACCATCGGAAGACCTTGTTAAGCTTCTAATCACACGACCCCAGCTAGCCATTCAGAACTATTCAGTGCTAAGACAACTTGTTCCATCTCTGGGACACAACCAACTCCTGGAACTTGCCAGAATATTTGATCCATCAAAATCTGTCATGAGGGGAACTTTACTTAGACTCAGCAGTTCAAGAAGAAGAAGGTCAGAATAATAGAACTTAAGATTCCTTTTTTATGATAGTTTTTCTAAAGTTTCACGTTTGAAATTCTTGCCATGAGCCTATTCAGTATTTTCCTTGGGGGGCCAAGTCACCCATCTAAAACCTGAGCTGAGTGCAGTCAGTGACCCACTGTTGACTTCGTGTGCCAGGATCAGTGTACAACATGGCAGATCAAGACTCTGTTCGACCTCTCTATGGTGCCCCTGAAAACTGAATATCCTGTCTAGCCTACAGTGTAGGGATTGAAGAGGGAAGACAACCCAGTACTCAAAAATGTCATGCTGAAGTCTGATGTGTTCAGACAAAAGGCACAATATCACAGCTTAGCTGTAAACCACATCACAATGCATCTACACCCACTTAACATCCTTTTAAGGGCAGATGATGAAGTGGACTATTCAGTCACATTGGGTGAATGCCAGTGTATGTTCCTTAATTTGTGTATGTTTATTGTTTGCACAATGTTTTTGTACATTGTTCTTAACAAACCCTGTCTCTTCATTGATATTAGCTTAATCTTGCATACATATATGATATTAAATGTGTAGAGTTTACATACACACACTCGCTCCTATGGTAATAAAATTAAAATACAACAAACTTAAAACACCAATATTTCCTTTGACATGTTTACTCTTGTACAAAAAGCTAGTAGCATATTTATAATATGTGAGGTCTTGATAAAATAAACAGTTTTGAAAGTGCTAAGGAACTCTGAATGGGTAAAAAAGTTCCCTCAATCTTCGAGGCATATTGGGAATATGTTATTTGGTGGCCATATTTTGAAATGTGCAACTGCACATTTTATGGATGATGCTGTTTGTATTATGCCAAGTCTCAGTATTTTCCCCCAAAATCTGGTACCCGTTTAAAGCTAGATAAACCTAAGAGATGTTGATCAGAATTGAGCATGACCACTTGTCCTTTGTAGTACAGTTTGTTAACTATGAGTTATTGTTGCTAACTGCATAAATAGGATGGAGACTTCTCATGAACTGGCAGCAGTTAGTGATTATAGCTGACTGGTCAGAGTCAACAAGAAAAGCTGATCAAGACCCAACTTCACCTACACTTTGAGATTAAAAAAAACAAGCTACCTAGCCTTGCCAAATAAGAACCAAAGTAGGAATTTAAACTCAATTTAAAAAAATATTCCATGATGAAGTCTAAAACCCTGCTATATAAATATCACAGCCTGGCTATAAACTGTAAAATAACACAGATGCCCTTCTCAAGACGAACTAGAAACATATAAATTACATATGAACTGAAATATTATATAACACTTGGGAAAATCCACAAATAAAAGGAAACATAAAACAACAGACAGTCCAAACTAGGATTTGAACCCATTATATTCAGCACAGCCCCTTGCCACTAGGAAAACCTACATTTCCACAAGCTACCAGCTCATTATCCTCATTAAGTGCTGTCAAATACTGGTGTACTTGATATAATTTTTATGGCTGTGGCCTAGGAGTTTCCCCTATAATAAATATTTGTTTATTTATTTTATAAAAATAAATTATAGGTATTCAATGAATTGTAGAAAATCTAGTTATCTTTAAACTGTTAATTCTATTTCCTTCTGTTTGACAGAACCAATAGTCTTACATCTTTATGCTCAATGGCAAGTGAATCTGTAGATATGGTAAGTTGCAGTGTCAAATTCTTTATAATTTAAATTGGTTTTGAGTTTCCACTCTGTGTGTTATTTGTTAATTAAGTGTAATTCATTTTAAAACTATCAATTTTGTGTAATGCTGTTGTTGCATAAGTTTAATGCAATATATATATATATATATATATATATATATATATATATATATATATATATATATATATATATATATATATATATATATATATAAGCTGATTATGTCCAAAACATGAATGCTAAAATCCAATTTGATGGGAGTTCATCAGAGAGTTTTAAAGTCAACAATGGAGTGAAACAGAGATGTGTCCTCGCCCCCACCCTTTTTTGGTATATTTTTTGCTTCCCTTCTAAATTACACCTTCGAAAACAGCTCTGGAGATATTTACATTCTCACAAGATCAGATGGCTCACTGTTCAACTTAGCACGACTAAGAGCAAAAACAAATGTTGCCCTACTTAAAGAACTTTTATTTGCTGAAGATGCAACCCTAGTTGCTCATAGTGAAGCCGCCCTACAATCGCTTATCAACAACCTGGACAAAGCATGCACCCTTTTTTCACCATCAATTAGTGTTTAGAAAGCAGTAATACTAAGTCAAGGTGACATCAAACCTCTATTAATCACTTTAAAAGATTGTCCTCCAGAAGTTCACGTATCTTGGATCCACAATTACGCAAACCACTTCTCTTGATGATGAAATAAACAGCCGAATTGGTAAGGCAGCTACGACTTTCAGCAAACTCACAGAAAGGACCTGGAACAACACGAAACTAACATTGAAGACAAAACTCTTAATATATCAAACTTGTGTGCTTAGCACACTATTGTATGGATCTGAAACCTGGACAACATACTCAAATCACGAAAAAAGACTACTAAATGTCTTCCACGTGCGATGTCTCCGCAGAATAATGCACATCAAATGGCAGGACAAAATAACCAACTTAACTGTCCTGCAATGTGCTAAGACCCCCAACAATCATGTTGATGCTCAGATGTCGAAGACTAAGATGGCTGGGGCATGTCCAGCGAATGGAAGAAAAACGCATCCCCAAGCAAATACTATATAGTGAACTATCTATCTATTGACCTTTCGAGCCGTAACCGGCCCATAGGGCGTAGACCAAGATACACCTTCTCCTATATGAATTTTTGTTCTAGCAGTTTTCTTTTAAAGATATTTTATCAAATCTCGCCATCTGTCTCTGTTCTGTGCAAGCAGTTCTATCTCATTGAGGGAGCCGACTCCTGCTGCTCTTGCCTCTCTCATCAATGTTCTTCTCAGTGTCTCCCTGGGTCTTCCTCTTTTTCTTTTACCTGTTGTTTCCCATATGAGGGCTTGCTTTGCTATTCGATTATTATCTCTTCTCATCACATGTCCAACGTATGACCATCGTCTTTTCTTTATTACTGAAGATATTAGTGGTTGATTGGCGATTTCTCTAATTTCCTCGTTTGTTTTGAATTCGTTCCACGCTATACCAAGTATTTTCCTTAGACATTTATTTTCGAATGCGTTCAACTTTGTTTCTATATCTCTTGTTGTTTTCCAGCTTTCACACGCATACGTAAGGGTTGATAGTACATTTGATTTGAATAGCCTAAGTTTTGTGTTTGTGCTGATTAGTTTTGATTTCCACAACTTTTCAAGGCTTCTGAAAGACATTGCTGCTTTAGCTATTCTGATTCTAATTTCTTTACTTGCATCCCCTTCTCGATCAATGTGACTTCCAAGATAAATAAAGTGATCGATCTCTTCTATTGGTTTGTTTTCCATGTATATTTTGTTGTCTGTTGGAATTAAACTTTTCATGACTTTAGTCTTTTCATGATTGATCTTAAGCCCAATTTTGCTGGCTATTGCTGATAGTTCATTTGTGTTTTCCTGCATCATTTTTATCTGACTGCTGATGTGGACTATGTTATCAGCAAAGTCGAAGTCCTCCAAATGGTCTCCTTGTATCCATTTGATGCCTTTATTACCAGTGCAGCATTTCTTCATTTCTATATATATATTGCATTAACTTAATATATCATTGGTGTTTTGTGAATTGTCATGTCACTAGAATTCTAGTACCTATTAGTTGAATGACATATGACAATTCACAGACAATCAGAAATCTTCTCAAAACACAAAACTTGTCAAATTTTCATAGTCATGTCACTGCTGCTGTGCAACAAGGAAATAACCCTGAAGCAAAATGGGTACTCAGCAACACAATCTTCATTCTGACATCATGCAGCCAATGTCAGTCCTTGACATTATGCTCAAGAACAAAGTGACAAATAATCACCTTCAAATTTAAATGTGTCAGTCACATGACAGGAAACAGCTGAGAAATAGGATCAGGAGCTCAGAAAAGGCAAGGAGTAATCTACAATGATGTGGATTGATGAGAAATTATTAGGGAACATTACATACAAGGAGCTTTGTGAGGAGTGTTACACACTCCAAGGTATAGTGACAGCTATACAAGGAAGGAACACAACACAATACTGACGTTTCGGCCTGTGGCCTTCTTCAGAATACAACGACAACAAATGGTGAAGCACAATTATCTATAACTACATGTTAGATGATCAGGTGAATGAAGAGGTGGATAGAAAAGAAGAAAGTAGAATGTTGAAATAAGAAAGGAGGCTACATGAGGGGAGGTAGGATGAGTGTCAAGATGTATAAAATAGAAAGAATAGACAAATGAGGAAGAGCTAGAAATGTCAATAGTAAAAAAGTGAAAAATGTAACATTACATACAGTTGGAAAAGTCAACAGAAGAGGAAAGGACTGTAAATCATATCTCCCTAGTGCTGAAAGACCAATGTGGAAGGAGAGAAGAAAGAATTCATGTTGTGTTCTTCAATTATATATTTTTAAAAATAAAGGTAAAAGAGGCAGACCAAGACTAACATGGATGAGTAACATCAAAAGATGGACAAGTCAGCCTATGACAATCTGCACCATCAAAGCAAGAGGCGAGTGAAATAGCACTCCATGGTAGCCAACCTTCAATGCGCGTTATTCATTCAATAAATGAATGAATTTAAAAAAAAAAAAAGAGTTCAAATTTCATCAGCTTGAATAGTTGGTTATTACTTCCTATTTTAAAATTTATATAAATTTTGTACAATACTATACTGGCACTAACCGCAAAAACAAAATTCCACATATGCTTATTGGGTTATAAAAAATGCATAATGAGATTTGTATATATCATTCCAAACTGTTTCCTGAAAGTGTAAAGGGATGAACCACATAAATTGTAATCATGAAGCTGGGTCCCTGATGAAGCACATGAGCTGATAAAAGTCAGCAACTGATAAATGATTGTTAGTGAATCAAACTAACAAAGACCATACTCTACCTCTATGGTCCTGCAAACAGACGAACTATTTTTATTTTGATCAAGCTAATAATTTATGAAGAATTAAAACAATCCAATACCCAATTTTGTATCTTGATAAAGCCAAATGTCTTCAGACCAAAAAGTGTAAATATAAGTGTTAAATAAGGAAATTTGCAATTTTAAATTTAGGTAATATGCTCTTTGATGCAAGAATGAATGAAAATGAAAAATAATAATACGAAAGTAAAATATAACTGTGCATTAATGACAAACTGTACATTTTACATGGATGATGTGGTCTTTGAATATCATGATATATATATATATATATATATATATCAATATAATTTATTTTTTAAAAATTTGAATTAATATAAGATTGTTAATAGAAGCTTTTTCTATGCTACTTCGAATTCTTTTTTTTTTAAATATGACATTATAATTTTTTTTTAATTATTAAACCATCCCATAATGTTTTTTTTTTTTTTTTTTTTTTTTTTGGCATTCACAGGACCAGAGAGATTTACGTGCGGAATCATTGATTGAATTTTTCCTGCTTGTAGTTCTGTATCTCAACCATAGTCGCCGACAATCACCTGCATATTGTCTACCTGCTCTGAATTTCAATTCCATTATCTCCAGTCCAATTGATAAAATGAAAAACTTGGTGTGTTATTTTTCTTTTTATTATAGTTATATCACGTTTCATAAGCATCTTTCATAATTGCCATGAATAGGCCATTTTGTTTTGGAATGAATACAGCAGCAGTAAAATTGTTTAGCACTGGATAGCATTTAAATAAGATTTTTTTAAAATTATCCTATGACACATCTACCATATATATTTTATGGTGTATGTCGGAAAGGGGGGGGGCGGTGCTCTCGACAAGACCTAAAGAAATAAAGGCCGCATGGTCAAAACAGTTGCCAGGATTTTTATTTCACCCCCAATAGAAAAAAAAACCCTTTCTGTCTATCCCGGGCTTCAAACACTTTATGCCCTCATTTCAGCCAACAAAACAGTGATTTTTGCTGCACTGCCACACATTCCTCAGCAGTCAGAGTTCAGATATAGATGTCATCCTTTAAAGACCTAACATTATGTATGAAAGTACATAATGTTAGGTTTTTTGAAGGGTGACATCTAATCTTCAAACTGACTGCTGCTTTCATTAAATATCTGGACATTTACTTTCTAAATGGAGCCGCGATAGCTCAGTGGTTAGTGAACTGGACTACAAAAGACAAGAGGTAGGGTTCGTTCCCTACTGACGGCTTCCGGGTTAATCCGAGTACCGGATTTTTTCTGGGAAAATAAAGCGGCATAGGCGTAATACCGACCATATTACCCCAAAAATCATGTGCTGAAGGTCTGTAAAATATATGGTCACTAACGCCATATTCCCTATACGCCACTTGGTGTGATGGGGGCACTTTACTTTTTTTTTACTTTCTAAATATTTCTGCACAATAAGAATATCTGAGTTACCAAGTCAACACAGGCAAACAATGGAAAATACTAGAATACGGTGTGAAAGGCAATTGTTAGAAAACTTTATAACACTATACAAGAATAGTCAAAGTACTGTAAGAATATCAGAAGGAATGACAGGCTGGTTCCAAATCACATCATGAGTAGTACAAGGCTGTACTCTCTTGCCACAGCTTTTTATAACTTATGTGGACAAGATCAATATAGAATCAAATCTAAGAATCAAGGGTGATGATAAACAAAAATATCAATGAATTACTTTTTGCTGGTGACCAATGCCTGATATATGTGGATGAAGAGTACCTTCAAAAACATACAACTACTCTAAATGACATATGCAATGAATACAATATGAAGATTAATGTAGCCAAAACATAAATAATGAAAGTGAGCAAGGAAAGGGGCTATTTAAATATAAAAATAAATATTTGGCCTTTTTCGTCTTGTCAGATAGTGGAGGCTATTGTGTATTTTTCCGCGTGTTGGTTCACCATATAGTATTTGCTTGGGGATGCATTTTTCTTCCATTCATTGGATATGCCCCAGCCATCTTGGTCTTTGACATTTGAGCATCGACATGATTGTTGGGGTCTTAGCACGTTGCAGGACAGTTAGGTTGGGAAGTGTCATTGAGCAATTGGACACTCCTTTTGGTGTGGTTATGGAGTTTATATGTTTGTTATGTACAGCGAAGCCTAGTCCATGTAGGCGTGGCTTTTCATAGCTTAGACCTTGCCAGAAAAAAGTATAATTTTCTTCCTTTACAGAACTACAGTCTGAGAGTCTTGTTTCTTGGAGGGCAGCAATATCGTCATGTAGCCTATTTAGTTCTTTATCTATGAGGCCTGTTGTTCTAATTTGCCCTTCATTCAGAATTAAATATAAAAATAAATGACATTCTAATAAAGCAGGTTAGCGAATTCAAATATTTAGGTAGTATGTTCATGGAAGAAGATGGAAGTATAAACAGCGAAATAGAAACCAGAGTGCAGAAAGCGAACATTATTAACTACCAACTGACTTCACTCTTGAAACATACAAGTATTTCAACGACAGCTAAGAGACAAATGATAAATAGGATCTTCACACCAACATTATACTTCCAATGTCAAGCATGGCTATTGGACAAAACCCAAAAACAGAAAATCACAACATCCGAAATGAGGTGCTTGTGGAAAGTAACAAGCAACACAAGGGCAGATAGAGTATCAAATGTTAAAATCAGAGAAGAAATTGGAATTAAACCATGTCTGGAATATATGTACAAACTACAAATGAAATAATAATGTCACTTAGAATGAAACCAAACCAAATGGCATCAAGAGCATTCTATCTAGTAAGTAAAGTAAAGAGCCCCTGTCACGCCATGTGACGTATAGGAAATATGGTGTTAGTGACCATAAATTGTACAGACCTTCAGCACATGATTTTTGGGGTAATGTGGTCAGTATTACGCCTGTGCCGCTTTACTTTCCCAGAAAACAATCCAGTACCCATTAAAGGCTGGGTGAACCCGGAAGCCGTCAGTTGGGATCGAACCATACCTCTAACATTCTATCTAAGAACATCAAAACAAAGGATAAGAGGAAGGCAGATGGATAGATGAAATAAAAGACATATGCAAAGACCAAAACTTTTCCTTTTTAACAGTAACCTGATGCACCAAAGAAAGAGGTTCCATTTATGAAAATAGAGAAACAACCAAATATCTGTAGCGCCATAGTATACTAAAAACAACCTCCTTTCTCTACAACACTTGAAGGCATTAGCAGCTAAATAAAAGAACAAGATTTTTTACCTTCTCATAGTATCACTTTGATTATAATCTAACTTTTGTCCTTCTGAGTCAAAAACGGCACTTAGTATAGAAGTTCTACTCTCCGTGTTGAATGACTTTTACCTTCTCTCTGTTTCCCATTTGAGAACTTGCTTCAAGCTTCTCTGGATGTCTTTTTGAATGTCAAATTGGTGATGAAGGAAATATTAATTTATACAATTAATATTTAGATGGGAATATATTCATCAATAAATCCTCACTCAATAGAATGAAGAGATTTTAAATTAGCTGTGTCTCAAGAAGGAAGAAGCAAAAATTAAAGTATGTGTTAACCTCCAGTCTACAAAAATTGTCTGCTTACTCTAAAGGTATGTGTTTATCTGTAAGAGAATTAAAGTATGTGTTAACCTCCAATCTGCAAGAATAGTCCACTTACTCTAAAGGTACATTTTATCTGTAAGCGATAAGAATTAGCCCAACACCCTATCAGGTTGTATTTAACCTGTATACTCATCATATTTGGAGATGCATGTGATAAGTTCTACTTACCAATAAAGATTATAATTCTACTCTTTAAATATAGAGCAGAGATGAACCTGTCACTGAATCTCACAAAAGACTGTCAGTACAATACCAACCTGTCTCTTGTGGGCCTAAACATTCTGCAGTTGTGAGAAATGGAGATTTGTACACATGGGGTAGATCACAGCAAGGGAGGTTAGTATCATCGATGTGAAAGAAAATGTGGATGCATATTTCAAATTGAATTTTTAAAATTTCCTTTTATTGTATAACCTTTTTTAAAACTAAAACATAATTTAACTCTTAAGTATCTGTGACTGATGAGTTTGTGATACCATCGTAAAAATTTACTATCACTTAAATGTAGCATTTGGTGTTCTAAAAATAGTATTTTCTCTGAACTTTTGACACACAGTCATGTGTTCGCATCTAGGTGAAACACTGGGACTTGGATTTCCTGACCATGACAAACTGTCAAATTTAAAAGAATTTGTGTTTTGGTGCTGTAATTTTTACATGGGTATTGCAATCTATGGTTAATATATTTCTTTCCACAAGCACTAATTTGCCTAAATGTAAACAAAATATAAAAATCAATATACAGTATATTTAAAACATAATGTCTGATGTCAAACTACCTACAGAAGAAACTTAAAATAAAATAGATATATTATTATATTATAATTAATATAAAATAGGATATTACAAAACTGGATAATCAATGACTTGTTAAATGGGATAAAATAATCTAAACTTTTACATTTTTGTGTTTTTATTTCTCTTCTAGACTTGGCCATAGTGAATCATGCCAGAGTATATGCTCTCCAATGAGGGTTGAAACTCTACACATGTTGAAACTGAAAGTTGATGCTGTAGCTTGTGGGAATGACCACACTCTCGCTTTGACACAGCAAGGGGTGTGTGCTAAACATTGCTGTTATTTAATAATTGATTCACTACATAATTCTTTTGGTCTCTGAATTTAACTATTTATTTGAGTTGTAAAAGTTGCCCCCAAAGTTAACTGAAACGCGGTACTGTATATAAATAAGTAAGGTTAAAGGAATTTATTATACATTAAAAGACAAAAAATTGAAAAGCATTAGCTTATAAACAATATTTTACAGAGGACATTTAAATAACTATGGCCACACAGTGGGCTGGAAAGAACAGTAATGGGAGAACTTGTTACAGGAAGATGAGAAGGAGCAGATCAAGAAGTAGGTGGTTTCAAGATATCAAAGAGACCTTAAACATGACAAAAGAAGAAGTGGGAGATGTTGCTAATGATAGAGATCTTTTTCAATGGATGAGTGTAATGGGTGCAGTGACCTGCAAAGGACATGCAGCCTGATGATAATTGTAGATTAAATTAAAGTAGGAAAAAAAAAGAACTTTATCAAAATGTCGATTACCTTAGCAAACGTTATGAAGTGTTAATTATCCAGGAAGGAGTATGACCATTTAACAAATGGAACAAGATTTTTTTTTTTTATGTTTCCATCTGCTAAAGTGTACAACAGAAAAATTTCAGATAATGATATCCTCTCACTTTATCTATTTTGCATTGCTTTCATCCGAAATTAGTTAGAAACTGGTGACATTTGGTAAATTAGTGTTTGCAAACTGGCAACAAAATAACAGTGAAGAATAACTTATATTTCTTATTAAGAGAATGCATGTAGCACAACATACTGTGTCAATGCATTATTAAATTATGTTGACAAATATGCCAAATAGTGTTAAATTTCATTTGGATATAGTTGTCAGTTAATATTAATTATTAAAGTGAGAAAAACAATGTAACAGTAAACATATTGGAAAATATTGTATGCTAAAACAGTTAAACATTTGTGCAATTTAGAAAATGCCTGCTCTTCTTCCTAATATGTTTGCCATTTTTATTATTTTTCAATGTTCAGTCATTAAGTGGGCATGAATGTATTGTCCCACTAATTTATGGCAAGTTGATATATTTGCACCTTTAAGTCCAACTCATCCATCTTTGATAGGGAGCCGCGATAGCTCACTGGTTAGTGAACTGGACTACAAAGGACAAGGGGTAGGGTTCGATCCCAACTGACAGCTTCCGGGTTCACCCAGCCTTAAATGGGTACCGGATTTTTTTCTGGGAAAGTGTAGCGGCACGGGCTTAATACCGACCACATTACCCTAAAAATTATGTGCTGAAGGTCTGTAAAATTTATGGTCACTAACACCATATTCCCTATACGCCACTTGGCGTGACGGGGGTACTTTACTTTACTTTTTACATCTATCTTTGGCACGGGTTGATTTTTTTAATATTTTCTTTGACAATTTTTCCTGGAAAACGGCCATTTTGACCTACTCTTTTGACTTTTAGCTTTAACCTGCTTGTGGAAGCACCTGTTTTTTGCTGTAATCTGAGGGCTAAATATCAGATCTCACTGCCCTAAGACTGGGTAGGGTAAATCCACCAATGAACCAAGGATTTGAAGAGAAAAATACCCATAACCTGTAGCAGGATTTAAACCTGGTACCTTCTTGTCCAGAAATCAACATTTTACATCTAGACCACCCAGTTTACCTTCTTTGCTATTCATATTTTTTGTTCTTATGCTCTTATTTTTATTTATACAGTCAATGCAAATAGATTTTTCTAGCAATCCAGTAAATCTTCTTTTTTACTTCCTCATTTGCCTTTCAGCATCGAGGAGAGATATATTTTGTACTCTTTTTCTCTTCTGTTTGCTTCTGCTGCTGTTATGTTTCCTAGTGTTTCTAATATTCCATCAATCCATCTTTTTTGTGGTCGATCCTTGGGTTTGGTGTTTTCACAACATTTATTGAAGGGTGATTATGTTGTGTTTTGATCTTTTTGACTTGTCACGTGGCCAAACCATTTTATCTGTTGTTTCTTTATATATTCTACATCAGGGATTATTCCTAGATTTTTTCTCATTCCTTCATTTCTGATCTTATCTCTCAGACTGTTTCCTATCTTTCATCTAACATTTAATCTCCGTAGAAGTTATTTCACTTATTCTTGCATCTTGGGTCCAGGACTGGCATTGGTAGCACAATGTTGGGATGAAGATTATATTTGTAGAGTGCCCGTTTTGCCTGTAGAGTTATTTCCTTGTTGGACAGTAATGGTGATAGCTGTCCAATGATTTGACAAGCTTTGTTGCATCTTGAGTCTATATCTGCTGTTTGTGAATTGTCGTTTGTCACTAGACTTCCTAAGTATTTAAATTCCTCTACTTGTTTTAATTGTCTGCCATCTATAGTTATATTGTTGTTCTGTTTCTCTTTGGCATTCATGACTTATGTTTTGTTGATATTGATCCAGTAAATAAAATAACAAAATTATTTATTTAAAAAAATGTTTTAAAAATAATTTTTCTTATGTGATTAGGCCTATTACCCTATTATGTCAGACCATTAATGTCAGCTTCTTTTCTATACTTCAGATATTTTTTACATGCTCAGTCACTATTTTATAGCACTTTTGAATTTCCTATGTTTTTTTTATTTCTTACTCTTAATATATTTTAGTTTTATTATGTTTGAAATTTAAACTGAACATTTTTTGTATATTTCTGGTTCTACATTGCTGCCTGTAAAGAGGAAAAAGATAAAGTTTAAATCAGAACAGTGCTTCCTTTTTCAGGTTTATGGATGGGGTGGCTCAAGATATGGCCAGGTTGGTGTTGGGACACGCCATGTGTATAGACGTCCAATGCTGCTTGAAGTTCTGCAGTCTGAAACAATAGTGGCAGTGGAGTGTGGACATTATCATTCATTGGCACTTACTGCTGACAACCAGTGGGTTAAAATATTTTTCTCATGTACAAAATGCAAACAAGGGGCAGTAAAACATTTTTTGTTTAACAGAATTAATATAATAATAATAACACAGATAATATGATACTTTTATTATCAAAATATGCTAAAGATACAGTGGACACAGTACAGAAGAAAAACACAGCTCACTGTGTGGACAGAGCACAAAACTCAGTAGTTCTGGCAGCAAGCCTGACTCGGAATATGAGGAAACTGCAACAAGAATCACTTTTCAGGCAGAGCCTCAATAGTTCTTACTGACTAACTGCCATAGTGACTGGAAGACATATTGGACATATTCCAATTGTTTACAATGAATGATGATATTGTATGATGAAAGACAGTTCAGCTGAGTTCACTTTCGATGCCTCTTCCTTCAATGCGATGAGATGTTAATTCAGATAATTCCACTGGCATGGGTGATTGAGCAATTATGGATTTTAATTCATTTGCAGTGATACCGGGGCCTTCAACTAACTACAACTACAGTGGACAGCCAAAAAACCCAATGAAGAGGTACTAAAAGATGCAGATGAAGAGAGGAAGATTATAAAACAAATTAGAAAAATGCAGTCCCAATTTGTGGAGCATGTTTGGAGAAGAGGCGGGTTAGAATACTTAGTAATAAAAGGAAGAAAACTTTTTTCCGGTGCCTACCAAGTTGGAGGCTGTGTTTAATTTCCATCCTGTGTGGACTATTGGGCGTGAGGCTGACAACCTTACCCTGAGACTCACTTAGGGGCAACCCTAACTCTAGGTGGGGAAACCATACATGGTTGTAGAATGTTGTGTTAAAATGAGTCATGCCAAAAAAGCCTGCTCAAGACTGGAAAACAGCAAAGGAGATTGAGAGAAAACTAAATGCTTTAGAAGACAAATGCCTAAGAAGAATACTCTGTGTGCAATAGAATGAATTCAAGACTATTATTGTGATAAGAGAAATGGCCATTCAACTGACAATCTCATCTACAGTTAGGAAGAGAAGATGGGCATATGCTGGATATATGCTGAGAAGAGACAGCAAGAGAATTCCAAAACAGGCTTTATATATACATAAATAAAACAAGAACAACTTGACAATGGGATAGAGAGGAATTTTGTTGCAGCCGTTGGGAATATGTTAACTAATAGCAGCTTTCTCCAACCATGACCATTGAAAAGAAGAAGAATAAGACAAAAAAAGAAACATTATAGTAAAAAAAAAAATATCATTAGGAACAATGAGGAACTTTAGTGATAGTGAAGAATAAAAACATGGACATCACAGAAACAATTTCCATTAAGCAAAAACGATGATTAGTGGCTGAGTGGTTAGTACACTTGCTACTGATCAGAAGGGTCCTGGTTCAGTTCCCAGATGCAGCAAATTTTTTTAGACTGACAAACCTTCAGGTTTCACCACAGCCTCTGAAATGGGTGCCAGAGATTTTGTGAGAAATAAGGACAGCCTGACATGATACTGACTCATCACTGTAAAATGTACCACTGGCCATGGATAAATGTTTTTATTGTCACCATATTATCCATACTGTTTAGCAAGATGTGGAGTGGACCTTTACTTTTTACTTTACAAACACAAAATGTTATATCAATAGGTTTAAGTTAACAGAAAGCACGACATTTTGTCTACAGAATAACATTTTTAGCTTCCAAATAAAATTGTATATTTGCTTTTTTCTTAATAATTTTAATGTCTTTTTTTGTGCGTATCCTTAGGGTTTATTCCTGGGGATGGGGTGTACATGGTCAGTTAGGTCAAGGTCATCCTGAGGATTGTTTGATCCCTACTCATGTTCGTCATCTGCTTAACGCTAGAGTGGTGAAGTTCACTGCAGGATATGCTCACACTTTGGTACTTACTGAATCCGTGAGTTGATTTTTGTGGCAGTATATTGGCAGTATAGTTAATTTGTATTTTTTTTTAATCTGATAACTGTGCGAGTTGTAACTGATGTTCCTAGAAGTTTTGATATTAATTTGTTTTAAAAAATTATCTGTGTAATGCACAATGCTTTTGACAATTGGCTCAAATTTTACAAATGTAGTAATGCAACACAAGATAATGAACTTCAAATGGCAGGACAAAGTATCCAACTCTTTACATCTTATAATGAGTCAAAATCCCTTGGCAACACTTAGGAGTTGGAGACTGGGGTGGATAGGTCATGCAGGAAGAATGGAAACAATAATATTCCTAAAAAATTATTGTATGACAAACTTAGGAACAGAAAGAGACAGATCAGTGCTGGGATACAGGTATGTTTGCAGGGCTGTAAACCGGTGGGCCTCGGTAGCCGAGTTGGAAAACCACCAGACTGGACTACCGACGTTCGGACAACCCGTGTTCGATTCCCGCTGGGAGCAGTGTGAATTGTACTCATGGTTGGAAAAGAAAAAAAATACCCCCACGGTCGACCCAGCCGTTGGCAGAAATGGGTACCAGGGTATTACCCTGGGAAGGTGAGGAATGTTGCTTCGCATCTGAGTTTCGATACTTTAGGTGACACTATACAGAAATCTCCGAACATTTCTGGATAGGCGGCCGAGCACATATGGGTGTAAACTCGCATGCTAAGATGCAGGTTCAAGTCTCGTACTTTACCTTTACCTTTGCAGGGCTTTCCTTGAGTGAATTCTCTCTCAGTGAAAGAAACTGAGAAAGTCTGACATCAGATTGGAGCACATGGAGAACAAAAATAAAAAAACGGCAAGCAACATTTGAGAAAGCATTGACGTCAACTTTAAAAGACAAAAGGTGCAGAAGATAGGAGATGAGGCTGTGCACCACAAATTAATCTTGTTCAAATCTTCAGTCTGATTTGTCTTTCCAATAATGACAGATTCAGTCCTGGGAGAAGCTGCTCAGTAAAACAGCATCTAGCATAACACTACTATTAACAAACTATTGACAAATTATGATTCCTTACTACCAACCATATAAATATAATCACTATCGGAATGAGATTTCTGAGAAGAATACCGAGTATGAAAAGAAAAGTTACAAATATAGTCAAGGAGAGTCAGTAATTATGATATGGGGAAAAGAGTTGGGCTTACACTAATGCTGGATCCATATCATTAAGAATTAACACTTAGAATCAAAGGGAAAATGTTGACTGCGGATATGATAAATGATAAAATTTACTTCACAGTGGGCATCATGTATAAAACATCCTCATGTATTTGTTGAACACTCTTCCCTTGATGGTGATGAATGATACATACACATCTTGGTTGATGTTGATTGTAAGGGATTTGGTGATGGTGGAGGTGTCATTTGTAATTGATGTTGTTGCTAATATCAGTTGATAATTTTCGTGAATTATAGTTGTTTTTTTTTTGTAAATGATAGTGGTGTGTTGGTTGTGATTTACATTTTTGAAGTCTAGATGTATTCACAGATTGATATTTGATTGATGATGATAATGATATATAGTGATTATCTTCATCATCATCAAGTACCGGGCCTGCTGGTGTAGGTGATCATGTCTCTCCACAACTTTCGATCTCGACAGTCATTTATCATTTCCGTTGTTGACATTCTGCCTAGCCATTCTCTTAAGCTGTCTGGAATCTTCTCTCTTTGCTTCCCTCTATCTCTTCATTCCTCAATTTTTTCCAGTTGTTACAATATATTCCAGATGTTCCCTTCTCATTACATGGCCAAAATATGATGATTATTTCTTCCTACTATTAGAAATTAGCTCTCTTTTTGCTTTGGCCTCTTTCAGAACATTTTCATTAATCTTCTTAGGTGTACATGGTATTCTCAACATTTTTCTGTAGAACCACATTTCTATGACCTTTTGCGATTTTCTTGTCTGTTGTCCTATTGTCCATGATTCACATCCATATGTTAAGAATGGCTCTACATAACATTTAAGAACTCTTTTTCTTGTTTCTATTGTCAAAAATAAATTGCATAGTATCTTCCTCATTTTTTGGAATGCTGCTTTTGCCTGTGCCATTCTGCATCTCACCTGTGTTGTACATCTACTATCTCAGGTTAACAATATTCCTAGATATTTAAGTTCATTTATCTGTTTTAATATTGTTCCAACATTTCTTGTAACTCCTTTTCGCTCATAGTGATTAAGACTGTATCATCAGCAACAGATTATTTATAATATGACCTCCGATTTTTATTCCAGGCATGCCTCTTATGGATCTTAAAATAATCTCACTATATATATTAAACAAATCTGGTGACAGTACACAATTTTGCCTAACACCCTGTTTTATTTGTTGAAACATTCCCACTTGATTTCCAGTTCTTATGGCTGCTGTTTGATGCCAGTACATGTTCATAATTATTCTTAGATCTTTGCTGTGTATTTTATGCTTTCTAAAATTTGGATTATTTCTTGATGATTTACTTTGTCAAATGCTTTGGTATAATCTATGAAACATAGGTATAGATCTGTTTTCACCTCTGTGGCTGTTTCTACTAAAGATCTTTGATGTTTATGGCATTGCTCATTCCTTTATCTCCAACAAAACCACACTGTTTATCACTAATTTCTGGACTGATTTTGTTTTTCGTGATTATAAGAATTGATTATGTGGTTATTATACTTATTGGTCTTGAGTAACTTTGATTGTAATGGTTAATTTACAGTAATTCTGCAAGAATTTGATCTTGCATTGTTGGTTCCTTAATACAAGCATGTATTTTAATAATATTTGTGGCATTCTATTATTGTTGGTTAAACATTTGCTAATATAATGCTTTATTTTTTTATTTGTTAGGGGGATGTATTGTCATTTGGATGTGGCTACTTTGGGCAGCTTGGTTTAGGAACCAGCAGTAAATCATCTTTTCCTCAGAAGGTTGCATTGCCATCTTCTGTTCCTGTAGTAGCCATTGGAACTAAGTATTTTCATTCTGTGAGTCTTGAGCTGTTTTTTTTTTTCTACCATTTTATTTATTTCTTTGTTCATTGTTGCTTGCCTTGCATTTTTATTTATTATTTATGAGTTTCTGAGATATCCTCTACGTCTCCTTGCATGTTTTAAGTCTTTCCCTCCACAGTTTTTTAGCTCAAAGAACAATTGTTTTGGCACCACTTGGAAATTTTGCATATTAAAAAACTATCTTTACAGCATTTTCTAGGCTCTGAAAAGGGGGGGGGGTGCGCTGCTTATATATTTTTCATATGATTAAACTTACTCAGTTCATTTCTACATTCAACTAATAACTTATCCTTCTTATCATCCACCCTTAAAAGTGTTAAGTGGGCATAGATACATTGTGTTGTGGTTTACCACAAACTGCGATATCTATGGCTTTCAGCCCATCACATCTGTCTTCGGCATGGCATTTTTGGATACTGGCTTGCCTTCCCTGTCAATCTTTACTAGCTTGATATGACAGGCTAGTCAGTTTCTATATACACTGAGGAGGTGGAGTTGGATAGCTCTGGTTCACTAATCCTGCACAAACATTCAACTATGAGTAGCTGACCACTTCCAGCACCAGTGCAGACAGCTGTCTTCAGTCCCATTCAACTCTCTTTTCTTGATTAGTTCTTAACTAAATATTATAAACTAAAATACTGAGAAATAAATTATAAACTTGTAAAAACATCGTTGAAGTTTAGTGATTTATTTGCGCACAAATTAATGTAACATATTGCTTTCCAATTTTAACCAAAGAAAATAATAACTTCAAGGACCTCTCAGTTTTTTTTTTTTTTCTTTCAACAAAGTTTAAAAACAAAGTTTCACCTCATTTGATAAATAATGAAGCTATTTTTATAATTGATGCTGAAATTGTCTTTTTAAATGGATTAGTAGTTTTCAAAATATTGCATTTTTACTTATGATAGATCAAGTCTGGAAATTGTGCACAATTTTTATTTTTTGTTTGAAAGAAAGAAAAAAAAACTAGAAAACCTGAGGTATATCAAACTATCAAAAGAAAACACAAATGAACTATCATCAATAGCCAGCAAAATTGGACTTGAGATCAATCATGAAAAGACTAAAGTCATGAAAAGCTTAATTCCAACAGACGACAAAATATACATGGAAAACAAACCTGTGGAAAAGATCAATCACTTTATCTATCTTGGAAGTCACATTGATCGAGAAGGGGATACAAGCAAAGAAATTAGAATCAGAATAGCAAAAGGAGCAATGTCTTTCAGAAGCCTTGAAAAGTTGTGGAAATCAAAACTCATCAGCACAAACTTAGACTATTCAAATCAAATGTACTATCAACCCTTACGTATGCGTGTGAAAGCGGGGAAACAACAAGAGATATAGAAACAAAGTTGAACGCATTCGAAAATAAATGTCTAAGGAAAATACTTGGTATAGCGTGGAATGAATTCAAAACAAACGAGGAAATTAGAGAAATCGCCAATCAACCACTAATATCTTCAGTGATAAAGAAAAGACGATGGTCATATGTTGGACATGTAATGAGAAGAGATAATAACCGAATAATAAAGCAAGCCCTCATGTGGGAAACAACAGGTAAGAGAAAAAGCGGAATACCCAGGGAGACACTGAGAAGAACATTGATGAGAGAGGCAAGAGCAGCAGGATTCGGCTCCCTCAATGAGATAGAGCTACTTGCACAGAACAGAGACAAATGGCGAGATTTGATAAAATATCTTTAAAAGAATTGAAAACTGCTAGAACAAAAATTCAGATAAGAGAAGGAGTATCTTGGTCTACACCCTATGGGCCGGCTACGGCTCGAAAGGTCAATAGATAGATAGATACATATCAAATTACACCTGGTAGCTCACACAAATTTCTACTATTCAAGATGACCATGTTATTGATACATTGTCTGACTGATTTATTTACACCATGATTCATTCATTGGCTGTATATTTTAATATCTTTTACATTTGATAGATACACATTTTTTATTGCCTCTAATAATAACATGTACTTTTAGATTGCTGTAACTGCTGATGACAAAGTATTTCAATGGGGTCTGCACCCTCATAATTTAAGACAAGTAGCCTCATCCCTAAAGGTTTCTAAGCATGCAGGAGTCTACATTCCTGAACAGACGTCATTTCTTGTGCCTGCTGTTGTGGAAACACTTTTTGTTGGTGGTAAAATTACAAAGGTAACAGCTCTGACCTCACACACATAAAAAACATGGAAGATGTGATTTTATAATGATCAGAAATTTAAAATGTTGATTAACATAGTTATAAGGTTCCAGGATCACTGCAAATGAATTAAAATACACAATTACTCAACCGTCTGTGCCAGTGGAATTATCCGAATTAACATCTCATTGAAGGATCCAAACAAAGAAAGGCAGCTGCAGTTCCCATCATAGCAGCCACATCACATGCCAAAAAGACATAAGATGTAACCACACCGAAAGTGAATGCAACTGATCTGTCCTTTGTCATACTATATTATCATTCATCATAAGCAATTGGAATATCGAAGCACGATCCAGATGAAAAACACAGCTCATCGTGTGCACATAGCACTAAACTAAGTAGCTCCAGCAACAAGCTGGACTTGGAATATGAGGAAACTGCAACAAGGTTGATTAACATGCTTGTGCAAAAAAATAAATAAAACAGTTTTTATCTGCAATGTTTTTCTCTGTCATATGCAATGTAATAATAATCAGTATCGGTGATAAATCTAGGGTATTATGGTTTAAAACAGCTGTGAATTGTCCTCCTAATTGTTTGTTTCCATGGTCACTATAGGGAGGTGGAGCTAGATCTTGTTAATTTCTTGTGAACTTATCCTGACACTGACATGAACAGTCAGGTATGATTCACATTCATTCTGTGCACTGTCTAGCATATTAGCCCCATTCTTGGCCCTTAAGTTTCATTATTTCTCTTGTGAAGTTGTATTATTTCTCTTCTTATCTAATGATTTTAAAATTGTTTCTGTTGGGTTCAATAATACCCCTATATGATATTGAGCCAAAGGACAGAGGACATGTGCTAGTTCAATAACCGATCCACCTGCGGGATTCATTGTCATCATTTTTCTTTTTCCCTCCACCACTATAAGTATGGGGACAAGACTAGTGCTAATTTTCTTAGATTATCTCATTCAATGTATTTGGTTGATCTTGCAGCTGTTATTTATTTTGAGCAATATGTTTTTATAAAATTATTATTCTAGCGTATACTATATGATAGTGAGACATCAATAACATACATAAGAATATCAACTCACTGCATTCTACTGGTGCTGCCTAAGGAGAATCCTAGGCATCATGTATCCAATATTGCTGTTCTTAAGGCAGCAAAACCAAATCGCATGTATGCCCTGCTAAATCAGTGTTGCTTGAGATAGTTGGACATGTGACCTGTATAGAGAAAGACAGAATTCCAAGAGATGTTTTTGTACAGTGAGTTTGTGACCGGTATGTGTCCTATTGGCTGACCAGAACTTAATTTTTAAAATACCTGCTTGTGCAACA
This sequence comes from Megaustenia siamemsis, assembly GCA_032433765.1. Classification (NCBI taxonomy): domain Eukaryota; kingdom Metazoa; phylum Mollusca; class Gastropoda; order Stylommatophora; family Ariophantidae; genus Megaustenia; species Megaustenia siamemsis. The sequence goes on from JAVIAB010000125.1 coordinate 36,973,624, forward strand.
TGAAGCAATTAAACATTTTTCTTTCTTTCCTCATTTGCCTTCAGCGTCGAAGGGAATTCAACATTGACAGTAAAAACCTGAAACATGTGTCACAGATAGTCTGAAATGATAAAAAGTGCTATGTAGATCAGAGATGAAAAGACACATGTCAAGAAAAGAGAACATGCAAGAATGAAGACACAGCAAAAGCACCAATATCAACCTCATGATATGTTCTGTATATAGATGTAAATGCCATTCTAGAATAGGACCATTTAGTCATAACAAATGTGCTTGCTCTTGTCTTGAATGACTTACTGTGATACATCAGTTTATCTTGAGATTGAAAGCCTATTAATTACTAAACTAGTTCATCTATGAAATAGAGAACAATATACATATTGTCTGAAAACAGGATATCAGCACACTTCTGTCATTGCCAGAAAAAAAAGCAGCCCAACCTACCTCAGATCCTTAAAGAAGTGAGGACACTCCTGAAACAAGCCATAAATAAATGTTAATATGGAGAGAACTGTATAGAAAGTATGAGTCAGAACATGACACTGACAGTTTGATCAAGCCCAGTAGACTTATATAAGCAGACCAAGATTTTCAGTCAATGAGCTACAGCCTCAGAGCTTACCAACACAAAATATGACTCTGAGATATTGCAATATGTAATTGTGGAGCACCCAGAATACATCCTGCAGGAATGTAGCATTCTAAACAATTTAAGAGCAAAAATATAGTCCACAGAACATCCCTACACAACAGACTATGGGGGAACCTATCAAGACCTCAAACATGCCATCTTTTTCATGATCCATCCTGTTCTGTCTAAACACATATCAAAGCTGATAACTGAAGACAACACTAATGTACTTCTATAACGTGAGTATTCAACACAGTTACGTTAGATTAACTCTCTACTAAGAGTCTTCTATGCCCAAATAATATTCTTTTAGTTTATTCACATATTATAATGTGTTTCTGTGAAGTTTGTCACAAGGTTTATTCATACAGGTATGTTGTGGCAGTCTCCATTCAATTCTGTTAACTGATGATGGAGGCATGTTTGTATGGGGCAGAAATCTGGAGGGTCAACTTGGTACAGGCTCAAGGCAAGATGAGGTTTGTCATACTTTCTTTTTTTTTTTTATGTTTAACTCAATTTGTTTCAATTATAAGTAGCTCAATAGATAATAGTTATTAAAAATGGAATTGAAGTCAACTGTCACACCATAAATAATTCCATAAATAATTTGCAATATGCAGATGACACAATTTTAATATCAGAGACAGAGAACTACAAGAAACAACAGACATAATAGTAAAATAAAGCAACAAGAAAGAGTTTTTTTTTTTATTTAGTTCACCAGCTTTTTACTTATGATGAAGTTCCTAGAGACTAGGTACTGAATTTTGCATGTTAATCAGTTTTTCCCTGGCAGCTGTGTGCACAGGGGGTGGTCCCTCACCACACAGGCAGATAACTCCATCTTCGGAGGTACTCATATTTTTTTCATCCATGAGTAATTGATGTTTCAAACCAGGCCTTGCTGCTGAGACCAGAGGTGGTTGCAGCAGAGAGAAATCATAAATAAAAATCCCAACTGGTGCAGCTGGAATTTGAACCCACAACCTCTCTGTCTTGAGGCTGGCATCTTGCCTTGAGACCAATCAGTCCCCCACAAGAAAGGTTTAAGTCTGAATAGTAAGAAAACTGAATGGTCATATTGTAGAAACAAGCATCATGTAGCATAAAAATAAACAGGACAAATCTGAAACAAGCAGAATACATCAAATACTTAGGCACAATAATAACATCAGATCGAAGGCGCACCACAGAAATAAAAAGCAGAATAGCTCAGGCCAAAATAACATCTCAGAAAATGAAAAACGTCTTATGCAACAAGTCTTTGTTAATAGAAGCATGAAAGAGAGTTCATTTGTGCTATATAGAGCCAATTCTGACCTATGGAAGTGAATCATGGACAGTAGACAAACAAATAAAAAGACGATTAGAGGATCCCACAGAGATTGGATTTCTCAGAAGAATTTTGAAAGTTCCCTGGACAACTAAAAAGATCGATGAGGACATTCTCAAAGAGGCCAACACAAAAAGGGAGCTCCTAAAAAACATCAGAAAGAAACAATCAACATTTTTCAGGCACATCATGAGTAGAGGAAAGTTGTAATACTTGGTTACAACTGCCAAAATACAGGGAAAGAGAGCTCGTAGACGACATAGAGCGAAGATACTGGATAGCTTGGTGTTCTTCTTCTTCTCTTTCCTTCCTCATCTGCCTTTCAGCGTCGAGGGGAGATATAATTTGCGGTCTTTTGCTCTTCTGTTCGCCTCTGCTGCTGTTATGTTTCCTAGTGCTTCTAATATTCCATCGACCCATCTTTTTCGTGGTCGACCCTTGGGTCTGGTGTTCTCACAACGTTTGTTGAAGGCTCATTGTGTTGTGTTTTGTTCTTTCTGCCTTGTCACGTGGCCAAACCATTTTATCTGTTGTTTCCTTATATATTCTATGGTGGGGTTTATTCATAGCTTTTTTCTCAGTTCTTCATTTCTGATCTTATCTCTCAGAAATGAAGAACTGAGAAAAAAAGCTAGGAATAAACCCCACCTTAGCTTGGTGTTATGGCATGGAAAACAGTCAACAACAGAATTGATATGATGCACGGTGGATAGAAGATTGTGGAAGGACATAGCTGGGTGTCATGACATGGAAAATGGTCAACAAAAGAAGTGATACAATGCAATGTGTATAGAAGATTGTAGAAGGACATTATCGCCTATGCTAACCGGTATGGCAGATAATGATGATGTTCAATGTGTTTGACACCACATGTTAAAATGTAAACATGCAATTTCATATATTTAGATCAACTCCTATTTTAGTTTTGGACAACATACTCAAACCAGGAAAAAAGACTAAATGTCTTCCACATGCGATGTCTCCGCAAAATAATGCACATCAAATGGCAAGACAAAATAACCAACTTAACTGTCCTGCAACGTGCTAAGACCCTAACAATCATGTCGATGCTCAGAAGTCGAAGGCTAAGATGGCTGGGGCATGTCCAACGGATGGAAGAAAAACGCATTCCTAGGCAAATACTATATGGTGAGCTAAAACACGGAAAAAGACAAATCGGCAGACCTAAACTACGATATAGAGATATCTGCAAATCATCTCTGAAAGACTTCTCCATCTGTGAAAACGACTGGCAACATCTGGCAAGTGATCGCACATCATGGAGAGCATGTATAAGGAACGGTATAACAACATTTGAGACTGTGCTAAGACATGACTTAGAAGAGAAGAGACTCATGAAAAAGGATGGTAAACCCTGTGGATCAGTGAGCCTGACCTGTTCATTATGTTACCGCGTGTGTTTGTCAAACATTGGTAGAATTAGCCACGAGAGAAGCTGTTCGGCAAAAACAATACCTCAAAAAAATACGCAATAGCCTCCACTAGACCGTCTGACAAGACGAAAAGGGCCATATATATATTTTAGTTTTAATCATTATTGCTATTTTTTTAATATGGTATTGTAAAATAATGTCCTGTTTTATTTATTATATATTCTGCAGAAATAGTTATGTTTTTTTTCTTCCTCTTTTTACTCCTAAAAATGTAGAAAAAACAAGTTGGCAGAATTTCAAATGTCTTAGCATCTAGCATCAAGGTGAGTTCCACATCCTGGACAGACCGGGCAGCGCTGTTTAGGTGCCAAATCTTCAAGTTTTTTCCAGTTACTATATTTATAATGATGTATTTATATGCATTTTAAAATTTTAATTAGCATGTTGTGTTCTATCCATAGCGAGTGCCCAAGATGTTATCATCTTTCAATGGTCAACCCATAGTCTCAGTGGCAAGTGGTGGGGAGTTCAATATCGCTTTTGATGTTGAAGGAGGCTTGTGGGTCTGGGGCAAAAATGACTCAGGACAGGTTGGTGTTATTGTTTTGTTGATTTGATTATGACTTATGCAGAAGATAGAGCTACCTCCCCACCACACTTCCTTTTTTTTAATGCCCTTAGTAGCAGAACATTTTTATCCTCTACCCATGTCTCAAATTATATGATACTCAGGGTCAGAGGTGCCTTTGTCCTCCAGTGTCAGACAACTGAGATGCACTTCCCTGGCATTGAAATATTTGGAATAACAGTTCTGCAGTTTACTAAACAAAAATCCTGAAGACTGCTGCACATTTTACAATGTTGAAATTCTTAATCTGAATTTGTTTCTTTATTTACCTGCATTTATTTTTAGTGCTAGTTGTTGCTTGCTTCTCCTCTTTTCCTTCAGTGACTTCCACACTTTGAATAGAGTTGAAAGTGTACATAATGTCCATCTATCACCACCTATAGTTTTTTAGCACATGATGAATTATGTAATGAGCAATGAAATGGACTGTTTCACGTTTGTTTTTTGTTTTTTTTTAGTTATCATCTGCCTCTTATTCATTATTATCCCCTACAATGTGTGATGTACCATCAGTTAGAAAGTTGTCCATTTCAGAAGGGAAAAATGAAAGACAAAAATGTATGTTTGTACAGATGGATTAATTACAAATTTGTATTTAAAATATCATTCTGTATTATCACTTTCATTATTATAATGTAGCATTGAACTGACCTAATCAACTAATGAAACTATCAAATATCAACATCCAAAGTTTACAAATCATTAAGACTTTTTTTTCAAGTTATAATATGGTTGCATATATTTTAATATATCACTGTAGTGAAACTAAATGTCAAAAGTAATTTTAATAAATAGAGTTTTCAACTATTTTTTACAGCTAATAAAAACACAAAATAACACTTTATATAATTATGATTTGAGAGTAAGCTTGGGGACCAAGATGCCCATCAGCAACTGGTCTGAATGCGGTTAGCAACCCACAGCTGATCACTTGTGTCAGGATCAGTGAACAACAGAGCTGATCCAAACTTTACTCCATCTCTGGTAGAACAGACTAACAAGTGAGGCCATGCAAGGAGAGATCAAAAAGAGAAGGCAACCCTCTACTCAAGAATGATGTTCTGAAGTCACATGTTGCTGATGGGCATCTTGGCTATGGGCTCATATATAACAATCTAGCTGCAAACCAAAACACAATGAATTTATGCTCACATAATGGCCTTCTGATACAATCAGAGAAACAATTAAAGAAAAGACAAAATTGTTTAAAAATTGGATGCAGAGTAAGAACCAAGAAGAATATGAAAAATATGCCTTAGCCCGGGAAAAAGTTATAATCTTGATCAAAGAAGTTAAGCAAAACATGACTGAATACACACAAAATATGATTAGGGACTTCAAGACAGCCACAAGAGACTTTTACAAAGCAGTAAAAGCAACAAGAGCGAGAAAACAAAGACGGACAGCCAATATCAAATAACCATCATATGCAACAGAAATGGAAAGAATATTTTGAAGACCTATTAAACATGGTGTTTGTTTGAGACCTATGCTCCACGGGGAGTTGAAAGGTAGAAGAAGAATGTGAAATTAAGAGTCTGTACACTCACCAGGCAATATTTTTCTTTTAAGTAAAGTTGCTGAGCATTTTGCTCTTGTGCAGAAAATGTCAATGTTGGAGTTTGATTTTGTACTACTGTACCTGTTGTATAAATAAAGCCACATAGGGAGTTGGATTTGTTCTTTGATGAAGAAAAAGTTTATTTCTTTCCCGGTTCTGTAATTAAATCTTTTGTTAACCTTGACCTAGTAGTAAAACAAAGTTACCTTATTTGGCATTGTTGGTCATGAAATAGCCTCTTCATCTTATTTCATCACACACAACGTTTCTTTTTTACAGCTAGGGTTTGCTAAAGCTCGAAAAGAAAAGCTAAAAAATTATAGGCTGATAAAATCAGGTGACACCCTTGGCAACATTTCTCACATTACTGGAACCGAAGTTAACACTCCAACAGAAATGAAGGCATTGCCTCAATCTGATGTCTCTAATTCTCATTGGATGACTTTGCTTACATCTCTACTTGATGAGTCTTTATGGGTAAGATTGCAAGCTTAGTTAATACTGATTTTAAAATATACTAGAATACTGAATTTGATTTTTGAAACTAGTAATTATATAAATAGACTTCAGGAGTAAACACTGAGGAAAAATCCAGAGATGGAGTCCCTATGGCTGTTCATTGTTGATTTCAACATTTCTCTGGCAACTCCTGTGGCACAGTTGGCACTAAACTGTTCTTGCCCTGTTAGACCTTTGGATCGCTGCACTGCATGGAGAGAAGAAACATGTTGCGTGGGCAACAATTTGTCTCTTTCTTTTTCTGCCCAAGTTCGCTCCTTGGAGAGGACACTCCAGCTTTGCCATTTTGGTGTCAACTTGTTACCATCCACACCTGCCACAAAAGTGAAATCAACAACCATGAAGCTAGGGAACAGGCAAATAATTGCAATTCTGCGTAAAGCTGGTAGCAAGGAGCCAGTAGTGGGGTGTGATAAACACTCCAAGGTATGGTGACAGCTTTACAAGGAAGGAACACAACACAATACTGACGTTTCGGCCTGTGGCCTTCTTCAGAATACAGGGACAATGATATCAAACGGTGAAGCACAATTATCTACAACTACATGTTGGATGATCAAGTGAAGGGAGAGGTGGACAGAAAAGAGGAAAGTAAGATGATGAAATAAGAAGGAGTAATAAATAGGATGAGCGTCAAGATGTATAAAATAGAAAGATTAGAAAAATAAGGAAGAGCTTGAGATGTAAATAGTAAAAAGTGAATAATGTATCATAAAACGTATATGAAAAGGACTTAGTTTAAACAATTGGTCTGTCCGCCGTGATGGAATTCGAATGAATGACTGTTATGTATGGCTATACCCGGAAAACCGTGCTATACCGTGCCCGGAAAGCCGTGGCTATACCGTGCCAAAATGGCACACATTGCAGAGATCACTGCTTCTAAAATCTATGGTTCTGTTTTCATAACAATACTTTTTTACAATGACAGCTTGTCAAGCCATCAATCAACCTCCTTAGTCACCTCTTACGACATGCCTGGAAGGTCACAGTGTCACTATTCTTTACTTCCCTCTTAATGAGGCCCCGGTAACACATGGGGAACACCACTATTAGAAACCTGTTATTTGCTAATGAAGCAGCACTTGTCATGCAAAGTCAGGAAGAACTCCAGGGCATGGTACATCGCTTTTTGCATGCCTGCAGAGCATTCGGCCTAATAATAAGTTTGCAGAAAACTAACTAATATGCTCGGTCAGGACATCGAAGCAACAATTGCAATCTCTATCGACAACTACAAACTTGATGTCATGCAGAAGTATAGCTACCTGGGGTTCGTCATCAACGATAAACTATCTCTAGATACAGAAATTGACACCCGCATTGGTAAAGCTGCTACCACCTTCGCTTGTCTTTCTAGGTGTAACAGGCAAAACAACAAACTGACAATTAAAACAAAGGCCACAGTTTAAAATGCCTACATAATTAGTATCCTCCTGTATGGCAACAAATCTTGGCAACTTATACAAAGCAGGATCTTCCTCTTCTTCTACTTTTCTCTTTCACTGATACCTAAAAGGTGTCGTGGTTTATATCATTTGTCGTTCTTGTGCTGCTCGAGTTGTCTGAATTAGTGATTTTCCTTTGTTGTTACATGTCTCTGTCACTGCATCTATCCATCTTCTTCTGGGTCTTCCTCTTGGTCTTTTTCTATGCATTCTCAAGAAGAATGCCCTTGATGGTGATTGGTGAGGATTCATTCTGACCAGGTGGCCAAACTATTTAAGTTGTTGTTGTTCTATATATTCTTGGCAGGGTTTTGTTCCTACCATTTTTCTTATGGTTTCATTTGGTATTCTATCTCTTCTTGTATTGTTTGTTACTTTTCTCAAGCATCGCATCTCACATGTATTGATCTTTCTTAAATGTGATTTAGAAAGGGTCCATGTTTGACTTTCATAGCACAAAGTTGGTATGAAGATGCTATTTATCATTTGTTGTTTAGCTGGCATAGAAATGTTTGGATGTCTTAACAATGGTGAAAGCTGGTATGTGACAGCATTTGCTTTTTGTATTCTCATGTCAATTTCTCTGTCTAGTTTTCCATCTTCTGTGAACATTGTGCCTAAATACTTGAATTCCTCTACTTGTTTTATTTCTTTGTCTTTGATCTTGATGTTTAATGGGTGTCTTAATTTGCTTATTCTTATAGCCTCTGTTTTTGCCATGTTAATTTTCATACTGTAGTTTGTGCAACTTTTATCTAGAGATGTTAAATGCTGTTGTAGCAGGTTTTCATCCTCATATATTAGGCATTGGTCATCTGCGAAGAGTAGCTCATTGATGTTGGAGTTTTCTACCTCTATGTTATTATTTGATTTGTCCTTGTTGTTGGTTGTTTCCTGATTTATTTTGTCCTTGACTTCCGGTGTGTGACTGTGCTGGCAAAACAACACAATTTTCTATGGGAGTCAAATTTAAGTTATAAGTGAATTTCAATGCCCGTAGAAAAAGAAATTCAAGCGTTCTTGTGCTATTTCAAATGGATTTTATATGTGATTTATATAGTTTGTGCGAATAGTACCATACATCATTGTGCTATTACGATCACGAACAAAGCAGGATAGAGGGGATAAACCCATTCCATATGCGATGTCTGCACCATATTCTTGGTATCACCTGGAAGGATAAAGTGACAAATGTGGAGGTGATGACTCGCACAGACCTCCCAAACATCTACACGCTTCTCAAACAACGTAGGTTACGTTGTCTTGTCCATGTACACCGTATGAAAGATAGCCGCATACCAAAAGATATACTCTACAGACAACTGGCAGATGGCAAAAGGACTAGGGGGCGCCCAAAACATCAATGTGTAGACATGTGTAAACGTGACATGAAGACTCTGAACATAAACCCTGCATCCTGGGAAGAAATAGCTGCAGACCGCAATATTTGGAAACACTCTAAAGCTCCAACTCAAACAAGAAGCAGACAGATTCATAGAAAAAGAGAATACACTGCGAAAGAAAAGAAAAAAAAAACATTTCTAGGAGCGCTGCAAAATAGGAGGCTACTTCTACTAGAATTAGAATATTTTAATTGTAAAACTGTAATTATTTTATTTGTAGGAGGTGGGTTGGAGAGTTCTAGGATGAGCATGTGAATCATATTTATAGTCATTTAACCGTTGAGCTTTATAAATAAACCTCAATCAAAATCTAATCTACTATTTGCCAGGGTATACCCAAACAAACACTTTCTGTGATATGCCAGATCGCTGCAGATCCAGGGCCATCTTAAATGCCTAGGATAAACCAACACCAATGATTATAATTGCAGAAGGGGCAGAATTTGGAACACCTTTTTGAGGAGTTTAATAACCATGCCAAATTTCATCATCGAAACTTACCCAATGTCAGAATCATGAAAAAAAAAATCTCTGGGATACTATGCAGACCTGCTGACAGAAGAAAAGACTTGTATGCAAAGAGAGAATTGTATATTTGCATATGATGAATAGAGAAGGCCCTTGTGACCAACACTGGTACCAAAATGGGACAAGCTGTATGCTGATGAAACTGGTGCAGCCGCTATTTGAACCCACAACTTCTCTGTCTCAAGGTTGGCATCTTGCCTTGAGACCAACCAGTCCCCCAGGACGGCACAAATCCTGCCTTAGTCCACACAAAGTTGGGAAGCTTTGGTGTTACCCTAATAAGATATAACAATTATCTACCAATGCCAAAGATGAGATGTCTGAGAAAAACACTTGGAGTGACCAGAAAAAAACAGAATCAGAAATTATATTATAAGAGAAAGAGTAGGCATTTAACCAATCCTAAGCTACATACAGAAACAACATATAAACTGGTTTTTCCATCTAGAAAGGATTCTGTATGATTTCTTATCATCCAAAGCATATATTAAAAGAGGAGAAGGGAGAAGAGAGATGACAGACAACATCAAAGACATACAACATCAATTGAAAGTGATTGAAGCCACCAAACTGATGAAAACCATAACTTTGTATCTCCCTCGACACCCGATTGGGTACAAGAGGAAGTGAAAAAATAAAAGAAGAAAGTGCATTTGTGTGTTTTCATACTATATCCATTATGATTTTATATACATATACAAAACATGATATTGCATTTTGTTTTCACAAAACAACTCAAGTGTCATATGACTTAAAATACAAGTTTTTAACAAATAAAACTGCATCATGTATACTTTGATAATTTTTTGGAACTCAAAATATGTTATTTTTATTCTACATTTTCTAATGATAAGACTGACAGTTTGGAGCAGGAGTCCCAATGTGTGCTGGACAGTTTAGTTGACTTGGATGATCTAGGTGAAGAAATATATGACAGCTGTGTAGTACCTGTCACATTAAAGGTAACTTAAAGTGTTAATTTTGTCATTATCTTTACATTTTGATTGTACTTCTATAAGAGTCTTCCAATAACTTTCATAATTGTTTCTTCTTCACCTAGTGTCCCTCTGTCTCCTTAATTTAAAGATGTTGCATATCTGTTCAGTACATTTCATGAGGGATATGGAGTATTTAGACTTCATGGTAATCAGTGGCAGTCTTGGAGAACATATGTATTTCTTTGAATAAACAACTTACGAATAGCACTGATGTTTGGGTCAGCAAACCAAAGCTGGCTAAGACTTCTTCATGTGGTGATCCTGGAGGCAAGCTACTCATCCTGGCCAAATACAGAACACAAACCAGATCCCCCATTAAAAGTGCAGTATGGTGTGTTGATCGAAGGACACAAATATCTCATCTATAAACAATGCAACAAATTCCCTTTAAGAAAGCCTGACCAGTTATAATTAAAAAGAGTAGGCCATAAATTTGGCTGCTGCCCATGCAAAATTGTGAAAAAAAAACATACACACACACCATGGATTCCAGACCATGCTATGGAGTATGTGCAAGTTGGTCAGGATTCTCCTTAGATTTTCTCAAGATTCTTGAAGGGAGTATTTGAGCACCTATGAATTCATCCGGTGTGCAATCTTGATCATTCTAATACAATACAATACAATACAATACAATACAATACAAAATGACAAAGAGGACTCTCCATTTCTTTAGTAGTCATCGAGTGAATGTCAGAAAGAAGAAAGAAACGAAGAATATATGAGAATTGTATTCTTTCACTATTTTTATATGGATTGGAATTCTAGTGTGTTACAGAAAAAGAAACATTAAAACATCCAGACAACCTAACCTCCTTAAGAAAAATCCTCAGAATATTTTGGTAAAAATGCTCATGATAATAACAGACAGAATTGGATATTACTTGATCACACATTCAGACATGATCCATAATACATCACAGGAATTTTCATGCAACTGACTCCAGAGGGAAAGTGAAGGGGAGGTAGACCTCAAACAACCTGGTAGAGAAATATGGAAATAAAGATGTACAATTTGAGCTGGATCCTGTGGAGGGTGGCCACTGATCAAATAAGGCTAAGAGATTTTGTTTCCCTACAAGTTAGTTAGCTAGTTTGTTCCTCAACTTCAAGACTACCTGATACTCAAAAATGAATCATTGAAGTCACAAATATTGCATTTTGCTGTAAACCACAATACGATACATCAGACAATGAATCATTGTACAATGAAGTACAAAAAAAATAAATAAATAAATTACTAGTTTGCAAAGTCAATCTTTAGTTAATCTTCCATTATTATTCCTTTCCTTGTAAAATCTAGACATTAGACAGCATTTGTGAGACCAGTTTCATTCTTCAAAAGAGTGTTGACCTTCAGGACTGGCAAACAGCAGGACACATTAGTTGCCTTGATGATAGCATACTTCAGGTGGGTGAAAGTTATAATTTTAAGACTTTTAAAATATGTTGTGTTTTATCAACTAAAATTGTTAGGACATATGATGAGACATCATGCCCTACCAAAAGTCTTCCTGGGGGAGAAAGTACAAGGTGGACGAGACAAAGATGACCAAGACTAAAGTGGATTGATTACATCAAAAGATGGATAGGTGAACCTATGACAGCGTGCACTATCAAGGCGAGTGACAGAGTAAAATGGTGCTCATAGTAACCAATCTTCGATGTGGAGATGGCGTCTAGTGAATGGATGTGGTATATGGAAAATAATACTGACATATGGACAATAATTTGTTACAAATTAATTTCTATGTAATTATAATACTATTTTGAGGATTTTTCTGCTCTCTTTCAAGTTGTTGAAGTAAATAATTTTGTTATTACAATCTCTACACAGATATTGTGCAACAGTGTGGTCACTTTTTAGATTTTCTTTTAAAAATTATTAATAATTGGCTTTTTACAACCCTGGTTCTGCAGTGTAACTTCAGTTTGTAGTGTGATACTGTGAATTGCATAGCTAGTCTCTCAGTCAAAAGCTCATTGTTTTTTTCCTACTCAAAGGACAAATGTGTACATTCATGTTAGAATTTCTACTGTTTTATATTTTATGTAGTAACTCCAACAAAACAATTAAAAGATCAAGAATCATGGAAAACCCTAGAAGAAAAACTAACAGAGGAATTCAAGAAACTCCCTAATGAAGTATTCACAGTAGAAGAAGAGTTGAAACAATTTAAAGAAACAGTAACCAACATCTCTAAAACAGTTTGTGGAACGAAACAATCAGAGAAGCAATTAAAGAAAAGAAGAAACTGTTTAAAAATTGTAGGGAGAACAAGAACCATGAAAAATATGCCTTAGTTCAAAAAAGAGTTAAAATTTTGATCAAAGAAGCTAAGCAAAAGAATTGGACAGAATTCGGACAAAACATGAGCAAGGGCTTCAAGACAGCCATAAGAGATTTCTACAAAGTAGCAAAAGCCACAAGAGCAAGAAAAGAAAACCAGGATCCTACTGAGCTCATAAATGACAAAGACGGACAGCCAATATCAAATAACCAACATATGCAACAGAGATGGAAAGAATATTTTCAAGACCTGTTAAACATACAACTACCGATAAGACAACAAAAGCCATGCTAGAACTCACAAATACTGAACCCAACATCATGAAAGAGGAAATCGAAGAAGTAATCAGATATGCATAAAGAAATAAGGCACCGCGGATAGATAACATACCAATAGAAATAATAGCAGCAGCAGGAGAAACAGGAGTACAATGGCTGCACAGAATATTTAATGCAGTATGGCACCAACAACAAGCCCCAGAAGACTGGCAACAGTAGGAAAGCTATATGCCAAAATCTTGTGAAAAAAGGCTAAGACCAATAATAGAACTACAATTAAGCGATTCTCAAATGGGGTTCCTAAAAAACAGAGGATGTACTGACGCACTATTCACATTAAAACAGCATGCAGAAAAGACAGAACACAATCAAAACTTATACATAGCCTTCATTGACCAGGAAAAAGCATTTGACAGAGTAAACAGAGAACAACTGTGGGAGATACTAACAACATACAAAGTAAGCCAACATCTAACCAACCTAACTAAAAGTCAGAACAGCAGCAGGCTGCACAGACCATTTCGAAGTTAGATCAGGTGTAATACAGGGCTGCATACTATCCCCCCTAATGTTTATTACATACATGGACTATATATGCAAGCTAGCCAACCCCCATCAGAGTCAGAGGAGATCAACGAGCTTTTATTTGCAGACGATCAGGCACTAATACATGAAACAATAGAAGACCTACAAGAACACTTAAAACCCCCCCCCACACCCCCCCCCCCCCCCCCCCCTCCCAGAATATATAAGGAAACAACAGATAAAATGGTTTGGCCACGTGACAAGGCAGAAAGATCAAAACACAACGAGCCTTCAACAAACGTTTTGAGAACACCAGACCCAAGGGTCGACCATGAAAAAGATGGATCGATGGAATATTAGAAGCACTAGGAAACATAACAGCAACAGAGGTGAATAGAAGAGCAAAAGACTGCAAATTATATCTCCCCTCGACACTGAAAGGCAGATGAGGAAGGAAAGAAGAAGAAGTAGTAAATCAATCGTGTTGCTAATGGAAAGGGTCACACATATTTATATGCTTTTGTTTTATTTTCAGGCTTTATCTTATCGATTGCACTTTGTGACCAGTAGAAAGGATACAACTGAACAAGGGGAAATCATTAACCTTTGTGTTAAACTTGTTGAACATCATATCAAGTAAGTGCATATTGTCCTTATTATTTTTTTCTCTTACTTGTGTTATACTTTTATTTTTTGAATGGAGACAATGGCAAAGGTCTCTTCACGTTTTTTTAACCAGTTTTATTTTTACAGTCACTTAGTTGGCTTCATCAGGGTCACTTTTCCAAAACAACAAACTTTTATATTCACAAACATCACTGTTATAGCCTCTATTTCCACAACTTGAAAGCACTTTAAATTACACATTTCAATGTAATCATTAATTTAGCTTAATTATACACACTCTCTGTATATTTTTTACAATTTCATAAAAATTTTAATTATATTGTGTGCTTTGAATCATTTGTCAGGGGTGAAGGATTGAAATTTGTAATGTCGTCAAGAAAAGCACAAACTATTGCAGTCCTTGCAAGACTAATATCTATTTGGAAAGATAAGAATATCACTCTTGGCTCTAATATCAGGCTGATGTATACATTTTGTTATATAAATATTTCTATACGCTTGGACCTTTACAGCAGAACTACAGAATAAAATACAAGATATGGAGATGAATATTTTTTTTTAACACCCCTTACTTGATGAATGAAAAAGTTTGTAAAAGAATACAAGCAATAGGAGTGTATGATGATCTTTTGATTATTGTGAAGAAATGTGAAATGAAATGGTTTGGCTACATAGCTCGATCATCTAGCCTGGCCAGAAACCATGAAAGGGACAAGAAGGAGATAGTAAAAATAAAAAGTAAAGTACCCCCGTCACGCCAAGTGGCGTATAGGGAATATGGTGTTAGTGACCATAAATTTTACAGACCTTCAGCACATAATTTTTAGGGTAATGTGGTCGGTATTACACCCATGCCACTTTACTTTCCCAGAAAAAAATTTGGTACCCATTAAAGGCTGGGTGAACCGGAAGCCATCGGTTGGGATTGAACCCTACCTCTCGTCCTTTGTAGTCCAATTCACTAACCACTGAGTTATCGCGGCTCCCTAAGAAGTAGATAGGTAGGCAGTAAAAGAAATTTAAAAAGTAGCATCGAAGAATGAACAAGCCTCGACTTTTCACAGTTGCAAAGAATGACAATATATAGAGATCAATGGAGAAGGTTGATTAAGTCTTTCAGTGGTGCCTGCCCCAGTGACTCTCAATGTTACAGGATGGGTAAGGAAGGAAGGAAGTTGTGTTGTATCACAGATTACATTGTGATATCTACATCTTTTGACCTCAAGTATCCCATTTAAACAAGCATTATTTAGAGGTTTGCTTTCCATGGGTTTTGTCTTTTATCTTCCATTTAGTGATATTCTAGTATATTACTTAAGTTTTCCATATTTTTTGTTCAATTATCCTGAAAGGCTTCTATTCAGAGCATTCTAGTTGTGGTTAAAAGTGGATGATCTGACATTGAGAAAATGTTAACATTGGAACTGTTGTACAGTGAACATAAGTGAGGGTTGTAGCTATACATGGCATCCAACAATTTTCAGGAAAATCAATGAATGAGTTCATAATTAATTATTATTATATTAAAATAATCATTTAATTTTTATCTTATATCATAAATTGATCATATTTGATAACATATCTGTCCTTGAAAACAATCATGGTTCCTGCATGCTATAATGCATCTTGAGCAGACCAAGAAGAAGGTGGTTTCAAGACATTAGGAGACCTTAAACATGACAACATAAGAAATGGGAGATCTGGCTAGAGAAAGAGATTTATTCAGATAGGCTGTAGTGAATACAACATTCTGCAAAGGACATGCGTCCTGATGATGATGATGAAATCATCATTACAACATTTATTTTCTTAAATATAACTGTTCTTTGCTATTTATAGCACCACAACTGATAGAGTCGTTGCCATCCCAGACAGAGCCAATTCTATCCTTGACAGAAATAAATTAGATTGCAGGAGATTAAACTGAGGATATCTTGGCCCTTATTAGTTATTTCTTTCTATCTATCTATCTATTGACCTTTCGAGCCATAGCCAGCCCATAGAGCATAGACCAAGATACTCCTTCTTTTATCTGAATTTTTGTTCTAGCAGTTTTCAATTCTTTTAAAGATATTTTATCAGGTCTACGTTTCATTAACAACATAGTTTTTATGATAGTGGCTTGTTAAACCTCTGATCAACGGTTCTATACCAAGCCGGAGAAAAATAATTCCTCCATTTTGGAAACAACCGGAAACCGGTTATTTCTTTGCATGTGTGTAAATTTATGTGTAAAATACATGTACGTGTCTGAGTATGCAGTGTGTGGGTTTTAATTGTTAGCAGAAAACTCTGACATTTTTTTTATTTTGACATCAAATTCAGGCTAGTCCAAGAACTCACATTGTCTGCAGCAGAAGCTGAGAAAGAACTGCAACAGTTATGTAATCATGTAAGTTCTCAATCTCTGGATTTCATCATCATAATTTCCTGTAGTTTATACATCGATTGTAACAATACCGTATATGTTTATCAACTTGTGCTATTTATTACCTCAGAATGAATCTTTGGTTGGATGTTTTACCCAAAATATTAACAATACTGAACTAATA
Organism: Megaustenia siamemsis; assembly: GCA_032433765.1. Taxonomy (NCBI): domain Eukaryota; kingdom Metazoa; phylum Mollusca; class Gastropoda; order Stylommatophora; family Ariophantidae; genus Megaustenia; species Megaustenia siamemsis. The sequence continues at coordinate 36,990,343 of JAVIAB010000125.1, forward strand.
GTATACTTTTTAAAAATGTTTCTAATGTTATCAATAAATGTTAAACATGTTATTTGTATGGGGCATATTTTCTATGTACAATATGTGTCAATATTACATAAGTTGAGTCTAGACATATTTTCCCAGAAAAGAAATGTATTATTAATTAATCTAGTGGAGAATGAATGTAGGTTCCTCACATTTGAAAGTAAACAAGAACAAACTGGTGCTGACTAAAGCCTATTTTCAATATCTGTGTCATCATCATCAGGTCGCATGTCCTTTGCAAAATGTTGCATTCATCACAGTCCATCTGTACAATTATCTACCTCTAGCTAGATCTAATATCTTCAGTAATAAAGAAAAGACGATGGTCATACGTTGGACATGTGATGAGAAGAGATAATAACCGAATAGCAAAGCAAGCCCTCATATGGGAAACAACAGGTAAAAGAAAAAGAGGAAGACCCAGGGAGACACTGAGAAGAACATTGATGAGAGAGGCAAGAGCAGCAGGAGTCGGCTCCCTCAATGAGATAGAACTGCTTGCACAGAACAGAGACAGATGGCGAGATTTGATAAAATATCTTTAAAAGAAAACTGCTAGAACAAAAAATCCATATAGGAGAAGGTGTATCTTGGTCTACGCCCTATGGGCCGGTTACGGCTCGAAAGGTCAATAGATAGCTAGATCTTCACTTCTTCTGTTATTCTTTTTGACTATCATGATTTCTCAGCAGTCTGCAATCAATAGTTTACCATTGCTTCTGATTAGTTCTGACTACTTAACACCTTAGATCCCTGTTGTGCCCTGAGCCCGATCCAGACCATTCCAGCTCCAGCCTTCAAGACCGTTGTTGACCGAGTCAATCCTTCACTCGTTCTGCCAGCAGTTGTGTGTACTATAGAAGGGAGACTTCCTTCCTTAACTTGTCTTCTGTAGTTAGCCAAAGCCATTGCCTGGAGTGTAGCCCTGCCATACACAAGCAGACACGATTTCTGCCATACATGGACTGGATAGGATTGGGGGGAACCAAATAGCTCCAGGGCCATCTTGGAGAATGTGGCTCTCCCTTGCCGTGAGGTACTATCCCTATGTCATGTGTCATGGAAATAAAAAAATTCAGATCCAAACACCTCATGGTGACTGCAATGGACATTTGACCTTGATTCTCTAGTCTTATGAGTACCCCAGCAAACCCCAAAAATGGGATAAAGCCATAAAAATAGTTTTATGTCATGGAAAAAGCTTAAAGCTGATTGATGAAAGCAGGATGGCCACTGAAATCAGATGCACTCTTCTGCATCAGCTTATTGTGGATGAGTGTTATTAGCATAATCACAGTGAAATGTATAACATTCCCTAGATGGTATTCCCTCAACAGATAATAGCATATAAGAATATATGAAGTAAATGCTCAACAAAAGATATTTTTTACTGAGTGATGCAACAATTGAGACAAACATATTTGTTTTATTTCAAAAACAAAACAAATTTAAACAGTGCATAAGAACTAATCAAAATGGAAGATAAAAGAAAGCAAACAATAAGTAAGAATGTGGATCCTTTCAAGGCCCCCTTACGCCACTGAATAAAAAGAGTTATGACTGAACTAATGGCATATGATTTTCCTCCTTTTATCCTAATCACATATAGTGGGAGACAACAGTTGCGTAGTAGGAAGCATGATGGTTTCATCAAATTGATATGGGTTAAGATCCAGCCTGAAGCTGTACAGTCAGGTCAGGATAAAGATGGTGAGGGGAGTAGGGAAGAGTACTGGCCTCCTCATTTTCAGATGTTGTGGCTAGAAAGGCAATGTTTATTATTTCACTCCCCAACAACATGATATGTTACAGGACATTTTTTGTCTTCATTTTTACACCATTCAATGCTTTCAAGAAACATATGTAAATATATATTTGTGTTCAAAATCAAATATCAGTGAGAATAAATATGAAGTAACTAACCAACAAAAGTAAATAATCAAACTCAAATAAACAGTTAGATATCTAAGTAGAATTTTTTTATTTAATAACCAATGACTGTTTATATAAATGCACCAGAAGATTGCATCAAGGTTTCAATCTAAAGATATCTACATATTAAGTGTGAAGATGGCTCAAGTTTCCATATTCTTTACTCAGATTAATATTTTCAGATTAGAAAAAAATATTCACTCTCTTCATCAATATCAGGAAGTGGGTCACCATTCACAATGTGTGTGTGTATTTGTAAGTAATTATAAATGAAGGTGGAGAAAATAGTTAACATTGTCTCATAAAATAGTTACTAATGTGCATCATTTCATTTATAATCTAGGTACTGTTTTTCTGGCAAAGGTACAATTTTCCAACAGAAATCTTAGAAGCTATTTTCTCTGACCATCTCTCTCAACTTGCTCCATGGCTGAGTGAAGTGGTACTGAGGTATGTTTTTTTTTTATTGTTCTTTTTCTTTCTGTATTTGTTCTTTAAATCTTAAGTTTAATATTTCTCTTCATTTTAAGAACTTGGCACATCATAATACTTTGTATCAATGGTTAGAGGTAATGGCAGATACAGGATTGCAAAATTTAATGCAACATTGGCCAATAGAGCTAGAGAAAGAAGATGGGGGGGCCTGGGTGGTCTAGAGGTAAGACATCAGCCTCTGGACAAGTATGTTCAGTGTTCAATTACCACCATAGGTGGTGGGAATTTTTTAAAAATCTAATCTGTGGTTTTTGCTTTGTAGCTTTACCCTCCCCTGGTCTCTAGATAGAGAGATCCAATTTCTAGCCCACTCTCACAACGGCAAAAACCTGGAGGTCCCGTGTACATTCTGTGTACATTAAAGAACTCTTGGCAGTTGAAAATCGAAAAGAGAGGGCCTAAAAATGGCTGGCAAGGGACAACTAAGCACACGGCTGCCTTTGTTGAAAAAAATTGAAAAAGTGATATTCACTAAAAATGCAGTCCCTTTGGACTTCACTAGAGATATAAAGCTGGCGTATGCAAACAACAACAAGCAAAAGAAAGGAAATGGAAATAGAATACTCTGAGAAAACAGAATAAACAATATAGGTAGATGTGTATTTGGATGGAATTCACAGAAAAAAGAGGAGATGGGAAGCAACAGAGAACCTGAAATAAGAACAGTTTATTGGCATGACCCAACTCCAACAGTCTTGTCCATGTTCTGTCAGATCTGACACCATGCAATTACATAACTCAGTAGATGATGTTACTTTAAAACTAGATGCCAAACATTGAAATATGACCAGTAGTTTCCAGAACTGTACTGGGCTGGGCTGGAGGCAGGAAGCAAACTACACTGTTTACTTGTGGCCAAAGTCCATAGCAAAGGCACTATGTCACAGGACATTATTTGTCTTACATTTTTAAAATATATCTGAAACCCTAGAGTAATGTGGTGCAACTAGCAGGAAAATTGGTGACAAGGATGAGCAGAGTGAATTATGTCTTCTACTATACCTTGGAGCACAGTGAATTATGTCTTTACTGTTGTGTCTTGGAGATCAGTGAATTATCTCCTTGGCCAGTTACAGTGTCTTGAAGCACTGTGAATATTTTGGCTACAGTATCTTGGAGCACAGTGAATTTTGTCTCAACTACTGTATCTTGGAGCACATTGAATTCTGGTTTGGCTACAGTATTTTGGAGTACAGTGCATTCCATCATGATTTCTGTATCTTGGAGCACAGTGAATTCTATCTTGGCTTCTGTATCTAGGAGAACAGTGAATTCTATCTTGGCTACAGTCTTTTGGGTGAGCCGCGATAGCTCAGTGGTTAGTGAACGGGACTACAAAGGACAAGAGGTAGGGTTTGATCCCAACCGATGGCTTCTGGGTTCATCCAGCCTTTAATGGGTACCGGATTTTTTCCTGGGAAAGTAAAGCGGCATGGGCATAAATACCGACTACATTATCCCAAAAATCATGTGCCGAAGGTCTGTAAAATGTATGGTCACTAACACCATATTCCCTATATGCCACTTGGCGTGACGGGGGTACTTTACTTTTTAATTTTGTTTACAGTCTTTTGGAGCACAGTGAATTCTATCTTGGCTTCTGTATCTTGGAGTACAGTGAATTCTATCTTGCCTACAGTATTTTGGAGCAGAGTGAATTCTATCTTGGCTTCTGTATCTTGGAGCATAGTGAATTCTATCTTGGCTACAGTATTTTGGAGCACAGTGAATTCTATCTTGGTTTCTGTATCTTGGAGCACAGTGAATTCTATCTTGGCTTCTGTATCTTGGAGCACAATGAAGTTGCTAACTCATGTCTCATGTTGATATCCTTTCTAACTCAGGACTTGGTAAAGCAGAATATTCACAGACACCTCAGTCTAGAAAGTATGTTATATGACACTGTCGAAATAAATTATAAAGAAAAAAAAATATGTTAACAGATACACTTATATTTGAGCCTGCCACAATTCTGTCCCAGCAAGACAAGGTACTAAATACAGCAGACTCTGGCCAGGAGGCACATCAATACAACCAGGATGTCACACACTGTCTCAGGGTTGAAAGTTTGTATCTGCAAAATTTAGCACATTAAACACAAAATTGTATGGCACCTTTACAGGCACTGTTAAAAAACAAGCAAATTAATTTGAAGTGTCAACTTTGCAGATATAGATTTTGGAAAACAAAAGAAGAAGCACAGTAAATAAATAGGCCAAATGAATTAGAGTATCATGCCAAGAGTTTGAAGGTATGACACAGAATATAAATTATCAGAGAGCAATTTGTAGCTATAAATTATAAAATTAATTTATTACTATAAACTAAAAATGAAATGAAACTAAAAAAGAAAATAAAAATAAAAGCAGTATTGAGAGATTTGAGAGCCGCGATAGCTCAGTGGTTAGTGAACTGGACTACAAAGGACAAGAGGCTGGGTTCGATCCTGACCGACAACTGCCAGGTTCATCGAGCCTTAAGTGGGTACCGGATTTTTTTCTGGGAAAGTAAAGCAGCACAGGCGTAATACTGACCACATTACCCCAAAAATCATGTGCCAAAGGTCTGTAAAAATGATGGTCACTAACACCATATTCCCTATACGCTACTTGGCGTGACTGGGCTCTTACTTACTTTAATATTGAGAGATTTCAAGAAAATATGTTTTCACTGAATTAAGCAAATACAAAATCAAAGCATTAAAACAAGCCCTTATTTTTAAATCTACAAAGAAAACAAGGCACATCAAGACAAGAAACACACCTTTAAGAGAATTGTTAAATGATTAAAGCAGGACAGCAAAGACTCAAACAGAACAGAAATGATTAGCCTGAGATAGAGAAAATTGTGACACATTTGTTGAAGAACTCTGCCTTGTGTTGTGAGCTGAAACAAAAATTGGCGACAAAATAAAATCTACTTAAGAGTGACATAATTTGAACCTACAAAATCAAATTCTCCCACTCTCACCTTTTACTTCCTATATCTCTGTTTCTAGATACCTAATAAAATAGTTACCGACTACGACATGCTTCATAATTATGTCATATTTTTATTCAGGCAGTCACCTGAAAACCAGACTACTCCGTCCTTGACCTACCAATTCTCTACACATTTCTCTCTGAGGGTACTGAAAGTTGCAATGAATTTAAGTGCCACAAGTAAGGAAAGCTCAAAATGGAGAATGAGCTGGCAGAAGATGATAGAAGGGTCTCATTTTGATGATTCCCTGCTACAGAGAAAGGTGCACCTACAGCATCAAGGAAAACTAACTCCAAAGGATAGACTGTGGACAGATATCCTCAGGTTAGTCTCACTAATGGTCAAGTAGGGAAAAGTATGGTACTGTTCTCACAATCTTAACAGTGTGTGTTTGTTACCAGGTACAGTCTGAGTGTTTGCTTTGTTTATTAATCCAGTAGCCTTTGGTTCAGTAGGGAGCCGCAATAGCTCAGTGGTTAGTGAACTGGACTACCACGGACAAGGGGTAGGGTTCGATCCCAACCGACGGCTTCCGGGTTCACCCAGCCTTAAATGGGTACCGGATTTTTTTCTGGGAAAGTAAAGCAGCACGGGTGTAATACTGACCACATTACCCCAAAAATCATGTGCTGAAGGTCTGTAAAATATAGGGTCACTAACACCATATTTCCCTATACGCCACTTGGCGTGATGGGGGTACTTTACTTTTTACTTACTTTGGTTCAGTGTCATGTAGCATAACAGATTTATAGTGGGGTGATTGTGGGACAAGTTAGCAACTGTTCTTTGTTCCTGAATGCTATAGTGAAGGTAGGGTTCACTGCACTAATTTCCAGCTACCATTTTCTTGCTTTGTTACATTGTTATTATTATTTTTGTTTTTATTATTTATATTTTTTTATTATTATTTTATAACAAAGCAAATCCTCATGTGGGAGACAACAGGTAAGATGAAAAGAGGCCAACCCAGAGAGACACTGAGAAGAACATTGATTAGAGAGGCAAGAGCAGCAGGAATTGGCTCCCTCATTGAGAAAGAGTTGCTTGCACAGAGCAGAGACAAATGGCGAGATTTGATAAAATATCTTTAGACGGATTGAAAACTGCAAGAATACAAATTTAGATAAGAGAAAGAGTATCTGGGTCTATTCCCTATGGGCCGGCTACGGCTCGAAAGGTCAATAGATAGATTTTCTTACTCATTTTGCCAAATATATCTCTCTCCAGTGAAGCTCTGATGGACTAAATTTTGTGTGAATATCACTTTTTTCCACCACACTGGCAGCCATTTGCTCTGGTGCCCCTTGAGATACAGGTAGATATTCTCCAACTTCAGAGGTACTCTCTTTTTATATTGTGAAAAGATTTGATGTTTTGTGTAGATTGTTGCTATCAATTTCATCGTCCAAGCAGTGACCATTTTTGACCGACACATTTTTATTTTCAACTACCAATGGTTCTTTAACATGCACAAAATGTATCCAGAACCCCTTTTTTTTCGTCTACATATCCATGAGAGATCTCATTGACCAAGGGAAGGTAAAGCCTGGTGAAAGAAACCATGGAGGGAGAAAAATTCCCACCATCTGTGGCAGGATCTGAACATCAAACCTTGTTGTCCAGAGGCCAATATCTTATAAGTCTTAAATCTAGACTACTCAGCACTCAATAACCATAAGTTTGTTGTTTGTGTAAGCCAGGTTTATGTCTCTAGTGAAGACCCGAGGGACTGGATTTTGTGTGAATATGACTTTTTCTTATTTTTACAAAGCAGCTATGTGCGCAGGCCAATGGCCATTTTTGAGCTACTCTTTTTAATTTATAATTAATTGCCAACAGTTCTGTAATGTATGCATTCTGCAAATGAGGGCTCCTGTTTTTTTGCAGGTATCGAAAGGGTAGACATGGGATCTCACTATCTAGAGACCAGGGGAGTGTTAAGCCACAAAGAAACTATGAATTTGATTTTTGAAAAATTTCTACTGCCTGTGGTGGAGTCATACCTCTGACCTGCTTGTCCAGAGGATGGCATCTTTCCTTTTGACCAGTGACTCTCAAGGGGGTTCCATATGGCCCCTGAGAAGCCACGGGATATTTTGGGGGAGAAAGGAGGGATGAACAAAAATGGGCTATTTGGGAAGCTACTGCATGATACTAGAGAACCATGTACAGGAATACAAATGTTTGTAGAATACAAAGCAAACATCACTGTTTATCCACTTGTTGAATTGTTTCATTAGCAGCGCCTAAGATAACATCACATCAGAAGTATTTATTTATATTATTATATGGGCTTCAAAAGTGACTATTCTTGATGATTGGATTCCCTTTGATGTCTGCAGCTACAGTTTTCCTTCCCTACTTCTTCTCTCTTCCTCTCCTCACCCCCAGCCACCCTTTTCTGCAACTATAAGTTTAATGCAAAGGGATCATAATGTCCTAATTCAGCAATGGAATTTTGTTACAAGAATTCAACTGTGTAGATTGTCTCCCCCATCTACAGACAGCACAAAACAGTTCTGGCTCCTTCACAGATCACCAAAGAAAATTACATAAAAAGTTTACTCATTGAAAGAAGTTTTTTATTTGCAGCTGTTGCCTTGAACCCTTGCTTACAATCACTTTGTAAAAACGGCAATCTCAAAAGTAAAAATTCTTAGAATTCAAGTTTGCCACCTGCAGAAATTTGTTCCTGCCTTATACCTTTCTAATTTTTCCCCTGATAAGTCCTTGTGGGTGGAATTTTTTTTCCAAACAATATGTGTGCGTAGTAAGAGACTCGATGCTATCGTAAAATTGTGGCCTTTTTTTATTATAATTATTTGGCCATAAGTACAGTGAATTTTTTTTTAACTTCTTATTGTGAAATTCTCTTTGGCTGCCATTGAGACATTAAAGAAACCTTTGTTAATATAAGCATGAAAGGAATGAATAACTGCAAAAATAAAAGCAAACATACTTCATTGGACTAATGGTCAACATGTCAATAGACATAGTACAATGTGATCAAATTCCTGGCGAGAAATTGGGCCAAAACAGGCAAAAAATGCCCGCATCCAGTTCCTGCTGCCCTGCATATGTAAACGCAAAGATATATAGCAAAAGTTCAATGAAAATATTATTTCTCCAAATTATGCAGGTTTGAGTCATAAGTGTTACAAACATATCGTAACAACTTCTCTCACAGATAGAAATTGTAAGCTAGGGTTGATCTCAGTTTATGCAAACACCTCATATCTAATTGTGGGTGTTGTCATAGCTCAGTAATTGGAGAAAAGGTTCTTAGACCATTCATTTTGAGTTTATTTTAATAGTTTACAGCAGATTTCAGGAAAAATGATGAGTTATCTCAAGAGCTACAAAGAGTATGGTCTTTCTAAGATACTTTCGACAATGGCTTTCTTGAGTAAAACTGAGGATCAGAATTTATTTATATCTCTCCTTTGGCTTGTTTTAATGTTACGTGAATTAAGCTAATGGTACCAACATTCTAATTTTATTACGTTATTTGATTTTCATTGTTAAGTTAGTGAATAGTATATAATAAAGTACCACAGGTTTTGAATTTAACCTTTTGCATTTTCATTTATTTATTTTTTGCCTGTGATGGTAGGAAAATCAAGATTGGCAGAATAAATATGCCCCAGGCATATGCCTATCTTCGATTCAGTGCTGATTAACAACATCCACTACACAATGAGATTGACAGGAGAGAAGGCTTCAGGCTTATAAGAGGAAGATCATGGATGGTGCGGGCTGTGGACAATGTTCAACAAATTTGTCCACTTGGGGACTTTGATCCCAGTGAAAAGTGGGTATGGATGCCAGCAGAGTGCTCTATGACTTTTTCTGTTTGCATTACTTTGAACAGATAATGCAGACAATAAAACTCTGTAGTCACGATGGTAGAGTTGCAGCTTGAACTATGAGAATTCACTTGAGGATACTGTAGTCATTTACACTGATGGATCCATTGTTCTGCACAGTTGGCTCACGGGTTTTCGCAGCCCAGGTCAGAGGAAGAACAGTAAAGGAGGGCTGTGATGCTTTTGCAGCAATGTTCAGTAGTTTGACCATGGAGATCTTGACAGTAACTAAATCAATAACCTTACTTGAAACACTTTTTACTCAAGTGTGCTTTCTGAGTGATAGGTATGCTCAGGAAAATTGAGGGTGACTGGGCATGAAGGCAGTTTTTGGTGTTACTAAAGAACTTAGGATTGATTTCGATCTGTTTCATCTTTATTCCTGGACACTCTAGTATGAGAGGAAATAAATGAGCTGACAGTCTAGCTACAACAGCTGCCATGGATGGCAGATGTGCAATGGACCAGGCTGACATTTTGAATTCCCTCAGGGAGACAGGATGCACTTATGACTCTATCAATGATCATGAATCTACAACTACTTTCAGAATGCATGAACATCAGGTCAAAACTGGGTATGCCTGAAAGGAGCACTATACGGGGAGACACAGAAGAGTAACAGCTCAACATAGAATTTGAGTTGTCTGTCTCCACACACTGAGGGATATACTGGGGAGGATACCTGAGCACTTATAGACATGTCCAGTGTGCAATGAGGATTATCTGCCGACCAAACTAAATTAACATTTATTTATTTTATGAGCCAATAACATCCATCAAAGTGGTAGTTATAAGTTTTATATTTTGTTTATATATAAATTGAGGGAGCCGCGATAGCTCAGTGGTTAGTGTACTGGACTACAAGGGGTAGGGTTCGATCCCAACCGACAGCTTCCGGGTTCACCCAGCCTTAAATGGGTACCGGATTTTTTTTCTGGGAAAGTAAAGCAGCACGGGCGTAATACCGACTACATTACCCCAAAAATCATGTGCTGAAGGTCTGTAAAATATAGGGTCACTAACACCATATTTCCCTATACGCCACTTGGCGTGACGGGGGTACTTTACTTTTTTTTTTTTTTTATATATATAAATTGAAAATCAGATGAAATGTCAGTTTTGTTAATTTCAGAAACATGAAAAAAGAAACAGGAGCTATAACTCTGACATCCAGTCAGCTAGAACACCTAATTGAACTTGAGAAGGCAAATGGAGGTAAGTCTGTTTTAATTTAAACTAGTGTTTATTAGAATTTTAAAAAATCTAATTTGAAAGATATTTTTAATCAGACTTTACAGGCATAGATATTTTGTTTATTTACTGATCCCTGGGGCTAGAGCTTTCAAGGGCATACACATCTCTATTAACTGGTACTTGTATATAAGATCACTATCATTTCACTTTAGACATTTCTATTAGCGCTCTGGTCTCTTGCTTAATACTCAGGGAGATCTCAGCACAGTGCATAAAGTCCAAAGTACTGGAGAGTGTTCTGTCTTTCTTAAATGTCTCATAAATTCTTATCAGTACCAGCACTCCCAAGAGATGAAGGAGAAGTTTGGAAGGGGGCGCATAGAATTGTAGTTTAATGGATAAATGTTGAGAATATCATGGACAGCTAAAAATGTAACTATTATATTCTAAATGAGGCCAAAACAAAAAAAGAGAGCATCAGGAAAAAAACAGTCATCAGTTTTTGGCTGCCACGTCATGAGAAGGGAACAGCAGAAAAATTTGAGGGAATAAGAGATAGAGGGGAAACAGAGAGAAAAATAATTAGACATTTTAATAGAATATTTGGTGTATAGCATCAATAACAGAGCTGATAAATATCAATCATCATCATGTGCCATACCGGTTGGTGTAGGCGATCATGTCCTTCCACAATCTTCTATCTACAGTGCATCATATTAGTTCTGTTATTGACTGTTTTCCATGCCATGACACCAAGCTATCCAGTATTTTCTCTCTTTGTTGTCTGTAATCTCTTTTTCCCTTTATTTTGCCGATTGTAACCAAGCATTCCAACCTTCTTCTCATGATGTGCCCGAAAAATGTTGATTGTTTCTTTCTGATGTTTTTTTAGGAGTTCCCTTTTTGTGTTGGCCTCTTTGAGAATTTCCTCATTGGTCTTTTTAGCTGTCCAGGAAACTTTCAACATTCTTCTTAGAAATCCCATCTCTGTGGCCTCTGATCATCTTTTCATTTGTTTGTCTGCTGTCCATGATTCGCTTCCATAGGTCAGAATTGGTTCTATATAGTACCAATGAACTTTCTTTCTCACTTGTGGTTAGTGGGGTAGAGTTCTGCCCTACCAAAAGAGGAGTAAGACATCTCCTTTCCTCCGCTAGTCTTCGGGACACCCTTGGGCAAGGTGGGCTCCCGTTTAGCCCCTCCCCCCCCCTTATCAGGGTTATGTGAAGCCATTGGAGCAGGTGGTGGATAGTGTTGTGGGAGCAGCCGACAAGTAGTGATGGTTATGGTCCCCACTTTGTGATGGCAGGCAGAGGATCTCATGTATAGAGAAAATGGCTGCTATCTCTGACTAGTACAGTCACTGCCAAGAAGGAAAGGAATGGCAAACTACCTTCTTATATTGCCTAGAATAATCATGTAAAAACACAACTTAAATATCTATAGAGACAGAAAATTGTGGAGACACATGGTAACCTATTTCAGCAGTTGTGATAACTGCTGTGATGATATTCTGCTAGCATGAGTATAATTTGGAATGAATCAGAAGCGAAGTCCCTAGAGACTAGGAACTGAATTTTGCGTGTTAATTCATTTTTCCCTGGCAGCCCTGTGTAGAGGTCACCAGTCACACAGGCAGATAACTCCATCTTTGAAGGTACTCATATTTTTTCCTGTCGATGAGTAATTGACGTCTCAAGCCAGGCCTCGCTGCTGAGACCAGAGGTGCTTGCCACAGAGAGAAATCATAAATAAAAATCCCAACCAGTGGAGGTGGGATTTGAATTCACAATCTTTCCAGGTGTCTTGTCTTGAGACTAACCAGTCCCCCCAAAAAGAGCAGAAATAAAGAAGGCATAACCATTTTATTATTTGTATATGTCATTTATCACCATTTAAATTATCTTTCTACTTCTTAGTCAATAATATATCTAGTTTGAAAAGATAACCAAAGATGTTTACTATTTTTTCATTCTCCTTAGATCAAAAGAGCACCTCCAAAGTGATTGTATTTACTTGTGGCCATCACTATACAGAAAGAGCATTCCATTCTGAGGCCCTAGTTATGTTAAATAAGGAGTTGACTAGTTTCAAACTACCCCACTCTGCTGCCTTGATGAAGCACATTCTAACACAGCCTGGTCTGAAAACAAGTGCTTGCCCAAAATGCATTGTGCAGGGAATTGCAGATGTTTAAACAGCTGTGCCTCATTTTTACTTCTTTCACTTGACATCCATAGGATATGAGTTTAGTATTGCTTCATTTAGCTAAACTGATTCAATAATTATTTCATTTTTTAAAAATGAAACAATAATTTAAAGTTATATGTATTTGAAAGTATGTGTTTTGTATAATTCTAGACTATAAATGTTATTTTTTAAAGCTGTTTATAAATTGTTTGATCATAAACATTTTATTTATGCATTAAAGTCACATATTTTTTCAACATTTACATTTTTTTAGAACCTCTTTCTGTTTCTTTCCAGATAATTTATGATTTATTTCAAACAAATTACTCATAAAAAATGTTATTTTTATAGCACTTGGAAAAATCCACAACCAAATAAATTGTTAAAAATGCTGTAAAAATATTGTCTCTGTGTAATGTCTCTGGCCTTGGAAGATTCCATTCATAATAAATATTTATTTATTTATTAGTGTGGTCAAAGATGCAGTATCATTAGTTATAAGAAAGTGTTACTTTCTGCTTAAATATTTTGTTTGGTTTGTGTTCTTAATCTTGCAAACTGTGTTGATCACTTGCGTTAAGTCAGGAATTTTAATTTTCCTTTAATTTTCCAATCATTTATTTAATTTTTTTTTTTGAGTTGTGATTCTTTAAAATTCAGTTATTTATCAACATTTATTTTCTTGCCTCTTTGAAGCAGATTGTCTCTTGTTTAGTTATTGACTGTCATTCATGTATTTGTTAAGACTGTAATCATAATAATATTATACCTCATTTTCAAAATGTTCTCTGACTATGAGTCTGAGATGACTATGTCTGAGATTAGGAGCCAAAGATTTGACATGTCTCTGCAAGTATTTTGTATTTTGCTTTATTTCTATCCATCATCAAATGTGTCTTTTATAATGGGTGTTATTTTTGTCTGACTATTTTATTACAATAGTCCCGTGTGTTACCGGGGCCTCATTATGTGGGAAGTAAAGAATAGTGACACTGTGACCTTCCAGGCACGTAAGAGGCGACTAAGGAGGTTAATCGATGGCTTGACAAGCTGTCATTGTAAAAAGCATTGTTATGGAAACAGAACTATAGATTTTAGAAGCAGTGATCTCTGCAATATGTGCCATTTTGGCACGCAAGGTTTCTGTTTTTGAGATTGTAGTTCTGCCCTATGTGCCGTCTTCGGCTCGAAAGGACAATAGATAGATAGATAGATTTTATTAAATAAATGTATATATAAATAAATATATAGTTTATAAAGTTTATATATATATATATTTGTGTGCGTGCTAGTCTAGTCATACTGGGTGCAATCTATAAATCAACAGCTGCTACAGTTGGGTCTCAAAGTTTTTCTTCCTATAATACAACTTTTTCTTTTGTCTCTAAGGTCTATGCAAAGTTATTTTAAAAATAAACTTGGTTGTCTTTAACAGTTTCTGTAAAGTTTTGTGTTTAGTGTAGTTCCATTTATCCAGTGTGCATCTCTCAAACTATTATACTGGCAACAATCTTGTAGGGAACCAACATAGCCAGTGGTTAGTGAACTGAACTGCTAAGAACGAGAGGTCAGGTTCAGTCCTGATCTACGGCTTCCAGGTTCACCCAGTCTTAAAATAGGCACCCAATTTTTCTGGGAAGGAGAGATGACACTGGCTCATAACTGACCACACTACCAAAACATCAATGTATCAAAGGTCTATTTAACAAAACTGGACACTAACAACATATTCCGCATACATTACCATGTGGCATAACAAGGCCTTTTTTTTTCTTTCTTCAGTCTTGTAGGATTTCTTTTGCTACTGCATCATAACTTAGACATGGATTCTGGATTTTCTTACAAAACGTGTTGTCTGTGTTTCAGGGAAATGGTCACACCATACAGTTTCTTTTCCCAAGGTGGTGTTTGTAGGCCACATTTTCCTCCTCCAATCTGTGTGCAATTTTGTGAAATTTGTGTTCCTGTCATAAAATGCAGTATTTTTTCGAAGTTCTGTTAGATTTGTATACTTGAATGCTTCAAGTACCAACATTGCATCTGTTAAAAACACAGCAACATATGGTTCAAGGTTGGAGCTATAAAGTTCCTCAAGCTATGACTTCAGTACTGACCCATTCAAAGTGATGCTTATGGTCAGATTAGCAATGTCATGAGAAAAAATAACCAGAGTATCACAATGCAAGTGCTCAAATGGAAAACAACAGACAAAGAAAAAAAGAGACCAACTGCATAAGACATTGAGAATGACACTGAAAATGAGGCAAAGGCAGCAGACATAGACTCCAATATTAGATTGAGAAGTTCAGCCAGAACAGGGACTTTTGGTGAGGTACACTGCAACCTCATGTGATGGTTTAGATTGAACAAAGAGCATTGGCTTTCTTATCTTCAAATTATGTGGAAGTACATCACTCCCCTACAACATTATATGTTATAGGACATCCTTTACTTTTTTGTCTTCACCTTTTTTTTTTAAGAGTGTTTCACCAGTTACTTGTGTTTTTTTGTTCAGTATTTTATCACATCTTTATTTGCTTATATTTCAGTGAGATGCTTTCTACTTGTCTCCATGTAAACATTTTAAGGACTTCCATCTGTGTGCTTACTGTCAAATGTCATAAGTTCTATTTTTGTTCTGTTTTATTTTTCAAACTTTTTACTGATTAAAAAATGTGAGGTGACATTATTTCAGTATAATTGTGGTTTAAACATTCACTCTTTGATGTTTGAAATGTTATGTTGTATGCTTTTTTTAAAAACAAAGTTATCATAATTATATGTGTGCATGTAAGAGAAAATACTTAGCATATTAGATCAACAGGAGTAATTGAAATCAAGACAAAAGTCTATTACAGAAATAAAGAAGCATATAACGAATGTGAAATTTCATGCCTTTCTTTTTCTTCTTTGCTAATCAGGTACTGTGAGCTATTGACTCTGACAGCAATACCAGTCATTAAAAGTAGGAGCTGACATTGAGCCTGAAAAGAGTTGTGATTATTTCAATCTAGAGAAAGTAGCTGGGGTAAACTTCCTGTCAACAATCAGCACTGTGACATTCAAACAAACCCCAAATGCTTTTTCATAATAATAATGGTCTTTATAGTTGAGTCAGGGAGTCGCTTGCACTATCTACAATAGCCATATTGTGATTCAAAGTGGCAGAACTAAGAGAAAACTGTGGACTCTTCCTTGTGACTGTGTCACATCATGAAAGCATTCACAAGTCTCCACCAGTTTAATATGTTCATTTTAGCCTCAAAGCTATCATTGAGGCACCACGGTGAGGTGGAGCAGGGTCTGGATGGTTCTAGTTCATCGATCCTGGCACAAGCCATCAGCTGTGGGTCGCTGACAACTTTCAGCGCTTAATTTTGCTGTGAGGTGCCTTTGCCTCCAGAGGAAGGAGTAATGTATCCACTGAGATTATAAGGTTTTGTGTATTGACGGACTACACCGTGTTAAATCTCACGAGACAAAGAAAAATATTACGTCTTCATGGTGAGAGTTACATTGCACTGTTATGTTAGGTATGTAGACCAGTGCATTTAATTTCAACATGTGTCTCGCTTTTCCTGGTCCCACCCCTTTGATCTGTCCAGCTTGGGTGATTCCTTGGTAGTCTTGCTACCACTGGAACAGCTCTTGGGGATATGGGCATACAGACTCCTCTGCCACTGTGGTGGAGACTTGTAAGAGGAGCAAATCTGCTCAAGCATTCTATTCTATTGTCCTTTCGAGCCGAAGACGGCACATAGGGCAGAACCACAATCTCAAAAACAGAAACCTTGCGTGCCAAAATGGCACATATTGCAGAGATCACTGATCTAAAATCTATGGCGCTGTTTCCATAACAATACTTTTTACAATGACAGCTTGTCAAGCCATCGATCAACCTCCTTAGTCGCCTCTTACGACATGCCTGGAAGGTCACAGTGTCACTATTCTTTACCTCCCTCATAATGAGGCCCCGGTAACACACAGGAAGTGACACGCATTCTATTGGTAAAGTTTTAATGAATAAAACCTCATTTTATAGTAGAACATCTATTGGGTTATAATGTTGCATGTTGTCAGATCGGTCTAATTGTCATGGGTGGCTCATGCCACAAATATAATAGAACCTCTTTTTTAGAGAAGACATACAAGACACTAACACTCTAGCATCACTCATCAAGGTGCAGTTTCATACTTTAAAAGTTTCAATGTTTGTTCTTTCCTGACCATGCAGAAGTCTTTGGCAGCAATAGAGCTGATAGGCACAATTACAAAACGGTAGTATTGCAAAAATGTCAATCTGTAGATCACAAAGTCAGTTAATGATCATTTGTTAGATGCTTACATAGCAAAAGTTGAAGGTATCCTGAAACTTTGTTCATTTATTTAATTGTGGGAAGAGTAAAAGCTGATCTTTAGAGAACAGAGATGTAGTGTCAAACCAAATGTGACTTGGAACAGCATGTATAAACTTCATAATTTGTTGAAACTCGTACCATTTGGTTTACTTAGATACCATTGATGTCAGTTCTATATGTGTTCTACTTTACTTATTTAGTTTAATTCATTTGTAAACCATTTCAGCTTTGCTCATGTCTGTTTTGAGAAAGTCTTGCTGAAAATGTTATTATATTTATGAAGTTCTTGTACAATAGTTCTAAGATTTCCTAAATTAAATTTGCCATTATTAAATCAGAACTGAGATACACAGATAAAATGGTACTGATATCCAAGAGTGAAAGAGAACTTTATTCATTAATTGATACAGTTATTGAAGAAAGTGAGAAAGTAGACTCAGTTCAAATTAAAAGAAAACAGAAGTAATGGTGGTCTCAAAAGACAAAATTCAATATATATGTAAATAGTAAAACGCTCAAACATTTAGAATGTTTTAAATATCTTGGTGGAATTGCATTAACATCAAAAGTATGTTATCTTACTAGGGTTAAAAGTAGAATCGCACAGGCCAAGAATAGTTTTAATAAGATGAGAAATATGCTTTGCAACAAGTCATTATTATTGAAAGTTAAAAAGAGTCTTTCAATGCTATATTGAATCAGTGCTGCTTTATTGTTGCAAATCATGGACAGTAAATAAAAGATACCATAAACAGCCAAAAAAATTCAGTGAGAAGGTACTAAAAGAGGGAGATAAAGAGAGGAAGATTATAAAACAAATTAAAGAAAGGCAGTCCACATTTGTTGGACATGTTTGGAGAAGAGGTGGGTTGGAGTACTGAGTAACAACAGGAAAAATAGAAGGTTAGATAGATAGATAGACAAAAGGAAAAGATGCTAGATGGTTTGGCAACATGCAAGGAAATGATTAACGATGGAGCTGTTACACAACTCACAAGATCAAGGGTTATGGAGGAACATGATGATATCCAGTTTCTCTTGGTATGGACCGGGCATGAAATTCCTTTCTCTTTCTGACATTCATCCGATGACTACTAAAGGAGTGGATATACCTCTTTGTCATCCGTTCTTAAAAGAGTGTTAAGTGGGCATAGATGCGTTGTGCTGTGGTTTATTTGTGCCTTTCGGCCCAACACATCCAAATTCAGCATGGCATTTTTTAGTACCAAGTTGCCTTCCCTCTTCAGTCCCTACTCACTTGGTCAGACTGAACTGGTTAGTCTGTTACTAGAGGCACTGCAAAGAGGTGGACACGTTAAAGGAGCAAATTTGTACAGATACTGTCGTGGTAAGGTTGTAATGCTTATATCCCCATTTTGTTCTACTGAACATCTATTGAAGTTATAATGTTGCATTGTGCCAGATCAGATCAGTCATGGTTGAGGCAGGAGTGAGATGAATGAATTATTAAATTATTATAATAAATTGCAAAAATATGTATAACAGATACTCACAGCTACTTATATACATATATTTCTTATACTTATTTCAAATTGTTAATAGTAATAAATTTTCAGAGTACTAATATCTTGTACATTTATGTGTGCCTACCCCTGGAGATTCTGTTTGATCATTAATTACCATGTTTTGTCTTTCCATCACAAATTAATTACATTAAAATTTGAAATTAAATGAACTAACTTATTCTCATTTTTTTCCTTCGCAGCTTCTAATGGCAATAAACTTAACCAGTATTATATTTTAGTTTTTTTGTTGTTGCAAATATTTTACTCATTCATTTGAGCATGGTTAGGTTGTCTTTGTTAATAGATGACTATTACTTGTCATTTGGTTCTAATTATTGCAAAATAAACAAGTATCACACTCAATTCATCCAATGACAGTCAGCAAGAATATGTAACAAAACAACTAAACTAGAAAATTTGAATAAAACTCAAAATAGACACAAGATAAGAGGATAAATTTTGGTAAACTGTATTAATATGGGTGGTTTAAGGGAGATTTTAAAAAATTAATAAATAAGAGATCAACAATAACCAGACAAACCTGAATATGTTTTTTTTGTTGTAAATTTGGTGTCTCATTTTCTTTAAAGTGTGATTTTTAAACAATTGAAAGTTAAAAAAAAAAAAAAAAGAAATATTTTATCGGGGACATTATCCACAATGTTGTCTTTAGAATATGAAATATTTATAAATAATGATCAAAACTTACATGGAGGAGATTATTCACCTGCATTATATGACTCTGGTACTCTTAAAATGAACAGGACAATACAGTAAGAACATTTAATAGTGACCAATGTTTCAGTATGTAGTCACTTAAGTGGAAGTTTGTCACCACAGAAATGAGATGTTTAAGGAAAGCAGCTAGAGTGACCTGGAGAGACCAAATTAGAAATGAGACCATAAAAAAGGAAAGGAATAGTTATAGAACCAGTCTTGAACCACAGACAGAGGCAACTGATAACATTGTTTTTTTTTTTCACTTTTAATGAATGCCTTGTGATTCCATACCTTACAAGGCATGTACATGAAGAGGAGAATGAAGCAAAACACAACAGACTCAGAGTAAGATATAGTGGACAAAATATAAAAAATACTACAAAAGTATCTCATGCCAAGTGTTGAATCAACAGGACTGAGATCTTGAGCTTGAAAAAATTGTCCTTGACATTCAAGTGAAATAAAAGGAAGTGAAGAAGAAACAAGAGAATTGAGTAAGAGACCTGAAACTTACTTTTGCCTCCATCTAATAAGTTTTAGTCACAAATTATAATAAGTATACATTTATTCTGCATGTTTCATCCTTATTCACAGAGAATTTATGTTTGCCAAAATACTGAATCATAAACATAAAATAGTAAGAGAATATTTTTACAATAAAAGTAAATCAAAATTATTATAAAATAGTTTCTGGAAAAAAAAATATATATATATCATAAATAACCAACAAAGAGAAATTCTCTGAATCATCTATAGTTCAAACTGGGATTTGGCAGGGATAAGACTTTGTGCATTATAAACTATTTGGCTTGGGAATGGATATATTTAAAAAAAAAAAAAATAAATAAAAAAATATTTTTAAAAAACCCCAGAAATTGACAATGATCACAGAATGCAAAAATGCATTGCTCTTATCTCACTCTTTTTACACATTCCAGGGAGAGCTATGCAGAACTGCAGCTTTCTATCTTGACCAAGTGTGTTGCACTGGCAGTTGTTCATACCACTGCAGTATTTCTGTAATATTTTCTATCCATCGTACTCTTAGTCTTAGTGAGAGAGAGAGAGATAGACCAGGTTCCTGAGAGAAAGAGACCAAGTTTCTGTTGAGATACAGTGTGAGCCATCTATGATCTTTCTCCATCAGACGTGTTCTGATGGCTGTGACATCATATGTGACCCGGAAAGTGCAGACTGTACGTACAAGGAAACGTACTGTGGGTCAGACTGCACTCTCAAATGTCCGGACAACTGTTTCAACGACACCTGTGAACAGTCAACCGGGAACTGTGCATGCACGGAAACGTTCTACGGGTCAGACTGCTCTCAAATCACCGGACAACTGTTTGAACGAAACCTGCGTCTCGTATGTCGATGATTCCCATGTTAAGAAGAGTCTGCAGACTACAACAAACCCAAGCATATGGATACCTCAATGTGTTTATGTGCTAGACTTGGTTCATTTCTTGGTGTTTTTCCGTGAAGCCATGGCTCATATCTTAATGTGTTTCTGTGCTAGTCATGGCTCATATCTTGGTGTGTTTCTGTGCTAGCCATGGCTCAAATCTTAGCTTGTGTGTGTGTGTGTGTGTGCTAGCCATGGCTCATATCTAGGTGTGTATCATGTTAGTCATATCTCATATCTTGGTGTGTCCGTGTAATTCATGTCTCATATCTTTATGTGCATCTGAGTTTAGTAATATCTCATATCTTAATGTGTATCTGTGTTGGTCATGTGTCATTATCTTTGTGTGTGCATGTCTGGGTTAGGGATATCTCATATCTTTGTGTGCATGTTTATGTTCGTCACATCTCATATCTTTGTGTGTGCATGTCTGTGTTTGTCACTTCTCATATCCTTGTGTGTGCCTGGCTATGTTAGTCATATCTTATATCTTTGTGTGTATGTCTATGTTAGGCATGTGTCATGTCTTTGTATGTGCATGTCTATGTTAGTCATATCTCATATCTTTATGTGCATATCTATGTTAGTCATGTGTCATATATCTTGATGTGTGTCTGTGTTAGTCATGTCTCGTATCGCTATGTATATGTCTGTGTTATTCACATCTCATATCTTTGTGTGTGCATGTCTGTGTTAGTCACCTCTAGTGACTTGGGCAAGATGGTGCTCGTAAACCTGGTAAGGCAGACCATCTAAGGGCAGAATTCCCCTACAGAAAAGACAATCTGCTGCCTTGCAGGAAGATTGGGGACAATCAAAGGCTTAAAAAAGCAAACCTGAATAAAATGCTGGCTCAAATCGGATGCACTGGGCCACTGGCGCAGAACACAGTGCAACGTTTTAACGGGTGTTCAATCAGAGTGGATCTGGCAGACTCTAAATGTGTTGTTCTGTCTGTGGGGGCGATCAACACACTTAACCTGACAGCTGACTTCATGTGGGAGTCTGGAATCCTACTCTGATTGAGTCCTGATCGCAGAGAGAGAGAGACTCTTAGTCTTTTACAAGCTCTGAAGACAGATTATTACTTGTTGCAGTAGTACTTACTTTAGCTCCACTCTAATGAGATGTCCAAAGCACTTAATTTTCTGTTTTTGTGTGTTTGACGCTGCAGGATTTAGTTTACAACTATTTTTATATTATTTCTCATTCGTTTTCTTCTGGTGATATTCATGATTTTAATCAAGAATGGTGTGCATAAGTTTAACTTTCTTTCCTGCACCTTCAATAAAAACTCTGATTGAGTCCTGATGGCAGAGAGAGAGAGAGAGAAATAAAAACTCTGATTGAGTCCTGATGGCAGAGAGAGAGAGAGAGAGAAATAAAAACTCTGATTGAGTCCTGATCGCAGAGAGAGAGAGAGAAATAAAAACTCTGATTGAGTCCTGATCGCAGAGAGAGAGAGAGAGAGAGAGAGAAATAAAAACTCTGATTGAGTCCTGATCGCAGAGAGAGAGAGAGAGAAATAAAAACTCTGATTGAGTCCTGATCGCAGAGAGAGAGAGAGAAAAATAAAAACTCCATTTCAAATTTATAAAAGAAGGTTGACATGAATATTGAAAGACATTAAAAATATGTAGAGCCATGATTAGAAAAATACGAGTGATTGTTTCTAGTAGTGTCTATCTCTGTTACAAATCGTATGATGCCAGTCTATTGACCTTTCGAGCCGTAGCCGGCCCATAGGGCGTAGACCAAGATACACCTTCTCCTATCTTAATTTTTTTCTAACAGTTTTCTTTTAAAGATATTTTATCAAATCTCGCCATCTGTCTCTGTTCTGTGCAAGCAGCTCTATCTCATTGAGGGAGCCGAATTCTGCTGCTCTTGCCTCTCTCATCAATGTTGTTCTCAGTGTCTCCCTCTTTTTCTCTTACCTGTTGTTTCCCATATGAGGGCTTGCTTTGCTATTCGGTTATTATCTCTTCTCATCACATGTCCAACATATGACCATCGTCTTTTCTTTATTACTGAAGATATTAGTGGTTGATTGGCGATTTCTCTAATTTCCTCATTTGTTTTGAATTTGTTCCACGCTATACCAAGTATTTTCCTTAGACATTTATTTTTTAATGCGTTCAACTTTATTTCTATATCTCTTGTTATTTTCCAGCTTTCACACGCATACGTAAGGGTTGATAGTACATTTGATTTGAATAGTCTAAGTTTTGTGTTTGTGCTGATTTGTTTTGATTTCCACAACTTTTCAAGGCTTCTGAAAGACATTGCTGCTTTAGCCATTCTGATTCTAATTTCTTTACTTGTATCTCCTTCTTGATCAATGTGACTTCCAAGATAGATAAAGTAATCGATCTCTTCTACTGGTTTGTTTTCCATGTACATTTTGTCATCTGTTGGAATTAAACTTTTCATGACTTTAGTCTTTTCATGATTGATCTCAAGCCCAATTTTGCTGGCTATTGATGATAGTTCATTTGTGTTTTCCTGCATCATTTTTATCTGACTGCTGATGAGAACTATGTCATCAGCAAAGTCTAGGTCCTCCAAATGCCAGTACTTCTGTGATAATTCTCTTGACCATAGTGGCTCCTTAAAACATCTGAATAACAAGCATTATCCCATGTGCATATCCAAGAACCACCTAAAATAGCTTGCTTTGGCTCTTTAAACCAGAAGGATTTCTTGTCTTATCCCCAAAGCTGAAACGTCTTATTTATAGACATTTTATTGTGGCAAGAGTATACTATTTATTATGTGTTTCCATTTTGATCTTTACAAAAGTTACAGTTAGCACACCCCACTTTTTTTGGATTTCAGAATTCTCATTTCAGTTTCTCTTTTGAGTAAAATACTTTCTGAGCACTTGAATTCTTGACCTAGTCCATTTACACATTTAAGTGAGATTGGTAATCTGCATATCTTCATAAATTGTATTTTGCAGTCATAATTTTCATGTTATATTTTTTTCACAATCGGAATGAAGTGTATTTATGTGGTGTTGCTGTTTTTGTTTTTTTCTCCGTTTATTAAATTTTGATCATCTGCAAAAAGTTATTGATTCTTTGAGGTCTGATCCAGTGTACACGTCATCAAAAGAATTTACTTCACAACTCTACTCTACTTCTTAGCGCTCACCCGTTAGGTGGGCGTAGATGTGTTGTGTTGCTAGTTTGCGGCAAAGCAGAGATATCTGTGTCTTTCTGCCCAAAACATCCATCTATAGCATAGAGTAGATTTGTTTAACAATTTTTCCTCCTGACAGTGACCATTTTTGGATCTTTTTTTCAACTTTTAACTGCCAAAGGTTCTTTAACATCCTGTTTTTCACCATTTTTCCAAGAGAGCGAGCCATCAGATCTCACTACTCAGAGACCAGAGGAAGGTACATCCATGAAGAAATCAAGAGTTCGATTTTGAAAAACTCCTACCATCTGTGGTAGGAATCAAACTTTAGATCTTCTTATCCAGAGACCAACATCTTACCTCTAGACCAACCAGTCCCCCACTTCACACTTTAAAATTACTTTATTTTTGTGGTTTGCTTCTTACATTTTTATTTTCAAATATATTTTGAATAGCAATACTGATAGTACATTTAACCTCATTTCTGTTTTCAAGAAGTAAAGGAGAAGAACTGGAAGCTGTCAGCAACCATTAGCTGATGGCTTGCATCAGGATCAGTGAACCAAAACTATCCAGACCCTATTCCACTCCTTTGCAGTGCCTCCAGAAGCAGACCTACCTGTCTAGTTATTTGGTTATGGAAGGCCCCGGTATCACTGCAAACGAATTAAAATCCATAATTGCTCAACCGCCCATGCCAGTGGAATCATCTGAATTACTAACTCATCTCCCAAACAAAGAAAGATAGCTGTAGTCCCCATCACCTGTCTAGTCTGACCATGCAAGTCAAACATAAAAGAAGGAAAACAACCTGTTACTCAAAAAAAACATGCTGAAGTTGGATGTGTTGGGCCAAAAGGTGCAGATATCACAGTTCTACTGCAAACTAAAATAACTCAACATATCTATGCCCACTTAACATCCTTCTAAGGATGGATGATGAAGAGAAAAATCAATTCCCTTAGTAGTTGTCGGGTGAACAACAGAAAGAAAGAAGAAATATCTGTTTTCAAAACGAATGCATCAGTCAGGCCATTCTTTGCTATTACCATACTTAGGTACATTTTGTGTAATATTCTGTTATTACCGAGTAATTGTTCCTGCATTTCCATAATTGCCTAACATAGTCCAGAACTTATTTCTATATGTTCTATCATGGTTCAGTTGTCTACTAATTTAGGAATTTAGAATTTTTTTTCTCACTTAATTGTCTTAGGGTCTACACATCTATTTCTCCTTCATAATCCAAACTGAGTCTTATTGATTTGGGGTCCTAGGATTAGCCAAGTTCTTTGCTTTAGTAATGTGTAAATATTTCCATTATGTCTTACTAGTGGTATACTCCAGTTTGTGTTGCACTATCATTTATTAGAGTTATTTTGTGTCACTTAGGCACTGATTTCCATAGCACTGAAAAGATGATGACGATGATATCAAACATAGTATTTTGGTTGTCTCAGGGACTCTCTATGTATGCTATCTTCATGGCTTTTGATTGCTCCACATATTAGTCCATCAGTTCCTGTGAATTTAGACAATGACTTCTTCAATATCTTGAATAAATATTCTGTTTTCCCCATTCATTGCATATATGATATCATGTAAAACTCTATAATTGTGCCATTTGTACAATTTCTGGGAGTGCTAAGGAAAGGGTAAATGGGAAGGAGTGTTTTGTCTATGGAGCTAGAGAATAAAGGCTGCATGCCCAGTATAAATGCCAAGCAGTGTTCAGAGTTTTTGCTTCATTGCTGTTGGGAAAAAAACTTTCTTTTACTCTACCAAATTTAAACCTTTCATCACCTGATTGACAAACAACAGGCTCTGTCATCTGCTCTCTACTAACTACCATATATATATATATATATATATATATATATATATATATATATTCATTTAATAAATTGTAAACTGTGAGAGTTCAGGCACAATGAGACAACACATATAAATATAATAAGTCGCAAAATAATGATTGAATGTCACAGAATGAAAGATTTTAAAAATAAAAGCTATCAATCTAAAGGGGTGATCATAATGATGTTTAACATAAATAAAATAAATTGCATAAATCTGGTTATCATAACCAGTAAATGAACATCACAAATAGAAAATGAAACACATATGACATCACAATAAAACATTGTTTTAAGTATTTAAAAATTTACATAAAGAAAATAATGTATTTAAATATCATATTAACTTCCCTATATAAAGAAAATCCCATGTGTTACCGGGGTCTCATTATGAGGGAGGTAAAGAATAGTGACACTGTGACCTTCCAGGCATGTCGTAAGAGGCGACTAAGGAGATTGATCGATGGCTTGACAAGCTGTCATTGTAAAAAGTATTGTTATGGAAACAGCGCCATAGATTTTAGAGCAGTGATCTCTGCAATATGTGCCATTTTGGCACGCAAGGTTTCTGTTTTTGAGATTGTGGTTCTGCCCTATGTGCCGTCTTCGGCTCGAATGAACAATAGATAGATAGATAGATAGAAATAAAGAAAAGTATAGAGAAGTCTATAAAGTGAAACTAAAGTACAAATACAAACTGGCATTTATAATGCACAGGAATTACAATGTGAGAAATATACTCAACTATCTGTCAGATATGCGATCTTAATTGATTATAATCAAGTATATACATCACTGGCCATGATAGCTCAGTGGTTAGTGAACTGGACTACAAAGGACAAGAGGTAGTGTTCGATTCCAACCGATGGCTTCCAGTTCACCCAGCCTTAAATGGGTACCAGATTTTTTTCTGGGAAAGTAAAGCAGCATGGGCGTAATACCAACCACATTATCCCAAAAATCATGTGCCGAAGGTCTGTAGAATTTATGGTCACTAACACCATATTCCCTATATGCCACTTGGCGTGACAGGGGTATTTTACTTTTTTTTTTTTTTATATATATACATCACTGCACACTAGACAAACCCACAGGTGCTCAGTTCCTTTTAGTAAATAGTGATGGATGCTGACTCTTGTGGTACACTAATTGTACATATGCCCTAAACTTTCTCTCATAGATTTTCTTTTTCATTTGTTCTGCATTCTGTTTTAAATTCATGCAGTCTGAAAATGAAAGCCTCACCAATTTTTGCATTACCAAATAGTCGTGTAGCAATTGCCTTCCGCATCTGTCCCCTATCCATGATTATATTCTCCACTACAATGCCATTGATGCCAACGTGTACACTCTTTCATTGTCATAGACCCACTGCAAAATCAGGATAGTGAATTCACACCAGTTCCTGAATTTCAAGATTTTAAGCCAATCATTTATATCACAGCCATCCATCTTAAAAAATATATTCACAATATATTTTAATTTATGCTTTTATAAGAAAGTATCACAAAATCATGCATGACAGCAATTTTTATTAAATTAATAGTTTCTTTTTTGTTTTTGGAAGTAAAGTATGAGAGTCACCTATAATATCAATGAAACTTAAAAAGCCAGAATTGTCTTATGAAATTAAAGTAAACAATAGTAATAAATAAATATATACAACTGCATTATTTTATAAGTGTTGTGAAGATTGTACATAAACATATGCCAGCACATAAACATAGACATAACTATCTTTCAATTACAACTGAAAGTCATAATTTTCATTGTTGGTAATAATTCTATGCTGATTTGTCATGCTCGTAAAAGTAACTGGCTTGGCACCTTGACAACAGCATTTGATTGGTTTGTCAGCATTTAATTGATTCTTCTTCTTTTCTCTTTTCACTGATACCTAAAAGGTGTCGTGGTTTATATCATTTGTCGTTTTTGAGCTACTCAAATTGTCTGAATTGGTGATTTTCCTTTGTTGTTACATGTCTCTGTCACTGCATCTATCCATTTTCTTCTGGGTCTTCCTTTTGGTCTTTTTCCATGCATTCTCGAGAAGAACGCCTTTGTTGGTGATTGGTGAGGATTCATTCTGACCAGGTGGCCAAACCATTTAAGTTGTTGTTGTTCTATATATTCTTAGCAGGGTTTTGTTCCTACCATTTTTCTTATGGTTTCATTTGGTATTCTATCTCTTCTTGTGTTGTTTGTTACTTTTCTCAAGCATCGCATCGCACATGTATTGATCTTTCTTAATTGTGATTTAGAAAGGGTCCATGTTTGACTTTCACAAATTTTAAATAAAGATTTCTTTAAAACTTTAAAATAAAGATTTGATACTTTAATTAGAAAGTTTACTATTTTGATATGAGTCTATAATTATTTTTGGCATATGGTTAGGATTCATTCTCATCAACCAACACATTTATATATACAACATCAACGAAATTCTGACTAGAATGAAATTCATCCCAGAAAAAAATGTATCAAAGTGATAACAG